>CM040121.1:19671585-20117072 GCA_022559845.1 Amorphophallus konjac
GCAGAGAGGGGTTCGTTTGAGCTCGGGACGGGAAATGCATGCTTTCGGGGTTTGAGTGCCGGTCTAGAGTTTTACCGCGCCATTTGGAGTTTTGGGGGCATCATTCGATGCACTAGGGCATGGGGACGAGTTCCCCCTTTGTTTCCCCATTACCCGGGGGTGATTAGGGCGTGGAATTGTGTTTTAGGCCGTTTCCCACCATTCTCAGTTTTACGAGGTGATCACAATCTACCAGTGACCGTTTTCACTGGTCGCGGTCAGGCGGGGACCGCTTTCAGTAGGTTTTGAACCGTTGGGGCTTTAGAGTGTCGGTGGGCAGACGCGGTCTTGCGACAGACCGCGACTGTTGGTGGCAACCGCGTTCACCGTGGGGATCGGCACGGACCCCGAGATGTTTTTGACCGTTGGTTTCCAGTCGCGGTCTCCTGGAGACTGCTACTGTGTGAACACGGTCACCGGGTGACAGCGTTCATTTTTCTTGCGCCAGGGTGGTCGCGGTTCCAGGAGGACCGCGACTGTGTGGTTGCGGTCCAGGGCAGACCGCTACCACAGGAGGCGGTCCTCCGGTGACCGCGTCTCCCATCCCTTGCCGATTTGAGTCCCAGATGAGCGAGTCTCGATCCCTGTGCTGAGCCGTGGTCCGACTGATGATGGGCATCATGTGGGGGGCACACGTGAGGGTGCCGTGGGGTCTCGGGAGATGGTGATTTCGGCTTGTGTCGTTGTGTGACGGTGTTGGTACAAGGAGCGTTCCGCATACCTGCGATTATGACGTGGTTTTCCGTTGACTTGAGAGTGTACTCCTTTAGTGACCCTCCACTAGTCGTACCCTACCAGTACGCGGTACCGGTCACACCAGGGAGTGGTGTACGGGCTTACCCTTAGAGGCGGTTTGTGGACCGGTTGTCGTCGGGCCCCACGTCTTGCAGCTAGAGTCCGGCTGAGGGGAAAACCGGTCAGAGGACCAGACTAGGGACGCACGGTCTGTGTGTGCACACGTGGTTGGGGGCGGTTGGACACACGTCGACGGGCATGACCCCAGCTAGTCACTTATTTGTGGTTACTTGTTCGGTGTTCGTGCCTTTGGTAGGCGCTACCACGTCAGGCAGTTCACCTGCGGAGCGGTGTAAGTCGTCAGGGGACGCTACCGACTGTGCTTCTAGTGGGAGGTACTCCTGTCGAGTACGGAGTGTCAGACTGTCAGTTTCGTGGCTTTGACCTTCGGGTTTGCCGGGTCGACCGTTGAGTTTCGGTTGTCTCACTGCGGCACGTGTGCCGGTATGCGTGCCGTAGGACCTTCGTTTAGTAGAGTACATGGCTTTCCTTTCCGAGGTACTCTCCTACCGCTAGCGTAGTGGTTTCACATTTTACGAGGTAGGGTTCGAGTGATCCCTACTAAGTCTTATTCCGAGACTCATTCCCTGCATGTTTTCACCGTGTTTCAGGTGAGGCGCCGCCCCAGGGGAGCGCGTCTGGGGTGCAGCGAGATGCGAGTGCCAAGAGGTAGTGCCAGAGGTCAGAGCCGGGGTATGCCCCGTGTAGCTGTACTTTCGTTTCTTGTCTCTGTACTAGTTGTGGGCTACTGTTGTTGTCATGTTTATATTATGGATCATGTAAATTGTTAATTTATTTCCTACTTAATATTATAACTATTTAATTTCTGCAATTATTTGTGATACTTATGTAGTTTTCACACCATCCTTCTAACCCTTCCGAGTCTTCGGACTCATGGGTGGTGGTGCGAGTCTCGGGTTATCGTGCCTTCCTGGTAATCGGATTCTCGGGTCGTTACATCTACACTAATGACAAGAAACCAAGGGGAAGGGGGGGCGCCCATGGGCCTAGCCCATTGAATTGGGCCCATGAACCTATCAAACCAACATAATGACTCAAGACCTAGGTAAATGACTCATTAACCTAAGTACTAGACTTAAATAAATGAAAAATTACATGATAAGAAAATAAAAATTACATCATATGACTCGAAATAAAGTGACGAACAAGATGAAACATAGCTGGCAAGCATCAGGATCCTCGAATAAATGAGATCGCCAGTGATGTCCCCATCACCTTCACGGCAGCACTGCAGCCCTCCCAGAAGCTGCGGTCACGGGCCGACCCATAATACTGCAGGGCCGCCTCCGTCAGCTCGGCCCGATAAGCCGAGGAAGTGCGGAAGGCCTCCATAGCCTCATCACCCGCCGAGGATAGGGACATGCGCGCCTTGACGAGCTCCGCCTCGATCTCCTGGCAGCAGATCTCCATGGCTCGGGTCTCCACCTCCAGCTTGGCCGCCCTCTCACCAGCCGCGTCAGCTCGCGCCATGAAGGAGTCTCGGTCACGCTCCATGCCCGTCAGGGCCAACTCCAGCTGAGTCAGCTGCTCCCGAAGGCCGGCGTTCGCAGTCTCAGACTCCACCAAGCGTCCCTTGGCCCCCGCCTGACGTGCCCGACTAGTCTCCAGCTTACGCGCAGCATCCAGGAAACGGTGTCTCCACAGCCCGAAGGCACTGGTGACCAGGCATACGCTCTTCGTAGTAATAGCAGTCAACTCATCCACGACACCAGGACCCAACTCCCCGACGTGCTCTTGCCAGCGAGCACTCCGCATCATGAGATCGACGACGCCCGTCGGTAGGTCCTCAAGTCGCGAGGATTGATCACGCGGAGATGAGGATCGACCGCGCAGAGGAACCCTCTGTGGGGAAGAAGGATCCGCCTCGGCAATAGCAGGGGCCTTGCCCCTTTCACGCCCCCGGTTACCAGAGGCAGACGCCGGAGTATCAGCTTCTGGCGCTGTCGACAACGTCGGCGGGCGAACACTGGCTGAAGCGCCCCGTGCGAAGGCGGGACCCGGCTCCTGGCTGGAGTCGAATCCCTCCCCCTCTTCCTCGACCGGCGGCGACTGTCGATCGCCGCCAACTCATCCTCGGTCAGATAAGTCTGACCACCGCCAGCCATGGTAGACTCTTCTCCGGGCACGCTGGGAACGGCTTCGGGTAGACTACGCCAGGAACTGGACCCTGACCCTCCACTGCCCACCGACACCTCGGGCGTACGCGCCAGAGGAATGCCAACGGGGGCCAGATACTGTAACCTCCCCGTTTTAAAGTACCTGAGTTGGGGGGGCGACGACGGACACCTATCCGGTCCCCGGAGCACCGTGATCCATGGGATGAGGAGCAAGCCGCGGCAGCCGGACGGTCTCAAGGGTCCAACCCAATGCTTCAGTCGCCCTTCAAAATGCAAGGACAAGGTTAGTCCGACATTAGCCACTACTACCACATCCCTGCGGGGAGATAGGACCAGTACCCTGAGGTAAGAGGAGACACAACCCTAGCTCTCGGAGCAGCGCCGGGGTCAAGACGTGGTCTGCATCGACCAAAGGATATCAGGAGACCGCCTTCAGATCTTGACGGCCCTCGACGTTGAGGGGAGGCTTCGTATCGCGCCATGGGCGAGGAAAGTCGCCCCACATCCAACCATCGGAAGCTCTCTCCCTGTCCTTCGACTTGATCAGGTATACATACTGCTCCGCCCATCTCTTACGGTTGGACGCGGTACGGGAGACAGAGATAAAATGGTTATTGGACCGAGCCTTGAAATAAGTGAAATAAGTATCGGACGGGCAACTCTAGAGAAGGAAAAACTACCGGAACAGGTCGGCACACGGCACCCCCGACGCTCTGCGGCACATGTAGACAAACCCGCAGAGAATGGTATAAGAGTTGGGAGTTATACTCCCAGGGCACCGCCCGTAATGATAGAGGACGACCGAAATGAAAGGGTGGACCGGAATACGGAAACTCGCGTGGAAGGAGGCCACCGGTATCATGATCCCGTCGGTGGGGTGACTCGTTGGGTCGTCTCCCACGGCGGGAAAGATGATATAGTACTCGGGGGGGGGGATCTGGAAGGCCTCCTGCAGGCCGCTGAATACCCTATATGCTACCAGAGGCTGGGAATCAGGCCGACTACTACCCGCACCTGAGGTGCTCGGCGCACCGCCTCGACTCTGAGGCATCTCCTCCGAAGAGGAAGACTCGGCGCTGAGAGTTCTCCTGCGTGGAGGCATCACTACCGCGAAAAAGAAGGACCGAGAAAGAAGGATCCTCACCAGGCTGAGGGAAGTAGAAGCCTACGACGAAACGTGGTGACCAGCGAGATGTGGGTTTGATCTTCAAAAAACCTCACAGCACTCCTTATAAACCGCCCACTACTACCCAACGGTTGCCCCCTGAGGGTCAGACGAAGGGACGCCTGCCGCTACGGCGGTACGGCTACTGAGACCAGACGACCGTTCTGAGCCCGCATTCCTAAAACAAGACAAGACCCATCATCATCATTGCCAGCATGACATCTGCCCTCGCTAGAGGCGCCTTGCGCGCCAAGCAGGCCTCGAAGCCACGAACTCTCGCCGTACGAGGAAATCGCCTTCGGATCACACCCTCCAGCAGAACCCTCTCTTGGACTACTCTCAGTCCCCTGCGAGTGCTCGACAAGTAAGAGTAGAGGAAAAGTGAGGAGGGTAAATCTGGCTTGACCCAGATTCGGTCCACGCACGCACGGACGCATTGAGCCCAATCGAGGGGCGGACACACATGTTCGGCCCAAGAAGAAGATGACTGGCCCAATGAGACATCGGATTCCACGACGCCGATGAGGCCGGCCCAAGCGCAGTTCTCACTGGAGGACACTCCGACGACCGACTGTTGCCCCCACGACGCCGACCTTGACCCCGTAACGGGCGAGCACGCGCCATGAGTGCCGTAAGACTCGCCCAAGGACCGGCCAATGCCGGGGTGATCGCCCTCCAACGGGAAACTCCCGCCGACATAGCGGGGAATGTTACTCCAACTAAACGGACCCCTCCTTATCAAGTGATGAGGCCCTCGCACCAGGATAACCCATATAAAAGGGACATCGACGATAGAGAGGGACACAGTATATTCTTCGACTAAAGACCCCACACGACTACGCAAGAGGATACTCCTGCCCCCGAGCCTTCTACTGAGAAGAGAGCAGCCCTACCAGCTGTTGACACCCGTTTTTTATCGATAAGTTGAGTCGCCCCTCTTACTCCCATTTGTTGATGTCTCGAGTTGTCCATCACTCATTCGGGCTATTTTCAGGCATATCTTGGGCCAGTTTTATGGGTAGCCACCCTCCCTGGTTAGGTCTGAGTTGATTCAGGGCTTAACGGTCCTTGGTTTTGAGTTTCAACACCCACGTACATGTACGGTTCATCCCTGGCCGCTCAATCAATGTGCGGTTGCCTGTGGACCGTCCATCTATTTTAGAATATTTTAGTTAATTTTCTGAATTTCCACCAACAAAAGCTTACGCGGTTGAATCTTAGCCGTTCAACATGATGAACGGTCTGGAATGAACCGTTCATATTCCAGAGTCCTAAAGCCTAAATATCTCTCAGATAACTATTTGTTTTATTCATTTATCACCGACAGGAGTTAAACGGATAGCACTTGACCGCTCATTATTGTGGACGGTTAATATCAGATCGTTTATCTGTGAGAGTCCAACAGCGACCATTTCGGTTGGTTAATGGATAATTAATGGATGATTATCCTATTTTTGGAATTGTCACCGTCAGAGTTGGAAGGTTCCTGACGGACTGCCCAACTGGTTGAGCGGTCTATCGTGAGACCGTTTAACCCTGCGAACTCTGAAGAATTCAAGATTTTCTCTCTCTATCAGTGGTTAAACCCCTCAACTTTATCCTCGATTTTCTCCGTGGATTCTCAACCAAATCGGATGAGATTCGATCCTAACGAAAGCTGATGATATTATCTTCAGTTTATCTTTTGATATCTCGGATTAATATCCACTAGAAACCCTAATTTCGAGGCTGGCTTTCAAGGCTCTATAAATAGACCCTAAAGGCTACCTTTGAAAATGGGGGGGAGGGGGAGATTTTGGTCGACGGTGAAGCCCTGCCGAATCCTGGAGCGTCCTACGACCAGGGAGGGAGACCTTCCACATCCATATAGGCTTCCGGTCCATGGAGTAATCATAGTCTTGAGTCTTTTACTTTTGATAATCCCATTTTCTTATCATTGCATGTTTGTTTCTACATCACTCTCCTTGTTTTTCTTCATTTGCACTATCATTCACACATCCTCCCACGTTTTTGACGCCCCCAGGGGTTTAAAACTCCCCAGGTATCCCCCACTTCATTTAGTTATGATCATTCA
This sequence comes from Amorphophallus konjac, assembly GCA_022559845.1. Lineage (NCBI taxonomy): Eukaryota > Viridiplantae > Streptophyta > Magnoliopsida > Alismatales > Araceae > Amorphophallus > Amorphophallus konjac. Next base: position 19,677,797 of record CM040121.1, read on the forward strand.
TCTCCGTTTTAGCACACACTACACTCTATAGTTCTAACTTGGATTTTCTTTTTATGTCTACACTCTGTTTCGCAGGTCAGCAACTCACTAACACAAGGCCCATCCTTTCTGGCCGGCCAGAGAGGGTGGAGGTTGGACCCTTCTGTAACTTCTGGCGTGGTGGTCTTGTGCGGTCCCTACCTAGCTGTTCAAAGAGACGTGCGGTTCCTTCTGGACCGTTCTTCTTATCATGCGGTCGTGATAGGGTTCAACTGCCAGGAGTGCTTCCTCCTGCATCCTCTGCAGCGTCCTTGAGCGGTCTATCGTGAGACCGTGCATCTTATAGGCGGTTCATCCTGGACCGTACATCTTCGCTGGGCTGCAGGTCAGGTGAGTCCATCTCCCTCTTTCCAAGGCTCGTGTGTTCATCACGTACGGCACCTTGGTGGCGATCACGGTTCTTTACATTCTCCTTTTCTCCTTTCTACTGTCCCATTTATTATATATATTGATTTATTAGAAGGGGAGAATAGAGATCTTTCAAGCCGGTATTGAAGAGAAAGAGAGTAAAACAAAACATATCAACACCAGCGACAACGACAAGAGGGCCACCTACGTCCAGAGAGCTTCTACCTCCTGAGCGGCCTTAACACCCAGCGAGCACTCTCCGAGAGCCCGCTGGGACCGACGAGCACGCATACAGAGGATCTACACGTCTCCTGGATCAACTCCTATGGCCCGTACCTTTCTCTTACTCTGCCCTACTCTATCGCTCATTAAATCCCTTGTTGACTTAAGTATCGGAGGGTTGTCCCCTGGGATAACACCCGAGACTCCTTATGACGCCCTCTTGACTTCTTGGTGTGTGTAGGCATCCACGGGCGCGAGATGATTTTCCCAACAAATAAATAGAGAAGGTGGTACGTGACCTATGAACCATTTTCCTGCCGCTACAGTGAGAATAACTAAGTTCTTGCTTCTTATGTCATTTGATTCAAAAATATTTAGAAAGAAGATTATATGGAATTTTAAGTTTGGGACTTTTCGAAAAAGTCTTTATGATCAGTTTCTTAATTTTAAGTTTGGTGACGATGGTAATATAGATGGAGGTGTTTGGAGTTTGGCACTGCAAGCCGAGCACATTTCGTCCGACATTAGTGCGGTGGAGGTCACTTGGGGCCCTACGCCATCATTTCGACTTAGGCCGCATCTGGGAACCGCTTTGGGGGGAATTTTAATCATTAAAATTTTTGACATGAGTTCAGCACGATCTAAATGTTCTCCATCGGCCTTGGCTTCCATGCACATTCGTTTTGCCAATGAGAGACTATAGGCACAAGGGCGCCAGAGTCTTTGCGATTGCGAGAAACTAGGTGAGATTGTTAGTGTTGGTGTGGTACATGTCAATTTTGGGTCGGGTAGACCCGATAGATGTACGATCTTGTTCATTATTAATAAAATGATATTTGAGCGTAAATGTGTGATTGTATATTACTTTACGATGTCCCTATGATATGTGGTTGTAAAGTTAAGAGATGGGATCTCGAACATGATACTGACTTTACATGGACACATACCTTAAACTGTTCCTGGTTGGAGGGTAATCACTCGGAGACTTTGATTACCTATTAAATCAGTACACATGATGAGTGACTGACCAGTCTCATGGTCATTGGTGCGGGGCACCAACACATATGTGTAGGTGTACGTCCTGGGAGGAAGTGCACTGAACTGATCCGCTATTGGATCTTCAGATGGTTGATTATACCTAATGTCAACTGAAGATCTAACGGTCTCAGTAGCATCGTTGGTCATTTCACCTGAGATATTGATCGGATCTTACATGAGGACTGGAATGTTTTAATTATTTGACTAATGGACTTTAACCATAAGTCATGAGTTGCCGAGTCATTAGCCACTCCAGGATACGTGTGAAGATCATCAATGGTCAAGAGGGGATCGCTCACTGTCGGGTATATATCAGACAGTTAATGGGTCATGACATTGACGTTCCGTTAAATCTCTGGTCAGGGTCGTGTGAGTTCGTTCAGAACGGACGTCATACACTTTAAGGAGGTCATGGTCAAATGGTACGATCATGGGGTTTAACGGAAACCATACTTTAGATCATACCAGACTCATAGAAGGAGCGAGGGATTATATCGATGCGGTAACTGTGAACTTACAGGTACCAGACAGGCTGGTTTAAACCCGGTGTCCTCTAGGATCACGCGGATTTACTTGACCCAACGTGATCAAAGGTTCGGAATAAATTAAACTATTATTCGGCTCTTGTAGAAGCGAATAATAAGTTTAATTTACTTCTAATTGAGAATTAGAAGTTAATGTGCCATCAACTAGAGTGACTATGGGCCTAGATGATCACACACAATAGTGTAGATGGACATAACAGATGATTAAATCATATAAATATATCCAAATCACAACAATAATGATGATATCAAGTGAAATAATGATGATAACATGATAAAAACAATAAATATAAGGAGGGAGATGATGATAAATCAAATAAAGCACGAGGTGCTAAGGGGAGTTGTGATCGCCAGAGGGGTTACCTCAATAAGAAGAAAAGGAGATCGCGTGTACTTGGTGAAAATTGGGATGCGGGATGGATGTGGATTTCCTCCTCCAACTTCAATCGGCCGGCCGATGAAGTGGGTCTTCTTAGTTGATTACCTTGTAAAAAGACAATGAAAACAAGCAGAAGAGAGAGGGATCAGCCAAAGTGCTATAGTATCAATCCAAAACTAACATGAAACGATGAAAAGACATCAACGTGCGCACCTCTTTTTTTGGTTTTTTTTAAAACCCCTAGAAGAGAGCTAGGGAAAGGATATGATATGTTGATACTTAATGCAATAAGAAAACTAATGATGGGATGACAGTGATGATGATATGCTTAGAACACAAACGAGATAAGCACAATATAGCCCTGCTCTCCCTGACGAGAGTAGAGGGAAACTGTGAAGGTGTTGAACGGATGCAGAGGAACGGATGAAGCCCGATTGGATGCAGAGGACACCAGGATGCAGAGGAAGCAGTGGAAGCAGTAGCAGCAGGATGCAGCACAGGAGAAAGAACGCTCTGCTTGCAATCGTGATGTTCTGGGTTCAAGGCGTTCAACCCTCTGAGTGCTTAACTCTTAACACGATCGATATGGAACCTCTTATATAATGTTCAATCGGATGTGATCAAACAAGGTAAGATAAGAACGGGTAATGAGGCATCCAAGGAAGGATCGAGATCGAGTAAGAGACCAATTGATAGTAGGGAACTGTGAGGGAAAGATGGAAAAAGGAAGGACTCTGGAGTGAAACACGACTTAGGACAGGGCGTCAAATCATGAATTGACGACCCTCACAGAGACGTTTCTTGAAAGACGACCTGGGAAAGGGCGTTTCTTCCTGGATTTAATTTTGGAAATAAAACTTTCTTTGTTTAAAAATCAAAGGAACACGCCTGAGGTAACGACGTTTATTAATAACACGCCCTGAGGAAGAACGTTACTCACAAAATGCTTTTTATTTTGAAAGTAGATAATTCCAGAAATTAATGGATAATACCAGGAATTGACGCCCTTACTTATGGTCGTCTCTTCTTTTGAAAACGCCCTATGACAGGTCGCTACTTTGAAAATAACGCCCTTCTTCAGGTCGTGAATCACGAAAATGCAGGAAAAATGCATAAACCTCACAAAAATAGAAAAACTTCATTTTATAGGAATATTGAAGTCCACTTGGGGCGTTTATATAATGACATGAGATTTGATCAACATAACGTCAATTTTGGCGTGTCTACAGCTGCCCCGCCTTGGCGTCTGCTTTGCAAGGGAGTGAGACGGAATGGAGTGAAGTGTAATGAAAGGAATGAAGTGGAGTAAACTGATAAGGAGACGCCAAGGTGTGATGTGACACGCCTCAGACACCAAGCATTTGAAATCTTTCCAAGATTCTGAGTGAAACAACTCTGAGTGGTTCCAAGGAAACATCGATTTGTTGGATAAAAGGAGATTAAACTAAGTAAATAAAGGGTGTGCTCATGGGCACGACAGGGAAAGACCATTGGAGAGCGATTACCAGCCAACGTGGACGTGCTACAACCAAGGTAAATTTTGCAGAAAAGTAAAGAGAATTGGGATAGAGATCCAACAAAAGGGACACTTTCAAGGAATCAGCCTGAACGGCTTCAAATAGAACGAAGTACTTGATTTGAAGTGGAATATCTCATGTCAACTCAATCAAGAGCGAGTGAACTTCATTATTGCCATAATATGATGATTTTCAGCATGAAACTCAAAGTCCTACATGATGCATGCTGGGCTAAAAGAAAAGATTAAAACAAACTAAAATAGAAAATAATCAAGGATAATATTGCTAAGCCATTTAGATCTGGTCAAGAATCCACATCTCTGAGCTAACACTAAGCTGAAGCCCGTTTGTCCGCGCATCAGCTCAGAAAGTGGAACCATCGTCCCAAACCTTTAACGACTCAACGGCCTATCCGTGTGATCAAGACTCTCCTGAAATCGTCATCATTTTTGATGAAGGGGAACTCAAATTTCAGGTTCATCAGAACCACAAGGTCCTTGACATACTATAATAGTGTAGATATCATATAATAATAATGCTTACAAGACACAGATACAAGGTGACACGATGTTACTCCCATGAGTGGTCCAAACGCCTCGAATCCTGCAAACCTCTGCACTTGAAACTTATTAGCCTTCATCCAGCAATTCAGAACATGACATGATCATAAGTGCTTAATTATAAATAATTTCACCAAAATAATAGCACTTAAGTTCATTAAAGCGTCATAATCCAATAAAACACGCCTAAGAATAGGGCGTTAACATCAAAAAAGGCGCCTGACCATAGGTCGTTTAACATTTAAAACACGCCCTACTCAAAGGCGTAAACAGTAACGGAAGCTTAGAAGAAGACGCCCCATGTTAGGGCGTTAAATATAAAATGACGTCAGTCAGGTCGTCAATTTAAGAATCGACGCCCTAACCAACGTCGTTAATTCAGCACGAACATCCGTTTCTAAATCGAGAACACAGTCCTTAACCCAATCAAATTCTAACTTCCAACAAACTTACGATTCTCTAAATCTCTATTAAAAGGAGGCCTTCCTTCAACAGAATCAACCAAATCCCTGCAGCCGGCCATACTTTCTGTTCTTCTTCTTCTTCATCCGCTCTGCAGGTTGCAGCCATCCAAGCTTTCCTGACAATGGATAGGGCACTGAAAAGGCCAAAACTCTCAACTCCCAGGATTAACGATATCCAAGGTCATATAAGCAACAGGATATGCATGAATCAGGTTAGCTTCAACTTTCTTCTCTGTTCATATAACCCTCTACTGCTCTGCTCATATATTTATTTCTCCGTTACTGAACTCCTCTGCCCAACATTTCATATGCTCATGTACTTCTATTCTTTGTTTTTATTATTTTCTCTTTCCTTCTCACAGGAGTACCCAAATCTTCCAGGGGCTAGAAGATATATAAAAATCAAGTGGTTGCCCCTCATACTTTCCAAGTTCTCCTCTGACATGAGGGTCTTTGTAGTTAGATGGCATCTCTTAGGATTGATAACCCATGCCAAGCATTATGACCAAATCCATCTTGATTGGGGTGCCATGGGAGCATTGATTGAAACATGGCATCCTTCCACCCATACTTTCTTATTTTCCACATTTGAGGCCACCATCTTGCTGGAAGAAATAGAGATGATCTTGGGTTTGAAAAGAATGAAGCAAAGTGAAGAAGAACAGATGGCCAACATGCCAAGACCTATCTCGTCTCATGAACTCTTAACCAGCCTTATTCCTAACCCAAACTTAGTGAATCAGATCAAAACCACCAAGGGAATCAACCTCTTGAAGTTAGCCTCATGGGTATACAAAAGAGCAGATCAAGCCAAGGAAGAGGAGGAGATAGAAAGAATAACAAAGGCCTTCGTGGTTTGCATAGCAGGTGCGCTCTTGTTTCCATCCACGGAGGACTTCCTTGAAGAGAGTCAAATAAGTGCAGTGGTGAGCTTATGGGAAGGTGAAAGAGTTGGGCCGACCATACTAGCTTACCTCTACAGCGGGCTTACATCGGCGGCCATGGGGCGGCCCATATACGGCTGTATGCTAGCCTTCTCAAGTTGGGTGGACCTCCACTTCAAATTTGATCCATGCCATGAAGCCCAACAATCGTCAAGGATCTTCTCCAAAAGTCCGCTTTCTTACATCACCGGCTCGTTGGGAATAAGCAATAGGGTGACGAACCGCATTCCTCAAATCAAGAAAAGGGCGGAGTGGAGAGAACACCTTAAGGTAATGCCAAAAAACCTCTTTACTTGCGCTCCGGGAATACTCAAAATGCAGGAACTTCGCGCAAGATTCTCCATCGGCACGGACCTTCGACTTATTGGCGCATCCGAGTTCATCTTGTACAATGCACACCGGTGCCTTCCTCAGCTCGGGCTTCCAAGGCAAGTGTTAGAAGACATCTCCCATCTTCCTCCAATCAAATCAAGGGATCTAGGCAGCAATGAAGATGGAGAGGAGATAATCACCATTCAAGCTCTGTGGAGACTAAGCAAGCTTCATCACCCTGTAGAAGACTTAGAAGAAGCCAAAGAACATTGGAAAAATTATGTGATAGCATTGAAGAAATTAAGGCCCAAGGTGGCTCATTAGGCATTGTAATCCTTTCTTTCAAATAATAAAGATTGCTTTCTGATTGAGCCAATTATCACTGTGATTATGATCAAAATTTTCCAAAACCTGCGTTTCTGTTGCAAATAACGCCTCAAGGAAGGACGTGAATTCAAGAAAGAACGCCTGACCTGAAGGTGCCTCAATCGGCCTATCTTCCACATTTGATGCCTGCACAAGAGGGCGTGACTTAAATAACAACTTCAAACAAGGCGTGAATAGGTTCAAACCCCAAAGAATATAATCGTTGAATCATCAAAACTAACGCCTTTTCCTTAGTCACTTCTCAACAAAAACACGCCCTCAACAGAGGCGTTACTCTAAGCCAACAATGATGACTTTTATCTCATCAATCAACGCCCATTCAATGCGTCTGACGACGGTTATCGTTTCCCATGCAAAACAAATTAACGCCCTAATAAACGTCATCTATTTTTAGAAAACGCCCAACGAATGGTCGTGAATTCCATTAAAAACGCCTTCCTTAAGGGCGTGTCTTCTTTTCGAAACCCAAAAGTCATCAGCCCCCTTCTTCTTCCTCCTCTCGTTCAATCTCTCCCCAGCAAACCCTAACCGAAGCCCCCCCCCCCCCCCCGCGAAGCCTCTCTCTCAATCTCCCATCCTCTTCTCTCATTCCCCCAATCTCTCTTTCTCTCCTAGCCCCAGCCATGGCCAAACGCCAAAGGGTGAGTGCCCCAGAGGTGGTCGATCTCGACGCCGTCCACGCCCAAGAGGAAGAAATCGCCGTGGAGGAGCTCGCCGTCGTGGCCGTTGAAGAACTGGTGGTGGTTGCCGGCGGTGACGAGGCCGAAGGAGCAGCAACAGAAGAAGGAGGGGAAGACGAAGGTGGAGAAGAAGAAGAAGATGAAGAAGAGGGAGATGAAGAAGGAGAAGGCGGCGGACCACCACCGACGGCGGCGGTCGCTCCCCGGGGTCAACTCCGGCGGCCCAGATGGCCACTGCCTCGACCACAGCCCCAGAAGCACAAAAAGGTAGGTTCCCCTCCTCAATTCCATTTTTATTTTATTTTATTTTCATTTTATTTTATTTTTCCTGATTTCCATAGCCCTCGGGCACGAGTTCTGCAACTCAGAAAAGAGACGCCTCCCGTGGGGGCGTTATTCACAAATGAAACACCCTGCCCCAGGGCGTAAAAAACCTTTTATTTTTCTGAAAATTAATTAACCCTCATGACAAACGCCCTGCAGAATGTCGTTTCTTCAAAATTATGATTTTCCATTAATTCCATGCCCATTAAATATTTTCATTAATTATTTCGCATGCTGTCATTTTTATTTGAATTATCTGAAAATCATGAAAGCCACGCCCCTCACCAGGGCGTGATTTTAACAAGAAACGCCCAAACCAGAGGGCGTCTCTTCATTAATTCTCTATTTAAACTGAACGGTCCCAAATGGAAAACGCCCCATCCGAAGGCGTGATTTGAAAAACATTTTAGGATTTTAGAAATTAACAACATGTTCACGCCCTTCACAGAGTCGTTTCAAATATGGAAAACACCCTCAGTCAAGACGTTACGTCAAACCAAATTTAGAAAAACGCCCCCTTTAGGGGCATGAATTTACTAAGAAACGACCTGAGGAGGGTCGTGACTTCCAAAACATTAAAATCAATGCCCAGGCAAAACCAAATGCAATTACACATGATTAACCAAATAATTAAGCGAAATTCTTCTCTTTTAATGCGTGCAGGGGCTGATGAGGACCCGTATCTCATGGGTCATGGTCTGGGCAGCATATCAGGGTCTCCCCGACTTCCAGAGGGTTAGGGTAGATGCTATGGGGTTCGGGGCTTTCCTATCCATTGAGCCATTTAGACCCGACCTAGCGCTTATCCAGGTTTTACGGGAACGTTGGGATAGGGTGAGCCGGTCCTTCCTGATGCCCTGGGGGCACATGGTTCCTACCCTAGAGGATGTGACTAGGATCACAGGGTTGAGGGTGGATGGTGAGGCTGTGAGTGGGTTCACCTATCCTGACTACACGGAGATGGCCCAGAGGTTACTAGGGCTGGATATGGTCTATGAGGTACCGAGCGAGTGTAGGACCATCTTCCGTACAGACCTGACTACGGTGATGGGTTTAGGAGATGCCAGGCACAGGTCAGGGGAGACCTTAGGTGAGTTTGCACAGAGGCTGACCGACGGGGTGAGAGCGGTATGCTGCCAGGACCCGACTGACCATGAGAGAGCGGATCGAGACCTGAGGAGGTTCCTGCTGCTGCTGCTCGGGAGATTATTGCTGGGGACGAAAGCCGACGTCATCAACTGCCGCTTCTTGGGCATCCTTGAGGACCTGGAGACAGTTGGCACTTACGCTTGGGGTGCAGCGCTGCTGGCACACCTGCTGGCGGACCTGTCCACGGGGACAGGACGTGAGACGACCGTCAGTGGCTTCTCACCTTTTCTTCAGGTATTTATTTTCCTTTTTTTTTTCATGCAAATGAATGCCTTACTAATGCAATGCATGGATACAGGTGTGGAGCCACCTATACATGCCGATGGGGCGCGTCGACCCACGGCCGGGAGCTGAGGGATCCTTCCCTCTGGCGCGACGCTGGTTACCAGTCGTCTTCGGTGCCCCACTCGACTACGAGTTGTGGGTTCTACGGAGAGAGTTCCGCGACTTCCCTCCCTCGCTGGTATGTATGAATAAATGATATGCATTTCTTTTGAGTTGATTTGAATTGATTATGATGAAATGATAATGATATGTATGAATGCAGGTGCAGTGGAGGCCTTACGAGGATATGACGGATGAGGGCCAACCTTGGGTCGTATCGGGGCGACCTCGCTTTGGGCGTGAGCTGTGGCTGCACTGCCTGAGTGAGATCGAGCCGTTACGGCTCAGGTTGGTGATGAGGACCCTGGGCCTGCCCCAGGAATGGATCGAGGTCGGGGAGCCTCGAGGGATTGGTAGGAAGACCCGCGGTCGCACAAAAGCGATCGACTGGAAGGTTCGGTTCGCGGAGCAGTACGGAGATTGACAGCGAGGCGGGACCCGAGTCACCTCCCAGGCGATAGACAGCTCCGAGTATCTCCGGCGCTACTGGGAGGTTCACGCCGGCAGACCTCAGATGAAGGTCTTAGGGGTATGCATGAATGCAATTATTTCTAAATGCCGATGCTTATACATGTCTATTATGCAACTAATATGTGATGAATGCAGGATGCGCGAGATATAGCGGCTATGGATGCCCAGGCCCATCTACACGGCCTGGAGGACCAGCTGGCCGCCACACGGGCAGACCTGGAGACCCTGGTGAGTGTTTAAATTATTCCTATATGCAAATGAATTTTTGTTGAATTAATGATTAGCCACTGACGGTCTTAATGAATGCAGCGTGCCCAGCAGGGAGCAGTGAGGAGAGATCCGGTGGAGGCCTCCAGCTCGAGGGGGCCTAGTGCAGAGGTGACTGCACTAACAGAGCAGCTGGCCGGCGCGATAGCGCGAGCCGAGGCGGCAGAGCGCGACCTTGCTTCACGGGTAAATTCTAAACTCAAAACCTCATTCAAATAATGATTAGATATAAATTGTGTACTGATGAAATTTGTTTTGCAGGCCGAGGAGCTCCGAGCAGCCCTGACTTGTGTGGATGAGGGCTTCCGCATGACGAACTCTCAGGTGTGTGATCTACCTTCAGCCACATGTTGTTATTTCATTTCATGAATTATTGAACTGTGGAACTGATGATTTGTTTACCTGTTTGCAGGCTGCTCAGCTACGGGCGGCACGTACCGAGTTGGCGATCCGTGAGCAGCGGATCACTGAGTTGGAGCGCTCTGTGAGGCGGCGGGAGGAGCTTCCTCAGGACGTGGCCGAGTTGCGGGTGGCTCTTGAGTTGGAGAGGCGGGAGCGTGCCCGAGAGCGAGAGGAGCACCAGACGGAGCGTGCCCAGTTCCTTGAGCTTCAGCAGGCGGAGCGTGCCCGGTTCCAGGAGCAGGCGGCAGCACGGGAGCGAGAGCTAGCCGACTCGAGGACCCAGTTGATCCTTTCTCAGGAGCGGCTGCGAGTGTCCGAGGAGCGGTTGCAGCGAGGCCGTGAGCGAGCACGGGCTGCGGGGTACTCCTTCACCAGCTCCACCTTCGTGGCGGGTTCTTCCCTCCGAGAGAGGAGCGAGACAGGGGGACACGTTCAGATTCCGGCTTCTTCACGGGGGCCTATGCCTCCTCCACCAGCGCCAGCTCGGGACGGTGAGGAGGAGGTTGAGAGTAGGAGAGTAGAGGAGGGTGGAGGCGAGAGCTGAGAGTTTTATACTTGTACTCCTCCACCCTCACACCTGTACATGATAGACATGATGATATATATATATATGAGATTTGGGATTTTGTTACCTGAGCACTTGTGTGGTTGTGGACTTGTGTTTGTGTACTTTTTCTTTCCACGTTCCTCGTGTTCGCTTTACTTTGCCCTGTATCTGCAGCTGCGGTTTTCACTTGAACAAACAGGTTAATTCATCTGTTCGACTTGGCCCCTTGCCCGGCGAGCAAGGGGTGTCAATATTCTGACCTTAATAATGGGTCAAGGGGCCAAGCCTTTAATCAAGATAAGGCAAAATGAAATAACCAAAACTGGGAGATGCCTCAGGACGTCACACATATGCAAACAATAATTAAAAGATGCCCAGGCAAGAGTGCAATTCATGCAACATGAAGAATTTATTTTTGTTCTTTTCATTATCTATATTTTTTTGGGATTTTCTAAAAAAACACGCCTTAGATTAGGTCGTTACTCTCGTAAAAGACGCCCTCGGGAGCGGCGTGAATTTGAAAAGATTTTTTTGAATTTTGTTAAAAAACGACCTTCCCAGAGGTGTTATGTTTTAAAGAAACGACTTTAGGCGAGGCGTGAATTAACATGAACGCGCCTTGAACAAAGGCGTTAATTTTATTCTTCCCAAATTGGGCTGATAAAGCCATTAAGGTGGTGGGCCCTACTTGGTCATCATCTAAGATCCATTGACCTTTCTTGAATAATTAAAAGGGGGATTGGCGTGCATATAATTAAACTTATACACAAGATTTCGTGCAGTGCATTCTCTTCGGTTTGTCTCGACCATTCTGCTGGTTCATGACTTTTCAAAAATAAAAGAGAAGATATAAGGAAGCCCACAAAAGATTCAGAGATGCCTGAGGCAAAGCTACCTCCCCTACCCTATGCCTGTTGGGGTTCGATCTTTGGCGTAGGGACGTTTTGTTGCCTTTTGCCTCTTTTCATATTGCATGCATACGCCCAAGGTTTTCCTTGCGGGGACTTTGCCCTCTTGACATGCTTTTCTTTTCACCATTTGACTTTCACTTTGGAATTGATTTGCATTGATGAACAACCTAATTGTACTTGGTTTTTTTGTGGCATTTGTTCCCTTTTGGGCCCTGACTTCCTCCTACTAGGGCGGCGGATAGGCTTGGCGTGTCTACCTCGAGACCTCCCTTCCTCCCTTGTGGGCCGAAGAAGAAAAGAATGGATATCATCTTTCACCTTTAGTCCGGTTTCGACTTTCCATCAGATTTTGCACTGCTTGAGCTTAAGAGTGTAGTGTGTGCGGGGTCAACTCCCATTTTAAATTAGCAAGATTGATGAATGGATTCTGAATTTTGACCTTTCGGACCGTGGACCTTTGTATGCCATGTCGACCCAAAAGGAAAACCATGAAAGAAAACTTTTTTTTGTTTTGATTTTGAAAGTATTCGATTTTTTTGGAATATTTGGGAGATTTCTATTTTCTTTGGATTTTTGTGAAGTTTTCAATTTTTTTTGGTTGGATTTTTGTTCAGGGGTAATATTTCTTGAGATATAAACCATTCCAGGGGTGAGTTAATTCTTCGCCTTCAGCATTAACCAGTTTATAAGCATTGCCAGGATAAACATCTTTTATAACGAACGGTCCTTCCCAATTTGGTTGGAGTTTTGAACGAGGGCCACCGGGTTTTACAAAAATTCTTTTGATTACCATTTCACCGACCTTAAATTTTCTCTCAATTACCTTCTTTTGATAAAAACGTGAGAGCCTATTTTGATAAACGCGCGCATACTCAGCGGCGACCAGACGCTTCTCGTCAAGGAGTTCCAACTGGGCAAGGAGTGAATCACGACGCTCATCGATAGAGAACTCCTTGTCCAATTGTACTCGCAGAGAGGGGATAAGAATCTCATAAGGGACTACGGCCTCCATTCCATAAGTAAGGGCGAAAGGAGTTTGCCCAGTGGGGGTTCGAATGGAAGTGCGGTAGGCCCAAAGAGCTTCAACCAGCTTGTCTGGCCAGTCCAAAATTTATTAGCCTCACACGTCTTCTTAACAATTTTGATTAAGGTTTTATTAGTGGCCTCTGCTTGGCCATTGCCCTGCGGATAATAGGGAGAAGAATGATGCAATGCAATGTTATACCTGTTGCAGAGATCCTTGAGATCTTGAGAGATAAATTGAGGTCCATTGTCGGTGACGATGGTGCTCGGGATGCCGAACCTCGTGATGATGTTCTTCATGATAAATTTGCAGACGGTTGACGCTTTAATTTCCACGTAAGCTTCTGCTTCCGCCCACTTGGTGAAGTACTCCGTTGCCGTCAGGATGAACGACTTTTGCTTCGTGAGGAGATTCGAGTCACCAAGAGGTCCAATGATGTCAAAAAGCCCACATGGAAAAAGGCCATGGGGAGGACGTAGGATGGAGTGAAGAAGCAGGAGAATGAATCTTGTCGGCGTGCAGTTGGCACTTAACACACCTTCGAACATAGATAGAACAATCCTCTTCTAGAGTGGGCCAATAGAACCCTAGTCTAAGAATCTTCTTAGTTAGCATCTGGCTGTTCACATGACCACCACACACACCAGAGTGCGCCTCTTCCACAACTTTCCAAGATTCATCATCATCGAGGCATCTTAATAGAACACCGGTGAGCCCTCTTCTGTAGAGCACACCTCCAACCAAAGTATAACGTTGAGCCACTCTTCTAATTGCTTTCTTTTCTTCTGCGGTGGCTTCCTCAGGATAGGACTGATCATTACAGTATCTGGCAATCTCATAGTACCACGGCTTCTCTTCGTCAGCCAACTCTTCTTCCCAGTCCAAAAGCATGACCTCTTTGCCTTTGAGAGCTTCTTTCTGCTTAACCTTCTCAAGCACTTGATCCCTAATGTCAAGGAAAGCACGATCCTTAATAGCTGGAGTATCACGCTGATGAATCAGGGGGACATGAAAATCACGCTCAGGAGGGAAAACTAAAGCGGAAGCCAAAGAGGCGAGAGCGTCAGCCAAGATGTTCTGGCTGCGAGGGACATGAACGAAGATCAATTTAGTGAAGAGTTTGGCGTAAGCTGAAGCGAGTTCCTGGTAGGGCTTGAGCTTAGGATTGATAGTGCGACACTTGACCAACACCTGGCGCAAAATGAGCTGACTATCACCGACAATCCTCAAATGGGTGACGCCATATCGATGAGCGATTTGAAGACCGGCCAAAAGAGCTTCATACTCAGCTATATTGTTGGTGACGGGGAAAGTGAGCCGAGCAGCAAATAGAATGGTGACCCCTTCAGGTGTTAAAAGAACCATGCCGATCCCTCTTCCTTGAGAATTTAGAGCTCCATCAAAATGTAATGTCCACATAGGATCGTGGGGTTGATTGATGGACATTAATTCTTCATCTGGGAACTCTGAATTGACAGGATCAAAGTGGGGGAGAGGGTGGTGAGCAAGGTGTTCGGCGATGGCGTAGCCTTTGATAGCTTTTTGCTGAATATAAGTGATGTCAAATTGAGAAAGGAAGCTTTGCCAGCGTGCTAATCAATCAGTGAGGACAGATTTTTCAAGGAGGAATTTAATTGGGTTCATGCGTGCAATGAGGTGAACCTCGTGAGCTAGGAAATAGTGTTTTAATTTCTGAACTACCCAAACCAAAGCTGCACAAGTCTTCTCCATGGCTGAGTACCTCTGCTCACAGGGGTTAAGGAGTTTAGACAAGTAGTATGCTGCCCTCTCCTTACCTTCCTCATCCACTTGAGCTAGAACAGCACCTACAGAGTCATCCAGGACCGAAACATAAAGAACAAGTGGTTTGCCTGGAACTGGTGGCCTCAGGACAGGAGGATTGGCCAAATAATCCTTTAATCCGTCAAAGGCTGCCTGACACTTGTCATCCCATTCAAATTTGACTCCCGGCTTAGTGAGCTCGTAAAACGGCCTACATCTCTGTGAATGCTGGGAGACAAAGCGGCGAATAAATTGCAACCTCCCGATTAATCCTCGAACTTCCTTCAAATTCTTGGGAGGAGGCATGTCTCTAATGGCCTTTGCCTTGTTGGGATCAACTTCAATTCCCCTCTTGCTAACAATGAAACCAAGCAATTTCCTGAAGAAACGTCAAATACGCACTTCTTGGGGTTCATTTTCAATTGATATTCCCGCGACCTTTGTAAAACCTTAGCTAGAACCCAGGATGCTCAATCCTTGTCCTTGATTTCACTACTAGGTCATCCACATACACCTCAATATAGATATGGATCATGTCATGAAAAATAGCCATCATAGCCCTCTGATAAGTGGCTCCAGCATTCTTAAGTCCAAAGGGCATGACCACATAACAATAAGTGCCCCATGGTGTAGTGAATGATGTTTTCTCTTGATCTTCTTCAGACAGACGAATTTGATTGTAACCTGAAAAGCCATCCATAAAAGAGAGAGTCTCAAATCCTGCCGTGTTATCGATTAGAACATCAATATGAGGGAGGGGGAAGTCGTCCTTAGGACACGCCCGATTGAGGTCCCGAAAGTCTATGCAAATCCGAACTTTTCCATCTTTCTTCATAACCGGAACAATGTTAGCCACCCAATTGGGATAGAGGACGACTCTAACAAATCTAGCCTTATGGAGTTTGTCGACCTCTTCTTTCATCTTCAAAGCCATGTTAGGGTGGAAACGCCTCAACCGTTGTTTGACCGGGACAGCCCCTGGCTTAAGTGTAAGACGATGTTCAACGAGCGCAGGGTCTAATCCAGGCATATCTTCATAGCTCCATGCGAACGTGTCCTTGTATTCTTGAAGAACTAAAATGAGCGCCTCCTCTTCGGAGGGCGGCAAATTCTTACTGATGAGGACAATCCTAGGGTCTTCCTCGGTACCCAGATTGATTTCTTTGGTTGGCTCTTCTACAGAGGCTGATGGTTCGTCAAATCTTCTTATGCCACTAGCAAAGGCGTCAGCCTCGTCCTCATAGTCTTCATAACTTTCTTCCCCCTCTTCAATAGGGTCTTCATCATTCATAATTTCATAAACGCCCAAACCCTCATATGAAGCAACAGCATCTTCAAATTCTAACTCTGGCAGGATAATTGGATCTTCCACAAACTCCGGGAGAGCTAAACAAGCTTGGCATCTGATGGCCAATTCCAACAAAAATCTGCGAGGAATCTGCTTACCCTTGGCCCTCTTGTGTGAATCTACCCCATGCTTTTTATTATTAGAGGGAGAGGAGGAAGAATAGGAACAACTAGCTTGATCAGGGGAAGGAGATGAAAAAGCGGATACAGGAGGTGATACAGAGGAAGGCCCCTCACCAGAGGGGGAGAAAAGATTGATCAAGGAATCCTGAAGGAGCGGCCCCTGGGTCGGGACGCACTCGGGAGAAAAATAGGAGGTCTCCTCAATAGAAATGGAGGATTGGAATGTTGGAGATTTGGCATTTTTTTTTCGTTTTTATCTTTTCCTTTATTTTTATTTTCTTTTTCCAGTAGGAAGCAATGTGAAGGGGGAGTAGCAGGGGGAGTGGGAATTGAAAGATCAGAGAAAGCTTTAATCAGTGATGGCCCATGCGGGGGCGAGATGGAGATTTTAGAAAATCGCTCGAGGAGCGAAGGAGCAACCAGGAGGGAAATCTGAATTGAATCGGGAGACAAGTTGATGGTAATCGGTGGCGGTCGCGGCACGTGACCAAACCAACGGGAATAGAGAGAAGCCAACACAGACGGATGCACAGAAGTGAGGGAGAAGAGGCCGGCCCACAGCCTATCCACGGTAAAACCTTCTTCAAAGGGGACATCTGGCTCTCCAGTATCTGTGTAGTCACTTAGCAACTGTCTCTTGTCTGTGATTGCGGCTGGCATTTCAATCAATTCTTGTATGAGTGGCGGCCATTCCGGATCTGTCGGCATGAACAGGCGGCTTAAAGAAATAGTGATGTCATTCAGGTCGAACCACCTGTACCAATCACATTCCGGATCGTCCATTTTCCTTCTTTTGTCCGGCCTTAAAGACTCCAGGGCCTTGTAGGTAGCCAGTGGTGCAATATGACGAGCAAACTGTCTGGCGTGAACATCCTGACAATCCAGCAATGAAGTAATCATAGTCGTCTGCTCATCATTATGAATGCCACCCGTGACAAAATGTGTCTTTAATGTCCAGGTGAGTGGCTGGCGATCTGGCTTTAAAGTAGAAGTCATAAAAGCCCATGGCTCTTCTTTATTTTTACCGGGCCCTTTATAGCCCAAGCCGCCTCGTGCAAACAATTTCTGCGGCTTAATGGGCCTAATCCTGCCCTGACAATTGGCGCCCAGGCCCTTGCCGTCTTGATACCCCATTTTCAACAGAATGTTCCAACCAGGGGTGTTAATCATATTCTTTTTCTTCTTCCCCTTAGAAGGCAGGGGCGTCATAGCAACTGCGGTGACGGTCTCAGACGGCCTTGGTTGCGGACGAGGGACGTCCAGCACAGACAAAAGTGGCTTGTTGGCTGGCCAAATGGAAGGAACTGATGAAGCTGCATGAATATCTTCCTCTGGCAGGATCGGCAAACTGGTCACCTTGATAATGCGGCCCTTGTGGGGGAATTTAATACACTGATGATTTGTAGATGGCACCGCGTCAAGCTGCTGTATGTAGGGGCGGCCTAGAATGCCGTTAAATGTTGGATCCATGTCTAAGATGTGAAAATCTGCTATTATGGAAACTGGACCCAAACTTACTTTTAAAGTGATCATGCCTAGAGGGGGCTTCTTGGTATTATCATAGGCAGTGACCGTTATAGTGGATGGCCGAATTTGATCTTCCGGAATGCCGCACAGCTTTAAAGTGCTTGGTGGTAAAACATTGATGGATGCCCCTGTATCCACCAAACACTGCTTGACAGCCACTTTGTTGATGTCGACTGTGATACAAAGAGCATATTTTCTTGCCTGAAGAGGTGCTAGTTCATGCTCATGGAAGGTGATTGCCGGCTGACTGCTAGCAGGTGTCAAGACTGTAACTATTTGCTCGACCGAAATGTCTTCATTGACCATGACTTTCTGCAAATATTCCTTTAAAGCCAGCAACCGTTTGATCAGTTCAAGAATAGAAATCCTGGCGGGAGTGCGGTCCAAGTGCTTTAACAGATCATACTGAGTCCCTGGCACTGATTCTTGTTCCTGTTCCTGCCCTTGCGGCCCCTGCACGGGCTCTAGCTCTCTCTGTGGGAAAATACGGTGGAATATCCGTCCACTGCGGAGCGGCGCCACGCCTTGACGCGCCTCTGTCGGGGCAAGAATAGGAGGAGGGTTAGAAGAAGAAGAAGGAATGTTGGTAGCAGAAACCCTGCTAGGGGATATCAAAGGGGAATTCAATGAAAGGGATGCCCCCGTAGGAGACGTGATAGTGGCATTTAACACTGATGCCCCCGCGGGAGGCGTAGGAGGAGTATTTGACGAAGGCGCCCCCGCAGGAGGCGTGGGAGAAGGGAGAGATATCCGAATGCGAAGAGCATTGGCAGGTGGTGGAATAAGGAGAGATCGTGGCACAAAAGGTGGTTGAACTGATGACGGAGGAACCCTTGCCGGTGTAGGAGTGGTAGAGGGGGTAGCGGGTGCTGGCGGTGAGCGAAGTAGGAGTGACCTGGATGGCACGGGTGTTGGGTTGGTGATGGATGAAGGAGTGGCAGGTTGCGGGGGTGGTAAGCGGGTCAGAAGAGAGCGAGCCGGCAAGGTCGTGGAATTGATGGGGGTAGATGGATTGACGGGGCGTAAAAGAGAACGTCCTGATTGAAGATTGACAGAAGAAGAAGGAGGTGTGCGCAAAAGGCGCGGAGTTTGATTTTGAGTTGAATCATGGTGAAATGCCCCGACAGAGGCGTTTTCTTCGTGCCATCCCTGCCCTCTCTCCACCTCGTAGAGAGACGTGACAGGGTTCACGTGTTGATTAGGAGCGTGCTCCGGCAATGGATTACGGACGATCCCCATATCCTGCTGGGGTGCTGGAGCTTGCTGTGGCTGAACTTGCTGCGGAGCTGGCTGCTGTTGTTGCTGATTTTACTGTTGCCGAGGAGGCTTTCTTTCTTTCATAGCGGCGATGAACTGCCTCATCTCATCCCAATTAATGTCACCCTGGTCATTTAGATCATAGATGTAATCTCTGAAGTGGAAACAACGATCAAGGTTGTGACCAGGGGCGCGGTGAAAAGCACAGTAACGGGATGTGTCAACATTAGCGGGCCACACAGTTCTTTCCCTTGGTAAGGCGAGCAAGTTGGCAGCCATCAGGGCATTAAAAATATCGGGGAGCCTTTCAGGGAGTGGAGGATAGTGGTCCCTTTTGGGGCCAAGTGGTGGTCTCCGTTGTTGTTTGCTGTAGTTGGCAGGTGGGGGCACTTGATGGTATTGTGGTGGAGCTGGAGGGTCTATGCGGGGAGCTTGGTTTTGCGGTGGAGCGAAGGAGCGTTGAGGTGCGAATTGGGGTGGTGGAGTAGGGTTAAAATGAGGGTTCTGTCGTGGAGGCGGTGGTGGACGTGGGTTAGCTTGATGATGGGGGTTGCCAACTACGCCGACTTGCTCATTTGTGACAGTGCCCTCAGTTGTGGGCCCGCTGTTGACATTTGTGTTCTTTTTAAATAGCCGAGGCTTCGGCTCAAACATGTCCATGATGGGCGAGTCCTTCATTTGTGTTTGTATATAACGAGCTCTTTCATAGAGCTCTTCCATAGTTGTCAGCCGATTCATGGCCAAAATGTGCCGGAATTGAAGAGTTGCGTTAGAAATAACCATTTTCACTTGCTCCTGTTCTGACAATGTGTCCTTCAATTTCTCGGCCATAGACCGCCACCTATCAGCAAATACGATGAAGTCCTCCTCGGGCTTCATTTTCTCAACGACTAGATCTGTAACAGAAAGGGAAGGTCCCACCCGGTCTCTGTACTTTTGCAAGAATTTTCTTTGAATAACATCAAAATCGCCGGCATCAGCTGGCTCTAGAGAATAAAACCATTCGAGGGCTGGTCCCTCAAGAGATCTCCTGAATAAGTAGGCCAGGGAGGCCTTATTGTCTTGCCAGAAAGAAGTCTCATATCGAAAATCCTTTAAATGAATGAATGGGTTGCCTGTCCCATTATATCGCCGAAAATTCGGCATTTCAGAAGGTGGTAAATGGAACACCGGCAATGTAGGAAGAGAAATTTCCGAAGCATTCTTAGTCGCTGTAACCTTCTTGAGCTGCTCCTCCATGCTGGCCAGCTTCTGAAGCAAGAGAGTGTTGGTATCGGGCTCGACCGGGGCCTGATTATGAATAAAAGAAGGCGGTATAGGCGTTCGTAGAATCCGAGGAGGTTGGGAAGATTGGTGCCTAACCGCTGAATAGCTCGCCTGCTGGGCCGACATGGCCGCAGTAGGCATTTGTGGATGAGAGGAGGGGGGATGCAAGACCGCCTGGTCATTAACAATCTGATGGCCACTCATGGCCGGAGGGGGATTAGAAGAAGAAGAAAGAACCGACTTCCCCTTCAAAGCGGCCTGAATGGCTTGCCGCTGGGAGTCATCCAATTGAGAGAGAGCTTGGATCAAATCTGTGACATTAATGGATGGGGAAGGATTCCCCGAAGTGTTGGAAGATGGAACTTGAGATGAAGGGTCCGCCTCATGAATAGTGGTATCAACCACATGAACTTGTGAGTAATGAGGATGAGGAGGGAGATAGTTTTCCTCATAATAAACGGAATCCTGGAGAGGGTCCCCATATTGAGCAAATATGTTCTCATTCTCATCATCATAGGAGTACCCGTTGCCTGACATGTTGATGATTTTACCTGAACGGAGTTTCATACTTAAGAGAGAGGATGTTTAATGAAGGAATTTTCAAAAAAGCACTTTAATCAAAACAATTCAACCAAGTCAACCCAACCAAGTTATGCAAACAATGTTGGAAAGCACGGAAGATTTTAATGTTTGGATGTTTGAGATTAAAGTGGATTATTTGTGAATAGTTCACTCTTTTGCCAAATGAAACCTAGTTTGATCCAAGTGTGACCTCCGGGTCAACTAGGTTTTCTCTCTCTTCACCGACGAATAGGACATCTAAACGCCGGGTACTTCGAGGGTACAACCAGCCCGGCGTCCGTGAGGGAATCCACGGGTGCGGGGACTTATGGAGGTCTTGGAAAAGGGATTTTCGGTCCAAAGAGACGGAATGCTCAATGGAGGGTTGTCCCGATTCCAAGAAAGGTGTGTGGAATCCTAGGCTAGAGAGAGGAGGTCTCTCAACCAAAAAAACCCACAAGTAAAATGAAGCCAATGTAAATCACAGCAATATATCAAGACAGATCAAGATGCCAAACAACGAATCACAAATAAGGCAGTAAGCAATTTCTGTGAAAACTCAGGAAAGACACGACCTGGGAGAGGTCGCTACCAAACAGGAAATGGCAGCGTGGCTGTCGTGAATCCTGTGAGGGGCTCACAGGAAGAGAAAAAACCACGCCTTGGGGTCAGGCGTTATAAGGAAAGGACGCCTACACAGGAGGGCGTCAAATCAAAAGAACACGCCTTGATTGAAGGCGTTAATAACAAATAATACGCCCTACAAATGGGCGTGAATTCTCAGACAGTGCAACAAGATATGAATAAAGCAGGAAAAATGAATGAAACACCCTGATGACAGGCGCTAAAAAGAAATGGCACGCCCTGGGGTGGGGCGTGAATTCTCAGATAAAATAATTAAGCGGCAAAGCAACAGGAGATATGCAAAAGACGCCCAATAGAAGAGGCGTTAATCAACTAAAACACGCCCTTCTGAAGGTCGTGAAATCAAAACACGCCCTCGTGGAATGCGTTAATTATGGGAGATATCCAAACACTAACTGGCTGATCCCGGAGTGTGCAGTGTGCACAGTGGAGGGTGCCGAGGGGCACAAAGGAAAGGGTACCGAGGGTACCAAGGGGGAAAGGGCACACGTGGGTGCCAAAGGGGAAAGGGCACACGAGGGTGCCAAGGGGAAAGGGCACGCGAGGGTGCCAATGGAGATGGTAATCAAAAAGAAAACAGTGGCGGTCCCACCGTGATCGCCAATTTGTAGATGAACATAACAGATGATTAAATCATATAAATATATCCAAATCACAACATTAATGATGATATCAAGTGAAATAATGATGATAACATGATAAAAATAATAAATATAAGGAGGGAGATGATGATAAATCAAATAAAGCACGAGGTGCTAAGGGGAGTTGTGATCGCCAGAGGGGTTACCTCAATAAGAAGAAAAGGAGATCGCGTGTACTTGGTGAAAATTGGGATGCGGGATGGATGTGGATTTCCTCCTCCAACTTCAATCGGCCGGCCGATGAAGTGGGTCTTCTTAGTTGATTACCTTGTAAAAAGATAATGAAAACAAGCAGAAGAGAGAGGGATCAGCCAAAGTGCTATAGTATCAATCCAAAACTAACATGAAACGATGAAAAGACATCAACGTGCGCACCTCTTTTTTTAGTTTTTTTTAAAACCCCTAGAAGAGAGCTAGGGAAAGGATATGATATGTTGATACTTAATGCAATAAGAAAACTAATGATGGGATGACAGTGATGATGATATGCTTAGAACACAAACGAGATAAGCACAATATAGCCCTGCTCTCCCTGACGAGAGTAGAGGGAAGCTGTGAAGGTGTTGAACGGATGCAGAGGAACGGATGAACCCCGATTGGATGCAGAGGACACCAGGATGCAGAGGAAGCAGTGGAAGCAGTAGCAGCAGGATGCAGCACAGGAGAAAGAACGCTCTGCTTGCAATCGTGATGTTCTGGGTTCAAGGCGTTCAACCCTCTGAGTGCTTAACTCTTAACACGATCGATATGGAACCTCTTATATAATGTTCAATCGGATGTGATCAAACAAGGTAAGATAAGAACGGGTAATGAGGCATCCAAGGAAGGATCGAGATCGAGTAAGAGACCAATTGATAGTAGGGAACTGTGAGGGAAAGATGGAAAAAGGAAGGACTCTGGAGTGAAACACGACTTAGGACAGGGCGTCAAATCATGAATTGACGACCCTCACAGAGACGTTTCTTGAAAGACGACCTGGGAAAGGGCGTTTCTTCCTAGATTTAATTTTGGAAATAAAACTTTCTTTGTTTAAAAATCAAAGGAACACGCCTGAGGTAACGGCGTTTATTAAAAACACGCCCTGAGGAAGAACGTTACTCACAAAATGCTCTTTATTTTGAAAGTAGATAATTCATAAATTAATGGATAATACCAGGAATTGACGCCCTTACTTATGGTCGTCTCTTCTTTTGAAAACGCCCTATGACAGGTCGCTACTTTGAAAATAACGCCCTTCTTCAGGTCGTGAATCACGAAAATGCAGGAAAAATGCATAAACCTCACAAAAATAGAAAAACTTCATTTTATAGGAATATTGAAGTCCACTTGGGGCGTTTATATAATGACATAAGATTTGATCAACATAACGTCAATTTTGGCGTGTCTACAAATAGATTCTTGGGTGATGGATTATTATTGTACAAATGTATATATTAATTCCTTTGAAAACCTTTTGGAAGGAAATATAAAAAGGCCTTAATATATATGTATAATAATAGAAAGGTCATATATACAGTTTTGTCCTTTGAAGCTCTTTTAGAAAAAGTTAAATTCTATATATTTGAATGCTACGAGAATCACTTCCTTCTCTTGGCCTAATCAAGCACATAAGCAAGAGAAGGAGTGATTAACTCCTCCCTCTCTCTCTCTCTCTTACTCTCTCCCTCTAGAAGCTTTTTCTCTCTAGAAAGGGTAGCTCGGGGAAGGTCGTGCCGGGGGGTACCGTCGCTACGTAAGGATCCGTGTGGATCAGCTCTAGAGGCCGTGCATCTGTGCGGCTCGGTATTCTGCATCGGACACTGCGGACAACGTCGTTCCGCGTAAGGTATAAATATTCAACCCGTAGTTAGGGGTTGGGGCGATTAAAACGTCGATCAGAGTATGTATCTAGGATTCCATACAGTCGGGTTCGGGTAAATAAATTTTTATTTTCCGCTGCATTACCCGATGATGATGTGTGGAACCTTACAGTGGTATCAGAGCCAGGTTTACGCTCTGGTCGGTGTTTTATCGCAATATAGAACCATGTTTGTAGGAAAATTAAAATATTCAATTATTATTTGTAGAATGGGATGCTGAGCATCTCTGTTCTTCCAGGATGCTGGGTAACTATGGAGCAATTTTTTTTTTAAAAAAAAAATTTGGCCCGTTTGGGCGCGGTGCGCCCAGGTTGCACTGCGCCCAACCTCGTGCGCCGCCCTCGCGGTGCACGCGGGAGCGCCCCGCTTGGCGGGCGCAGCCCGACACGCGGCGGGCGCCGCGGGCGGCGCCCGCGTGCATGGGCGCGACTGCCCACGCATCTCGCGTGGGCGGCCGCGTCCATGAGCTGCCGACGTTTTTTTTTATTATTTAAAAAAATTATTATTTTTATTTAATTTATGTGTACCTTCATATATATATGATATATATATATATATAAATGTACATTAAATTAATCTAAATTTTTATCTCAATTATTAATTATGTTATCTCAATAGTAAAATTTAAATAATAAATTTTATTTAACCTTTTTGAATTTACTGAGGTGAGATAATTACTATTTATCTTGAGTTAAAATGATAATAATTGAAGTTATTTCAGTAAAATTTAATTTTAAAATTTTTAATTATTAGATAATTAGTTAATTCTGAATTTAAATTTCATTGAAGTTAAATGTATAAAATTTAAATATTTGAATTTTTAATTATTAGATAATTATTAAATTTAAATTTTAAATTTTAGAATATTGATAATTGAAGATAATTATATTATTTAAATTTACTTTCAAACAAAATTATTGGATAATTAGTTTGAATTTAAATTTAAATAATTGTCATGTTTAAAATTTTAATTTTAATTTGATTATTAGATAATTAAATTTAAATTTAAATTTAAATAGTTATTTTAATTATCTGACTTATTTGAATCAGATTCAAATATGCATATCCCTGTTATGAATGATGGTTCTTTACGTAATTTACTTTATTTACCTTGTATTGGCTTGCTTGTATGTTTAATTTTGGTTAATCCTGCTTCGATTTTTAAAATTAAATAAAACTAGCCTATTTTTATTTGCACATCCTATTTTTTAAATCTAAAAGTAAGGATTATTTTCAGAAAATAACCTTTGATTAAATTTTACATGAATGGGTTGGCAAGTGATCAGGTACTTGGTTAATGTAATTAATTGGGGTCTGCGAACCTCCTTTCTCTCTCTGTTAAAATTCCTATGTATTTCTATCTCCCTTATAGTTGTACTCGCCCTAAGGGCTGCTGGAATTTTATTGACATGTAATTTATATTTTTCTCGACCGGCGTGCCATGTAAAAGTTGTAATTAATGAGGTGTCGGAGTTTGAAAGCGCGGAACACACCCGACGAGGACGATCTAGCTGCTTCGGAAGCGGGCCAGATGTCTTAGTTACATTAGGAATAAAGTCCATGATCACTTGCGATTTAATTTTATATTTGATGCATTTACTTTGTGCAAACTACTAGGTACGGTAAATATATAGGATATACTTATATTACCACCTAGGGTGAGATCAAGATAAAATTAAATTCCCTCACGATTAAATTTTAGATCTGGTAAGCGTGGCTCTAGGAGTCGTCGTGGCCCTCCATCATTATGGAGTGAATGAACGTCTTCATTTCAAAGATTTGTTGTACTTTCCACAAGGTCCATGAGTTTAGGGGTGGGATAAAACTCCAAGACTCGGCCTCAATGGGGTGAGGAATTGAACTCGGCCTTATTGTACTTTCCACAACGGTCGGGTCATGAACTCATTGCTATGTAGTAATGATGGTTAGATCTAACCGAGAATATCCTTTGTTGTGCTTTCCACAAGGGGATAATTTCTCGGGGGCCAAACATCGGATATTGCATTAGATGCAAGTGCCTGTTGACTGCCCTTGAGATGGTGTGTGACTTGTTGTGCTTTCCACAAAGTCGTACCTCAGTCTCGTTGGGATTCCAACTCACTAGGTTGATCTCGCTGATCTCCCGTTCTATATACTGAGGGTTATATAGTTCAATCGAAAAATAGTGGGACTAACTAAGATAGAAAACCACATCTAAATTAGAATTTGAACATATGCTAAGTTATCTTTTATTTCTTATCCAGATTACAATGTCGTCGTCCAACCCCCTCCGCGGCTTCTTGCATGTCAACAAACTGACTAGACCGAACTACTCGGATTGGCTGCGTAATCTACGCATAGTCCTCTCCGCCGAAAAAATAGCTTATGTGTTGAACACGGTTCATTCTGAGCCAGCTCCCGATGCCGATGAGGACGAGTTAATGACTTATGTCAAATGGTCTGAAGACTCTTCCCTTGTCCAATGTTACATGATGGCCTCTATGACTCCCAAACTGCAGAGGTAATTCGAAAAGACTGATTGTAAAAACATACTTCTTAATCTACGCCAGCTCTTCGGGGAGCTGGGTAGGATTGAGAGGTATGACATCTCCGAGAAACTTTTCAGGACACGGGTGTCAGAGGGTGCTTCAGTACAGGCTCATGTATTGAAAATGATGGAGTGGATTGAGAGACTCAATGCACTGGGGTTCAAGTTGGATCTTGAACTGTGCATTGATCTTATACTGCAGTCATTGTCCGATTCCTTTTCTTCCTTCATCATAAAATTTAACATGAATAGAATTGATACAATTCTCCCGGAGCTGCTCAACATATTAAAGAGTGCTGAAGGAACTATGCAGAAAGATAAATCATCTTCTTCTGTGATGATTGTTGGCTGGGCCAACAAGAAAAGGAAGGCCACCCAGATATCCACCAAAGGTGACAAAGGGAAGGGAAAGAAGAAGGTCATGGGTAAGTAACTCGCCAAAGTTGACAAAGGGAATGGTAAGAAGAATGAAAAAGAAGACAAGTGTTTTCGATGCGGGGAAACAGGACATTGGAAAAGGAATTGCAAGGCAATTCTAAATGAAGGTATTTTTGTCATAGACCTTAATTTTTCATATATGGAATCCACATCATGGGTATTGGATATTGGATGTGCATCTCATATCTGCAACTCTGTGCAGGTGCTGGCAAATAGAAGGCGGCTGGGCAAAAAGGAGATTGAACTGAGGATGGGTAATGGAGCTTTAGTTTCTGCCAAAGCTGTCGGGACTTCACGTCTCAGTTTACCTTCAGGAGTCATTCTAGAGCTGAATGACTGTTATTATGTTCCTAATATTATTAAGAATATTATTTCAATCTCTGACTTGTATAACGTTAGATATACATTGGTTTTTAATAGCACTGGGTGCTCTATAATGAATAATGGTTTGATTATAACCAATGGTTCATTAGTCAATGATCTTTATGTATTAGATACATGTTCTAATGTTATATAGGTTTCCAATGCTAATGAAGTGAATTCTGCATATCTATGGCATTGCAGGCTTGGTCATGTATGCGAGAAAAGAGTCTCTCACCTACACTCAAATGGGGATTTGAATTCATTCGAATACAAGCCATTTGATACATGTGAGTCGTGTCTCATGGGGAAGATGACCAAGGCTCCCTTTAGTGGACATGGTGAGAGGGCTGTTGACCTTCTCGAACTCATACACTCGGATGTGTGTGGACCCATGTCCATGGAGGTAAAAGGGGGTCACCTCTATTTTATTTCTTTTATTGATGACTTCTCGAGATATGACTATGTGTATTTAATGAGACATAAATCGTAAGCCTTTGAGAAGTTTAAGGAATACAAGAATGAAGTAGAGAAACCGTCGCCTTCCGTGGAGTGCTTGCCTTCCACGATCCTTTGATCGCCATCACGTCCTTTGCGTCACCTTCCGTGCCCAGCTCCCTTTCCTTGATCAAACGAAGGTTGGATGGCGTAGGAAAAGAGTGCCGAGGAAGGTCGATTTGCAGGCAACACCGGTGCAAATTGTAAAGAACAAATTCGGTTGCACCGATAAGTTAGAGTTCAGCATCAGGAGAAGATCGCGTGAGAAACTCACGTGGAAGTAAACTTGCTGGCACGCCAGTAAACATATTCTGCGCCAAGGTGTCGAAGTGAGTATGCCAGTCTCCGCCTGTCTTCAGACGGGGCATGCGATTGGCCACCTTCCCGCTAAAGCCCAACACATTGGCTATGTAATGAAGGGAACTGTTCGAAGATCCTGGAGGCCGTCTGTCCCCCTTCGCGCTGATCAAATTTGAAATGGAGATCAACCCAGTAATTGAGGAGAAGTATGCACCCATGAGGAGGCCTGCCCATGCTGGAAGCCGTGAGACCACTATAGAGATACGCAAGGACGGTGGGCACCACACTCTTGCTCTCCCAAAGTCCACAGATCGCGCCTAGCTGATCTCCTTCCACAATGTTGTCAGTGCGAGGGAATAGGAGGGCTCCCGCCAAACAGATTGTGAAGCCCTTCATGAGGGCTTCCAAATGATCATCATCTGTTGATTGATGCCCCTTTGAGTTTGTACGGTCTTGATGACCTTAGACGGCATAAAACTTCCAAGGACTTCCTCGGAGGTTATCCTCCTTTGCAAGGGCAAAATCTTCATCTTGTCGTCCCTTCTAAACCTTTTCAAACCGAGTAGGAGTTCCGCCTCCTCAAGGAGGACCGTCGCTTCAAAAGTGGGGAAGATAAATGTGTGAGTTTCAGGGTGCCAAACCTCTACCAATGCACCCATGGCTGCCTAATCCATATGAATTTTGGTATAATGTTTGGCATGGATGACGAGACCTTGGAGGTGACACTTTGTAATAACAGCCCTCATGTCGATATTTATGTTGGAGGTGAGCTTTGATAGTCAGGGCAACTTTGAGAATTTTCTTGGGCCCAGAAAGAGAGGATATGGCTGGAAAAGAAAGAAAAGAAAAGAATGAAGAAGCGACATAGAATTTATGTAGGGAATGAAAAAGGAAGAACCAAATTACCACCCGTGAAAGAATCCTCTCGCTCAGATGACTTTCGATGTCGGTCAGCCTCTTGAATTCGTGGCTGAACCTGCTCCTCTTGGCAGGGCGGGAAGGCCCACCTTCCATATCAAAAGGGCAGGATTTCTCTCCCCCCATCTCAAAAAGAGCTTAACTCACCGAACCAGTTGATGACCTTTTGCTAGAAGTAGGGGGATACTTATAGGAAGGAGAGGGGTAAAAAGGTAAATGTAAAAAAACATTAGTCATGAGTTACTGTGTGAACTTTAACCGGAGGAATCTGGTTTGGTTTGCGTTGTATTTTTCCTTGCTTCTGCGGATCACCATTGGTGTGCGGATCTCCTTGTACAGTAGAAAAAAATTCCGTTTCTCATGAAACAATTGCCTGTTTACTGTACAGTGCAGGTCTCAAAAATAAAAGAAAATAAAGATAGTGCAAAAGGGCACCACTGTCCTACCATGTCTCACCGTCGGTCACCTCGGTGGCTGACCCCACTATGTCATGCATCATACTATATGGTATCTACATTATTAGAACATACCAAGGATCTTATCACTTGGATGAATCTGGAGTTTGAGTTCCCCTCCAGCAAAAACAGTGATAACTTCAGAGGAGTTCAGGATGTACGGATAGGCCGTTAGGTTGTGACAACTTGGGGACGATGGTTCCATTCAGTGAAGTCGGTGCGTGGATAAACGGGCCCCGGCTCAGTATCGATTCATTGGAGCGGTATCCTGACCCATACTTAGCAACTTAACAATATTATCCTTGGCTATCTTCTATTTTTAGTTTATTTTAATTTTTCCTTTAAACCCAGCATGCATTCATGTAGGACTTTGATATCACTGTGGAAGATCATTCATTTAACCCGATTGTGAGAGCCACTGTGCTTAAATTCTTGACTAAACACGGGATGTTCCATTCTGAATCGAGTACTGAGTTTCTGTGAAACCATCTCGGGCTGGTTGGCCAAAAGAGACCATTGTTTGGATTTATCAGCTGCTCTTTTCTATTTTACTCCATTGGACCCGCCTTGGTTGCAACACTTCCATATTGGCTGGTAACCACTCCCCAAGGTGAAACCTGCGGGTCTACGACCCAGGTACTTCCGCGGTGAGAAGTTGGTCCTTCTTTCTGTTAATCTTTTGTTATTTCCAGCGAAATAATCGTTGATTTCGGAGGACCTTCTTCAAGGTTGTTTCGTTGAAACTCAGGAAAGACTCCAATCACGTAGTGTTAAAAACGTGTCTCATCACGCCTTGACATCCACTTTTCAGTCCATTCTCCACTCCATTTCATTACACTTCTATTTCATTCCACTCCGTGTCATTTCCCTGCAAAGCAGACGTCAAGGCGGGACAGCTGTAGACACGGCATTTTAGCATTATGCTGAGCAGATCCCGTATTACACTAAGACGCCCCAAAGCAACTCGCACGGTTAAGTTTGTTGAGTAATCTCTAATTTAATCTGATAATCTCGTCTCACGAAAAGAAAATTGTGGTTTCTTGAATAAAAACTCTTGTTAATGGGCTTGGCCCATTCCTATTCAAAAAACAAATATAAAAAAAACATATTTGTGCTAATGGGTTTGGCCCATTCATGTTCAAAAATATAAAAAAAATATATAGGTGTGTGCTAATGGGCTTGGCCCATTTTTGTTCTAAAAATAAATAAAATTTTAATTGGCATGACCCCATCTTTTATTGCCTAACTTATTAACTTCCTCCATTTCTCACGGATCTTGCTCCCTCTCTCAACCCCACACACTTAAACCTCCCACTCCCTGTTCACTCCAATTCCACCGACCAAACCACGTGAACTCCACTCCCCACTACCATCTCATTTTTGCACCCCTCCCTCGGACTCTCTTCCACCGGATCTACCCACAGCAGAGAGGAGATGGCACCCATCTCTCTCCCTCTCACCTCCAACTTCCCGTCCCCTCCGGCCACCTTTGATACCACCTCTAACACCGCCACTGCACATTTTGATTCCCTCGATCTCTCCCAGTCCATCTCTTTATCTCTCTAACCTGCACCCTCACCTTCTGACAATCGGCAGCCACTCTCCATCTCCCCTTTTCACTTCCCTTAACCGTCTCCTCTCCACTGCAAAACCCACGTCCGCAGCATCTCTTTCCCAGCCTCACACCCAGCAGACCCACCTCTCACCTCCACTTATCTCCATTCTCTCCCAACCGTGAGTACCCCCCCTCCAACTCTCCTCTGTAAAAGACCGTTGCGTGCACCCTCTCCCGCTCTCCTTTGGCCGCCGGTGCACCTACCTCCACGCCGCGAGACTCTTTCACCGTGCCACTTTCACCACCCTCGCCACGGAGCCACGGCTGCCGTCGACCCCCCCTACTCTCCATCACCTATGCGCACCCCCCACAAGCCCACCGCCATCGCCACACCCCCTCTCCTCTGCTAGTCCCTCCGCCGCTGCGAAGCCCCCACCTTTCCCTCTGCATGGAAGGCCTCGCCACCGCTCAACCCCGTCGTCAACGTCGAGCCCCTCCTCCTTTGTTCACCCTCGCGTCCACGCCGCAGGCTCTCCGTCGCCGTTGCTAACCCGGCCTCTCTCCCTTCCATCTCCGGTCACACCGACCGTTGCATACCCCTCGCCACGGCCACCTTGCCGCAAGTCACGTCCCCACGCCACCGCTGCCACCTCCATGAGCACGCCCGACATGCTGTCGCCGTGAAGTCACTGGCCACCCCGCCAGACGCCTTCACCCACGCCACCTCCACTTGCATGCGCCACCACCGGACGTCGCTGCCGTTGCCACTCCGCCGAACCGCCGCTCGTCCACGCTCAGCTCGCCGTGAGCCACCCGCTAGCCACCGCCACCGGTGACCCACGTCGCCGTCGCCGACGACCTCGCCCACCCACGACTGCCGTCTCCAGCCCCTGCCGGCGAGCTCCCACGTCGGCAAGCCGCCCCCGCGCCCTCCTCTTTCTCTTCCTCCTTTCGTCTCTCTCTCTCTCCCTCCCGCGACTCTCTTTCTCTCTCTCTCTCTCCCTCACGCTCTCTCCCGCGATCTCTCTCTCTCTTTCTCATCCCTCCTGCCGCGATCTCTCTTCCTCTCTCTCTCCTTCTCTCTCTTCCTCCCTCCCGTCGCGATCTCTCTCTCTCTCTTTCTCCTCCCTCCTGTCGCGATCTCTCTTCCTCTCTCTCTCTTCCTCCCTCCCGTCGCGATCTCTCTCCCTTTCTCTTTCTCTCTCCTCCCCCGCGATCTGGTTTCTCTCCCCCGTCTCATCTCTCCTCTCGCCCCCCTCTCTCTTCCTCTTTCTCTCTCTCTCCCCCTCCGTCTCTTCTCTCCCCCTCCGTCTCTCTCCCCACACCCGATCTCACTCTCTTTTCTTTATTATTTTTTAGTTTAGTTTGTTTTTCCCTCTTCTCTCATCCCCCTACCCGATCTCTCTCTCTCTCTCTCTCTCTCTCTCTCTCTCCCTCGGCCTTCTCACCTCTCTCTCTCTCCCACATATAAATATATATGTTATATATATATTTCTTATTTTACTCTTCATAGTTTTATATTTTATTTTCTTTTAGTCTTATATTTTATTTCGTTTAAAATTAAAAACTAAAAAAAGCTCTAAAAAGCAAAAGAAAAGAGCCCTTTTTCTCTCCCTCTTTCTCCTATTTTTTTTTGAATTTTTTTTAAATCATAAATAACCTCCTCATCACACATATATGCATTAACTATATATCTTTTATTATATTTTCATATATGTAACTCTAAATCTTTTCCCATTATGTATATGCATATATAACTATATATATCTATCTTCTCTTCATCTATATTACTATATATGTCTATCATATAAGTGTGTTTGTGTTCCCCGTTCCTCTTTTAAGCAGTTTCTGAAGTCCGTTCTGAAGACCCCTCGGTCGTGATGTGCTCGTGTTACTGATGCTTCTTCCAAAGCCCGTCATCGGCACCTACCAATAAATTTTTCTCTCCTTTTGCATTATGTTTGGTTTGTTAGTTCTTTTGCATGCATCACTCACCATTATGTTTGTAATACAATCATCTCATTGAGAATATTGCGTTGTGCATTCCATCATATCATTCCCCCACCCTTTAGTTCTAAAAGGGGTTTCAAACACCACTAACAAGGTGCGTATTCGTTTATGTTATTTTCAATATCATTTTCTAAAGAATTGGTACTACACCATCGTCGTCCTCATTTAGTTACTTTTTTTTCTGTTTGTTCTTTGTGTAGGGGTAACCAAAGGAAGCCCTCTTCGTCGGTCGACCGACGGAAGAGGAAGAAGAAATCCACGTCATCCCCGCGATCAGGCGAAGGCGATCTCTCAATTCGGGGCCCCTTGGCCCATGGCGATCACAACATTCTAACGCGCGCTCCACTTTAACTTTCTTTATTTTTTAATAACACTCGTGGAGAGTTACTTCCCGCGACAGTTGCTCTTATGTTCTTGTCCTCACCCGCGCGGAGGATCATTCCCCGCGGCGGTTCCCCCTCCCCTATTTAACTCCTAACATTTTATTTCTGTATACTAATTCCTAACATTTTACTTATGTACATTGACCTCTAACATTTTATTTCTGTACTCTAACTTCTAACATTTAATTTCTCTCCTTTAACTTCTAACATTTAATTTCTGTACCCTAACTCTGACTTTTATTTTCTGTACATCTGACCTCTAACTCCTAATTGGTCGCGGTGGGTCGCCTCCCGCTACCGTTTTATTTCGGACTTTTATTTTCTGTACATCTAACCCCTAACTCCTAACTGGTAGCGGTGGGTCATCTCCCGCTACTGTTTAATTTCCGCATTTTATTTTCTGTACATCTAACTTCTAACTCCTAACTGGTCGCGGTGGGTCGCCTCCCGCTATCGTTTAATTTCTGTATTTTATTTTCTGTACATCTAACTTCTAACTCCTAACTCCTAACTGGTCGCGGTGGGTCCCCTCCCGCTACCGTTTTATTTTTATTCTATTTTTTTGTATATCTGACTTCTAACTCCTAACTGGTCGCGGTGAGTCACTTTCCGCTACCATTTTATTTCTGCATTTTATTTTCTGTACATCTAACATATAACTCCTAACTGGTCGCGGTGGGTCGCCTCCCGTTACCGTTTAATTTCTGCACTCTAACACCATAACCTCTAACCGTTTGATTTCAGCATTCCCCTATCACCGTCTTAAAATCCCGCGGAGAGTGATATCTCGCGGCGGTTTATTTGATCTCCATTTCTATTCCTTATCATATATACTTATATTTATATTATAGTGAAAACCCCGCAAAGACCAATGTCTCGTGGTGATCCGCTTTTGTTCATATTGCTATTATGATCATGTTCAATAATATCATGTTGTAATAATATACTCTCGTTTTCTCTGTTCTATTACCATGTTGCCGTTAGGACGTACCACATGCTTTCCCATATCACACCACAAAGCGCGCGTTCTCCTTTAAAAAGAAAAAATCTCTCTTTCCTCCTCCACGTGACGTCCGTTCACAAATATCTTCTCCAGAAAAACTGTGGGAGCCAGATAGAATTGGATGAGGTCCAAGAGTCACAACCCGTAGACACAAACTCATTAGATGAGAATGTATCGGTTGATCCTATTCTGAGTGAAACACTGACACTGCGGAGATCTGGTAGACTACCAAGAGAACCTGAGAGATATGTTGGACATGTCTCAGAGGGGACCTCTAAGGTATGTATCGTTGAGGATGATCCTCAGTCGTATCAGGAGATGATCCGTAGTGTAGACTCCGAAAAATGGCAAGAGGCGATGGATTCTGAGATCCAGTCCATGTACACCAACAAAGTTTGGAACTTAATTGATGTACCCGAAGGGAAAGTCCCTATGGGCTGCAAATGGATTTTCAAAAGGAAAATCAGTGCAGATGGGCAGGTTGACAAATACAAGGCTAGACTAGTGGCGAAAGGATATCGTCAAACGTAATGCATTGACTATGACGAGACTTTTTCGCCGGTAGCCATGGTTAAGTCAATCAGAATTCTCCTTGCTATTGCTGCATACCTGGATTATGAGATCTGACAAATGGATGTGAAGACAGCTTTTCTTAATGGAAATATGTCAGAAGAGGTGAGCATGTTACAGCCTGAAGGATTCACCTCCAAGCTACATCCTAATAAGGTATGCAAGCTTCAAAGGTCCATTTATGGATTAAAGCAGGCATCTAGAAGCTGGAACTTAAGATTTGACGAGGCTGTCAAATCTTTCAACTTCATTCGAAATGAAGATGAACCATGTGTTTACAAGAAGGTCAGTGGGAGCTCTGTGACCTTCTTGGTCCTTTAGGTTGATGACATCTTACTCATTGGGAATGATGTAGAGATGTTAACATCAACTAAGTTTTGGTTATCCAAGACCTTCTCCATGAAGGATTTGAGAGAAGCAACCTATGTGCTGGACATAATGATATACCGAGATAAATATAAAAGGATGCTAGGATTATCCCAATCCATATACATAGACACTATCCTCAAAAGATTTAGGATGAAAATTTTCAAGAGAGGTCTCATTCCCATGAGATATGGAATTTCCCTATCCAAGGGGATGAGTCCTAAAACTTCTGAGGAGGTGGCACACATGAATAAGGTACCATATGCTTCGGCGATAGGGTCAATCATGTATGCCTTGCTATGTACCCGTCATGATGTTGCCAATACTTTGAGCATTGTCAGTAGATATCAGGCAAATCCAGGCGAAGAGCATTGGAAGGCAGTAAATGGCATCCTTAAGTACTTGCGAAGGGCTAAGGATATTTGTAACGACCCGAGAATCCGATTACCGGGAAGGCCCGATAACCCGAGACTCGCACCGCCACCCACGAGCCCGAAGACTCGGAAGGGTTAAAAGGATGGTGTGGAAACTACACAAGCATCACAAATAATTGCAGAAATTAAACAGTTATGATATTAAGCAGGAAATGAATTAACATTTTACATGGTCCACAATAAAATAACAACAACAGCAACAGTAGTCCACGACTAGTACAGTGACAAGAAAGAAAAGTACAGCTACACGGGGCATCCCCCGGCTCTGACCTCTGGCACTACCTCTGGGCACCCGCACCACGCTTCCGCTGCGCTCCTGACACGCTCCCCGAAGGTGGCGCCTCACCTGAAACACGGTGAAAACACGCAGGGAATGAGTCTCGGAACAAGACTCAGTAGGGATCACTCGAACCCTACCTCGTAAAACGAGAAACCACTACTCTAGCGGTAGGAAGGTACCTCGGAAAGGAAAGCCCTGTACTCTACAGAACTAGACCCTAACGGCACGCAAACCGACACACGTGCCACGGTACGAGAAGACCGAAACTCAACGGTCGAACCGTCAAAACCCGAAGGTCGGAAACACACGACTGACAGTCTGACACTCCGCACTCGACAGGAGTACCACCCACTAGAAGCACAGCCGGTAGCGTCCCCTGACGTCTTACACCGCACCGCAGGTGAACCGCCTGACATGGTAGGTCCTACCCGAGGCGCAAACACCGTACAAGTAACTACAACAAGTGACTAGCTGGGGTCACGCCCGTCGACGTGGGTCCAACCGCCCCCAACCACGTGTGCACACACAGACCGCGCGTCCCTGGTCTGGCCCTCTGACCGGTTTTCCCCTCAGCCGGACTCTGGCTGCAAGACGTGGGGCCCAACGGTAACCGGTCCACAAACCGTCTCTAAAGGTCAGCCCGTACACCACTCCCTGGTGCGACTAGCACACGCGTACTAGTAGGCTACGACTAGTGGAGGGTCACAGAAGGAGTAGACTCTCAAGTCTCGGAAAACAACGGTGCAACTGCAGGTACGAGGAACGCTCCTTGTACCAACACCGACGCACGGTGACCAGCTGACAACAACATCTCCCGGTACACTCTGTACGACGAGAGACACACCGACGCAACCCGTACCCTTGAACGGTCCACACTGGGCCGCCCACGGAAGTACGGTCACACAGGGACCGCACAAGGATTAGAACGGTCATATCAGGACCGTTCCACCCAGGGTCCAAACGACAGATAAACGGCCAACACAGGACCGTTCAAACAGATGTGCGGCCAACTCTTGACCGCACGTGGGTGAGGAACGGTCACCTCCTGGCCGCTCGTCTCCCAACGGTAAAAAGCCTGGACGGTTAGTCCTTAGCCGCACTTGGGGAAGGGCGGCTACGGCTTAGCCGTTCAGGTGTTGTGCGGTCAGGGCCAGACCGCACATCCAACCATAGCGCTAGGGGATGTACGGCCAGCACCTGGCCGTGCAAGGGGTTATGCGGTCAGCTCCTGGCCGCACATCCCAGAGCACTGCACAACGGTCACAACCAACGGTCAAAACCCTTGGGGTTGGGCGGTAGCTGTGGGGCCGCACATTAGGATATGCGGTCCTACGATAGACCGCCCAAGCCCACTGCGCGCCAAGCCTCACCCAAAGCGCGCCGAGCCGATGAACGGTCCGAACGGAACCGCATAGGGGTTGTGCGGCCACTGGTTCGACCGCACATCGCTCACCGGCGAGAAAATGGCGAACCTCACCGGAATCGCCCAATCGGCCTCAAAACAAACCCCACGGAGGGGGAAATGGCGAGAGAAGAACCCCCAAGCCCCCTAGCATGCTCCTACGCCCTTAAACCGTGAAATCGGGGCTCAAAACGATGGATCGGACGAACTCACCCCGCGGCATGATCGACCCTTCCCGGCTCAAAATAAACCCCTCTCGACCTCGTCTCGAGCTGAAACTCACGGGGAAGGAAGACATGAGGCTAAGGAACGTCACCCTACCTCCGGTCCGCGACGAAACGCTCCGATCCGAGCTCGAAGTCGCGAAGAACGCCGCTAGAATCTCGCCTCTCCACGCCTCCCACGCTCGCCGTATGCCCGCACGATCGCCTCGCCGCCGCCCACGTCACCGCGCCGTCGCCCCGCCGCCGTCTGCAGCCGGAGGGGAGCTCGCCGTGGCCAACCGGGAGGAAGAGAGGGAGAGGGAGGGAGACACGGTGGAGGAGGAAGGAGGAAGAAGAAGATGGTGGGGGAGAGAGAAAAGAAAAAGGGTTTTATAGAAAAACCCGGAAAATCCGTAAAATTTCAAAAATTAGGAAATCACACCCCCGCGATCCTCGGAACGCACCGATCGCAACGGTACCACTCGTGTCCGTGTGAACAGCCCGGTTCACCCGCAACGAGCGTCCGAAGAGAAAAGCCGAAACACACACCGGGAATCGGAAAACACACGCGGAAAAAGCCGCGGAACGCCTCCGGGCCTCCGAAACGACTCCGGATCGCGCCGATCCGAACACGAAAGATGTCCGAAACGAAATTTCGGACACAACGGAGCCGGACACTCCGAAAACTAGATCCGGGACCCACGAAGAAGGATCCGAAAGGTCCGGGATATTACAGCCCTCCCCCCTTAAGGAATTTCGTCCTCGAAATTGAGAACAACCCAAGGGGAAAGAAGAGGAAGACTCACTCAAACAGATACGGGAACTGCTGACGCATCTCGTCCTCACG
The DNA here is from genome assembly GCA_022559845.1 of Amorphophallus konjac. Taxonomy (NCBI): domain Eukaryota; kingdom Viridiplantae; phylum Streptophyta; class Magnoliopsida; order Alismatales; family Araceae; genus Amorphophallus; species Amorphophallus konjac. Next base: position 19,716,268 of record CM040121.1, read on the forward strand.
TTCCCACGAAGCCTCACCACCAGAGTGTCGTTGCCACACGACCTTGACCAAGGGAATAACCTTGTTCCGCAGGCGCTGCTCTCGCCTATCCTCCACGCGGATCGGAAACTCTGGGAGAGAAAGATCTGGAGTCACCTCAGGCCAAACGGAAAACTCGAGCACATGAGAGTCATCGGGCATATACTTCCGCAACATAGAGACGTGGAACACGTCATGCACCGACGCCAACTCAGAGGGTAACTGCAACCGGTAAGCAACCTCACCGATGCGCTCCACAATCGCGAAAGGACCAATATAGCGGGGACTCAGCTTCCCACGCCGTCCAAACCGCATCACCCCCTTCATCGGAGAAACTCTCAAGAACACATGATCGCCCACGGCGAACTCGAGGGGCTGCCGCCTACGGTCAGCATAGCTCTTCTGCCGACTCTGGGCCGCCAACATGTTCTGACGAACCAGGTGCACAACATCCACACATTGCTGCACCAATTCCGGTCCCGTCAAAACACGCTCACCCACCTCAAACCAATCAAGTGGAGTCCGACAAGGACGCCCATACAATGCCTCATAAGGAGCCATGCCGATGCTCGAATGAAAGCTGTTGTTATAGGCAAACTCCACTAACGGTAGGTGATGAATCCAACTCCCCTGCCACTCCAGGCAGCAGGATCTCAGCATGTCCTCCAAAGTCTGAATGGTCCTCTCAGACTGACCATCTGACTGTGGATGATACGCCGAGCTAAATGCCAACTCCGTGCCAAGAGCTCGCTGGAAACCCCTCCAGAATCCAGAAGTGAAGCGCGGATCTCGATCCGACACGATCGAAATGGGAACCCCATGCAACGGCACGATCCGCTCCACATAAAGACGAGCCAACTTAGGCACGCTCCAGCTGACTTTGACCGGTAGCAACCGCGTCACCTTCGTCAGCCGATCCACCAGCAACCAAATACTGTCCTGCCCAGTCGGGGTTCTGGGCAACCCCACCACAAAATCCGTGGTCACATGGTCCCACTTCCAAGCAGGAACATCCAAGGGCTGGAGAGTACCGCCTGGTCGCTGATGCTCTGCCTTCACTTGCTGACAGATCAGGCACCTGGCCACAAACTCGGCCACATCTCTCTTCATGCCAGGCCACCAGAACTGCCTCCGCAAGTTCCGATACATCTTCGTCGCACCCGGGTGCACAGTGTACCTGCTCCCATGAGCCTCGCGTAACACCGCACGACGAACCTGCTCCTCCGCTGGGACGTACAGCCTGCCACGAAACCTCGCAGCACCGTCCTCGCCGAGCTCCACATCAGCCATCGCAAGAATCCGGGGCAATTCAGGGTCCGCATGCTGAGCCTCTGTCACCTGACGACAGATAGCAGGAGTGACAGTCAGACTCGCAAGCACTGCCAACCCTGGCTCCTGGGGAATCTTGAGCCTGAAAGATACTTCGGGCACTTGTTCCCAGAGCCTCCACTTCCTCAGCATCAAGGTACTGACCGCAACCTTCCTACTCAAGGCATCGGCGACGACATTCATCCTGCCCGGCTGATAAGACAGGGTGAAGTCATAGTCCTTCATGAACTCCATCCAACGCCTCTGTCTGAGGTTCAGATCTCTCTGCGAGAACACATACCTCAAACTCTGATGGTCAGTGAACACCTCGAACTTCTCACCGTACAGATAATGCCTCCAGATCTTCAGCGCGAAGATCACTGCCGCCAACTCAAGGTCATGGGTAGGGTAGTTCTCCTCATGGGGCTTTAGCTGCCGAGATGCATAAGCCACCACTCTACCATGCTGCATCAGAACAGCACCCAATCCGACGCCGGAAGCATCTGTACACACCACAAAACCTCCCGATCCAGAAGGCAAAACCAACACCGGAGCCGAGGTGAGCAATCTCTTCAGTTCCCTAAAGCTCTGCTCACACTCCTCGGACCAGACGAAAGGCACATCCTTCCGCGTGAGCCTCGTCATCGGGGTCGCAATGCGGGAAAAATCCTGGATAAACCGGCGATAATAACCCGCAAGCCCCAAGAAACTCCGGATCTCCGTCACCGACCTCGGCCTCGGCCATTGCATCACAGCCTCGACCTTGGCGGGATCCACGGAAATACCATCACCAGAAATCACGTGCCCCAGAAAGTGCACCTCGCTGAGCCAAAACTCGCACTTGCTGAGCTTCGCAAACAACTGGTGATCTCGCAACGTCTGCAGCACCACACCCAAATGGTACGCATGCTCCTCAGCAGACCGCGAATAAACAAGGATGTCATCCACGAAAATGACCACGAACTGGTCCAAATACGGATGAAACACCCTCTGCATCAAGTCCATGAAGGCTGCTGGGGCATTGGTGAGCCCAAACGGCATCACCAGAAACTCATAATGCCCGTACCTCGTACTGAACGCAGTCTTCTCCACATCGGACTCGCGAATTCTCAGCTGATAGTAACCGGACCGCAAATCAATCCGCGAGAACACTCGCGCGGACTGCAGCTGGTCGAACAAATCATCAATCCGCGGCAACGGATACTTGTTCTTAATGGTCACGTCATTCAGCTGCCGATAGTCAATGCATAGCCGCAGACTACCGTCCTTCTTCTTCACAAACAACACGGGCGCACCCCAAGGGGAAAAGCTCGGACGAATGTACCCCTTGGCCAACAGTTCCTGCAACTGCGCCCTCAACTCCCTCAACTCCGCGGGGGCCATACGGTAGGGAGCCTTCGCCAAAGGTCCCGTACCAGGTACAACCTCGATCACGAAATCGATCTCCCGCTGGGGAGGTAATCCAGGCAACTCCTCAGGAAAAACATCGGGAAACTCGCACACCACCGCAATGTCCTCGACATTCGGCTCCATCCGGTCAGACACAACCACAGACGCGAGAAAACCCTGACAACCTGAATCAAGCAATCGACGGGCTCGAATAGCAGAGATAAGAAATCGAGAAGAGGCGGAACGGATACCTTGGAAATAGAAGGTCCTCTTGCTCGGATGTTGGAAGTAGACCCTCTTCATCCCACAATCCACCACCGCTCCATGAGTCTCGAGCCAATCCATGCCTAGAATCACGTCGTAATCCCAAAGCTGCAACGCATACAACCTGCCTGGCATACTCCGCCCATCGATCCACACCGGAACCTGGTCGAAGCAATACGGAGTGACCATAAAGTCACCCGAAGGCAACTCCACAGCCAAATCACAGGACAACTGGGTCACCGGCTCCTCGACGCTCGACGCGAAATCCTCCGAAATGAACGAATGAGACGCGCCAGAATCAAATAAAACCCGAGCCGCACAACCCAAAATCTGAATGGTACCTTCCACGAGCTGCGACGCTACTGCCTCTGCCCTGGTCAAGTGCGTGATCTGGCCACGAGCTCTCTGCCTGCCTCCCACACTAGCTGACCTGGGTAGCGGCGGATACTGTCCCTGCTGCTGCTGCTGCTGGGAAACCTGCTGCTGCGGCGGCCTCTGAGGACAGTCGCGCGCCATGTGCCCTGGCTGGTCACACCGAAAACAGATGATCGGCGCCGTGCACTGCCTGCCTGGGTGGGTCCCACCACACCGTGGACAAGATCCTCGCGATCCACCCACTGATCCCTGACGCTGCAAAGGAAACGGCTGCTGCACACTGCCCGATGAAGCCTACCCCTGATCCCTGGACTTCTTCTTGCCGAACCCTCTCTTGAAGAACTTTTTGACCTTCGTGCCAAAGGACGCAGATCCTGTCACCGAAGCTGCCGATGCCGGTACTCCAGAACCACCCGACGCAGACTGAAAGAAACCCTGCTGCTGAGTAGCCGACTGATGGCTGCGACCTGACACAGACTGCCCCTGGCTGATCGGTCCTCGAGTCCTCTGCATATCCATCTCCAAGGAAATCGCAACACGAGACGCCGTCTCGAGATCAGTGGCCCCATTCGCGATCAGATGGTGCCTCAGCTCCAGCCTCAAGCCCTGCACAAACTGCGTCGTCCTCACCCTCTCATGCTCCATGATATGAGGTGCGTACCGACCCAGCTCGACAAATCGGGCCCTGTACTGCAACACGGACATGTCACCCTGCACCAGCTCCAGAAACTCCCGCATCCGCTGCGTAGCAACAATATCTGGACAGTACGTACGCTCGAAAGCACTGACAAAGTCATCCCACTCGATCTGCTCAAGCGGACGAAGCTGAAAGGACGTCTTCCACTCGGAAGACCACCACCTCCGAGCCGTACCCTGCAACTGGTTGTAGGCCAACACCACTCTGTCCTCGACAGCACTCTTTGCAGAACTGAACACCCGCTCCATCTCATCAAGCCAATCACGAGCCGCATCAGGGTCTGCCTGGCCGCTAAAGTAAGGTGGATGAAACTGCATGAAATCCCTCACTGCTCGGCCTGGCCCACCCCTGACTGACGAGCCCTCACCGGCCTCTCCGCCGAACTGCTGAGCCATGAGATGGTACATGCCACGGAGAAAACCCTCGGCCCCCGGAGCCCTCGCAGCATCCGCGGCCTCGGTAGCTCCCGGAACTCTGCTATGCTCCTCCTGGTCCCTCTGGACCCCCTGCTGGATCTCCTGACCTCCAGCCGACTGCCCCTGCTGAGAGCGAGAACTCCTCCTCGGCGCCATCCTCGCTCCTGAAGCACAAGACAGAAAACTCAGAAACGGAAGGTCAGAATAAAACACGCGGTGCCCCATGCCAGCGTCACATGTACATCATCGTTGTGGACTAGTGGACCAATACAATTACCTATGATTCTCATGTAATTCCACAACCGCGCTCTGATACCAGCTGTAACGACCCGAGAATCCGATTACCGGGAAGGCCCGATAACCCGAGACTCGCACCGCCACCCACGAGCCCGAAGACTCGGAAGGGTTAAAAGGATGGTGTGGAAACTACACAAGCATCACAAATAATTGCAGAAATTAAACAGTTATGATATTAAGCAGGAAATGAATTAACATTTTACATGGTCCACAATAAAATAACAACAACAGCAACAGTAGTCCACGACTAGTACAGTGACAAGAAAGAAAAGTACAGCTACACGGGGCATCCCCCGGCTCTGACCTCTGGCACTACCTCTGGGCACCCGCACCACGCTTCCGCTGCGCTCCTGACACGCTCCCCGAAGGTGGCGCCTCACCTGAAACACGGTGAAAACACGCAGGGAATGAGTCTCGGAACAAGACTCAGTAGGGATCACTCGAACCCTACCTCGTAAAACGAGAAACCACTACTCTAGCGGTAGGAAGGTACCTCGGAAAGGAAAGCCCTGTACTCTACAGAACTAGACCCTAACGGCACGCAAACCGACACACGTGCCACGGTACGAGAAGACCGAAACTCAACGGTCGAACCGTCAAAACCCGAAGGTCGGAAACACACGACTGACAGTCTGACACTCCGCACTCGACAGGAGTACCACCCACTAGAAGCACAGCCGGTAGCGTCCCCTGACGTCTTACACCGCACCGCAGGTGAACCGCCTGACATGGTAGGTCCTACCCGAGGCGCAAACACCGTACAAGTAACTACAACAAGTGACTAGCTGGGGTCACGCCCGTCGACGTGGGTCCAACCGCCCCCAACCACGTGTGCACACACAGACCGCGCGTCCCTGGTCTGGCCCTCTGACCGGTTTTCCCCTCAGCCGGACTCTGGCTGCAAGACGTGGGGCCCAACGGTAACCGGTCCACAAACCGTCTCTAAAGGTCAGCCCGTACACCACTCCCTGGTGCGACTAGCACACGCGTACTAGTAGGCTACGACTAGTGGAGGGTCACAGAAGGAGTAGACTCTCAAGTCTCGGAAAACAACGGTGCAACTGCAGGTACGAGGAACGCTCCTTGTACCAACACCGACGCACGGTGACCAGCTGACAACAACATCTCCCGGTACACTCTGTACGACGAGAGACACACCGACGCAACCCGTACCCTTGAACGGTCCACACTGGGCCGCCCACGGAAGTACGGTCACACAGGGACCGCACAAGGATTAGAACGGTCATATCAGGACCGTTCCACCCAGGGTCCAAACGACAGATAAACGGCCAACACAGGACCGTTCAAACAGATGTGCGGCCAACTCTTGACCGCACGTGGGTGAGGAACGGTCACCTCCTGGCCGCTCGTCTCCCAACGGTAAAAAGCCTGGACGGTTAGTCCTTAGCCGCACTTGGGGAAGGGCGGCTACGGCTTAGCCGTTCAGGTGTTGTGCGGTCAGGGCCAGACCGCACATCCAACCATAGCGCTAGGGGATGTACGGCCAGCACCTGGCCGTGCAAGGGGTTATGCGGTCAGCTCCTGGCCGCACATCCCAGAGCACTGCACAACGGTCACAACCAACGGTCAAAACCCTTGGGGTTGGGCGGTAGCTGTGGGGCCGCACATTAGGATATGCGGTCCTACGATAGACCGCCCAAGCCCACTGCGCGCCAAGCCTCACCCAAAGCGCGCCGAGCCGATGAACGGTCCGAACGGAACCGCATAGGGGTTGTGCGGCCACTGGTTCGACCGCACATCGCTCACCGGCGAGAAAATGGCGAACCTCACCGGAATCGCCCAATCGGCCTCAAAACAAACCCCACGGAGGGGGAAATGGCGAGAGAAGAACCCCCAAGCCCCCTAGCATGCTCCTACGCCCTTAAACCGTGAAATCGGGGCTCAAAACGATGGATCGGACGAACTCACCCCGCGGCATGATCGACCCTTCCCGGCTCAAAATAAACCCCTCTCGACCTCGTCTCGAGCTGAAACTCACGGGGAAGGAAGACATGAGGCTAAGGAACGTCACCCTACCTCCGGTCCGCGACGAAACGCTCCGATCCGAGCTCGAAGTCGCGAAGAACGCCGCTAGAATCTCGCCTCTCCACGCCTCCCACGCTCGCCGTATGCCCGCACGATCGCCTCGCCGCCGCCCACGTCACCGCGCCGTCGCCCCGCCGCCGTCTGCAGCCGGAGGGGAGCTCGCCGTGGCCAACCGGGAGGAAGAGAGGGAGAGGGAGGGAGACACGGTGGAGGAGGAAGGAGGAAGAAGAAGATGGTGGGGGAGAGAGAAAAGAAAAAGGGTTTTATAGAAAAACCCGGAAAATCCGTAAAATTTCAAAAATTAGGAAATCACACCCCCGCGATCCTCGGAACGCACCGATCGCAACGGTACCACTCGTGTCCGTGTGAACAGCCCGGTTCACCCGCAACGAGCGTCCGAAGAGAAAAGCCGAAACACACACCGGGAATCGGAAAACACACGCGGAAAAAGCCGCGGAACGCCTCCGGGCCTCCGAAACGACTCCGGATCGCGCCGATCCGAACACGAAAGATGTCTGAAACGAAATTTCGGACACAACGGAGCCGGACACTCCGAAAACTAGATCCGGGACCCACGAAGAAGGATCCGAAAGGTCCGGGATATTACAATATTTTTCTGCTTTATGGAGGAGATGACCTACAGCTTAGAGCTTACACAGACTATAATTTCCAGTCAGATCCAGATGACTGCAAATCCATGTCAGGATTTGTATTGATGTTGAATGGAGGGGCAGTCAGTTGGAGAAGCTCCAATCAAGATACGACTGCAGATTCGACGACGAAGGCAGAATATATTGCTGCAGCTGAAGCTACTAAGGAAGCCGTCTGCATGAAGAAATTCATCTTGGAACTCGGCGTAGTTCTCGAGATATCAGCTCCCATCCTATTATTTTGTGATAATAATGGGGCCATCGCCGAGGCGAGGGAACCGAGATCTCACCAAAGGTCGAAACATATTCTCAGGCGCTTCCACCTTATTCGGGAGATTGTTGATCGTGGAGATGTGACGGTAGAGCGTGTACCGTCAGAAGACAACATAACTGATCCACTGACTAAGCCTTTGACACAAAATATATTTGAGCGCCATCGGGATAAGATGGGCCTAAAAGTTGTGGACAATTGGGTGTAGTTCAAGTTGGAGATTGTTAGTGTTGGTGTACTACATGCCAATTTTGAGTCAGGTAGACCCGATAGATGTACGATCTTGTTCATTATTAATAAAGTGATATTTGAGCGTAAATGTGTGATTGTATATTACTTTACGATGTCCTTAGGATATGTGGTTGTAAAGTTAACTCAAGATGGGATCTCGAACATGAGACTGACTTTACATGGACACATACCTTAAATTGTTCCTGCTTGGAGGGTAATCACTCGGAGACTTTGATTACCTATTAAATCAGTACACATGATGTGTGACTGACCAGTCTCATGGTCATTAGTGCGGGGCACCAACACATATGTGTAGGTGTATGTCCTGGGAGGAAGTACACTGAACTGATCCGCTATTGGATCTTCAGATGGTTGATTATACCTAATGTGAACTGAATATCCAATGGTCTCAGTAACATCGTTGGTCCTTTGACCTGAGACATTGATCGGATCTTACACGAGAACTGGAATGGTTTAATTACTTGGCTAAGTGACTTTAACCATAAGTCATGAGTTGCCGAGTCATTAACCACTCCAGGATACGTGTGAAGATCATCAATGGTCAAGAGGGGATCGCTCACTGTCGGGTATATATCAGACAGTTAATGAGTCATGACATTGACGCTCCGTTAAATCACTGGCCAGGGTCGTGTGAGTTCATTTAGAACGGACGTCATACACTTTAAGGAGGTCATGGTCAAATGGTACGATCATGGGGTTTGACGGAAACCATACCCTATATCATATCAGACTCATAGAAGGAGCGAGGGATTATATCGATGCGGTAACTGTGGACTTACAGGTAACAGACATGCCGGTTTAAACCCGGTGTCCTCTAGGATCACGCGGATTTACTTGACCCAACGTGATCAAAAGTTCGGAATAAATTAAACTATTATTCGGCTCTAGTAGAAGCGAATAATAAGTTTAATTTACATCTAATTGAGAATTAGAAGTTAATGGGCCTTAAACTAGAGTGACTATGGACCTAGAGGATCACACACAATGGATTCTTGGGTGACGGATTATTATTGTACAAATGTATATATTAATTCCTTTGAATTTCTTTTGGAAGAGAAAATAAAAAGGGCTTAATATATATGTATAATAATAGAAAGATCATATATACAGTTTTGATCCTTTGAAACTCTTTTAGAAAAGGTCAAATTCTATATATATGAATGCTACGAGAATCACTTCCTTCTCTTGGCCTAATCAAGCACATAAGCAAGAGAAGGAGTGATTAACTCCTCCCCCTCTCTCTCTCTCTAGAAGCTCTCTCTCTAGAAAGGGTAGCTCGGGGAAGGTCGTGCCGGAGGGTACCGTCGTTACGCAAGGATCCGTGTGGATCAGCTCTAGAGGCCGTACATCTGTGCGACTCGGTATTCTGCATCGGGCACTGCAGACAGTGTCGTTCCGCGCAAGGTATAAATACGCAACCTGTAGTTAGGGGTTGAGGCGATTAAAACGTCGATCAGAACATGGATCTAGAATTCCATGCAGTCGGGTTCGGGCAAATAAATTTTTATTTTTCGCTCCGTTGCCCGATGATACTGTGTGGAACCTTATATTGATAAGTTTCGGAGAAGCCCTAATCATGTCAAATCTCTACCGCAATCTCCATTACACAGAAATCAGATTTTTTTGAAATGGTGTAACACGTTAGCAAATATGGCCTTAGTTCGACTCTCGCTCTTTCTCCAAGGCCAAAGGGGGACCCCCCTAACTACCTCTCTCTCTCTCTCTCTCTCTCTCTCTCTCTCTCTCTCTCTCTTGGTATCGGGGAGATAATTTTGATCTTTTCTCTTTTTAATCACGATTTTAACTAGGGTTAAGTTAAGATCAATTGATGTCTCCTCTTTAAAATTAACCGTAGGATTTTTTATGTACCGATTTTACGGTCTTTTCTGTTTTTAACTATGATCTTAACTAGGGTTGAGTTAAGATCAATTTAGGTCTCCTCTTTAAAACTAACGGTTGTAACGGTGTAAATCGTGGGGACATTGAGAAAAAAGAAGAATTATGGGGACCTTTTTATGACTATGAAAGATCGCAACGACTTTTTTGTAAAAATCATTTTTTAAAATTTTCCCCTCGCAAGCATGCATGCATCCATCCATCTATGTGGGACAAATGAGAGGGAAGGAGCATTCCCTGTGACCGACTCACCGACCTGTGTTGAGTGCCTTTTTTTTTGTTTTTTGGTTTTTTTCGGCATCCGTTTTTAAAAGAAGAGAAAAGTGGTGTGGGCCGAGACGCAGGAGGCCGGTTCACGTCACAATCAAACCTTCGGCGGGCTTTTGCAGTTGGCCTCCATCACGACACGGGGTCAAACTTGCAAGCTCGATTTTTTTAAAAAAATAAAAAAAAACAAAGCAAATGATATGATCGACACCACCGTGGTGGACAGGACCATGCCTCTTTTGTCGTTTTGCACATGAGGGTTTCTGAGACATCAGCTCGGCCCATCTCATCCCCGATTTGTTTTTTATTTATTTATTGATCCGACTTAATATTAAAAAAGCGGTGCTTTCCGTCCCATCCCAATAATTGAGTTAAATGTCGTATAAATAAAAAGAATATTTTTGTATCTTTTGCCAATGGGAACACATCGTCTACTAAAAGAATCACGGTGGATGCAATCATGCAGTTTGGATCGGATTCGCAATGAAGAACGGAAGATCAAATTGAAATCTAACCAACGTTGATCAATCAATATAAGCGGCTTCTAATGTTCAATTCTTGCATGCGCTAACGGAAATAGAATTTATTTTTCATTTCCTTCGGTGGTCGGAGGAGAAAAAATGCCCTCGGAAGTAGACCCCATCCCCCACTGGTCGCCCTCTCCTCGATCACCTAGCGTAGACGCCAGCTCTGCCTCGCCGCACGACGTCACAGACTCCGATTGTCGTCTCAGACGACGACGAGAAGCAAGCCCGGATGCCACCGGACCCGATCTCGGGTTGGGCCGTACGGCCGAGGACTTCACCGGAGACGCGCGTCTTCCTCACCGCAGCCGTTGGATCGTGTCGGGGAAGATGACTAAATAAGGCTTCGTTATCACCCTGCCCGATCTCAAAGATGACGTATTCGGGTAGACCGTCCGCATCATTTATCTCCCAGATGAGGCCCGATGCCTGCGATCCGATATCAAATTAGCCTTTTTATTCGGAAAACAAAGAGGGCCAGGGAGAGCAGAGAAGTATTGCAAGAAACTTTGGATTTGGGATTAATTTGTAAAGGTCATGAGAAATTACCAGAACGCAAAAGCAATGCAAAAGATTCTCTCTAGCAAAGAGAACTTCTCTCCATCGGCCTTCCGGTGGATCTGCTGACCGGCCTCCGCAATTAACCGCCTAAACCAAGCCTTCCTGATCAGTCACGGGCTCGCGTTTCTCGCTAATCGCCCGATGGAGACCCGCCGTGCTTTGCTTTACGACCGTCAAATGTATGATCGAAGCCGTTCATCTGAGGGCCCAAACAGTGAGTCCTTCATTTATTGATTCCATGCTTCCAACTATTACCTTTTACAAGAGTTTTAGACTTGTTGTATCCTTGTATGGGTGCAGCCGGAGTTCTAGACTTGTTGGGTTGAATATCATGTTATATTTATTTATTATTCAGTTGAGTTTGAGTTACGATGACTTGATGACATAATAAGAGCATAATAAGGTGAGTTACGTCGTCTATCTATTCTTAATCGAGTTTAGTAATATGATTAATTTATCTGAGATCGATTATAATTAAGACATTTATTTTGAGATTAACTCATTCGATCTTTTCACATAGAATGAGTTGATCTTGAAGTTAAAAAAAATCAAACTTAAAAAGAATAAATTAAAAAAATAATTCACTCGGTACTCACTCCGGATAACATATTCTAATACATATGTTATCAAAGTTACCTTAAACTAGTCGAGTACTACCTTAAGCTAACTTAACCCATTTCGTAAGTGAGCCTAATTAGATCTCTATGGTTATTAAATAATCTTAAGTTATCTATTATTTATTTTACTAATAAATAAATAAAAATAAATGAAAAGAGTATTTTCCTCTTATCTATATGTTATGATTAATATTATTAGCTAGAATATGATATGATGATAAATAAATTATTAAATGATTATATGACCATATTACTGAAGAAACATAGGCTAAATCTTAACCGAACTTTGATCATGAACATAATTACAATGTTCAAGCTCGGCTCCTTTATTAATCAAAGATAAAATTTTGTTCAATTTTGGCTCATTTCAATTGGTTGAATGAACGAGCCGAGTCAAGGTTGTATGGAGTTTGTTTTCACCCTCAACCACACCGTATATTATGGCACCGTCGATGTTATAAAACTTATGAGTAGAACCGTGAATAGGAGCGGTAGATGACGGAAGTTTACGACAGCAACATTTTTGTTGTGATATTCACCGACTTCTATACATTCATGACACTTAAAAAAGCTACGGCAATAATAAATAAAAAATAAAAAAAACACCGAATAAAAGCATCTATTTTGGAGATGCTTGCCTGCCTGTCGGTCACCTCGCTCTTAATTAATCTCACTCTCCCCGAGTGAGTGCTGACGCTTTGGTTGGCGCCGTACCCCGTACCCCCCTCCTATTAATAAGAGCTCTTTGTCTTTGGGTCAGTCACTTCTGGCGGTGAGTAGACTCGAAGAGCTGGGGACGTGGCAACATAATATTAAGTAAGAGAAATATTTATTATCCGTACGGAAGTTCCCGATAAATTTACTAGCTGTCCTCTTTTATTATATCACTATATATATACTGTATAAGTCTCAATTATTATCATTTATATACATTTTTAATGAGATTTTTAATATTATAAAAGTGATAAATATTTATTTAAAAATAAAAAATAACTATCTAAGAATGACAGATAATTATACAACCGTGACAAATAGTCAATTTTTATCCATTTTCTCAAATTTTTAAGGTGACTAAAGAGATTTCTAATACTATGTAAAAATGACAAATAATTATCTAAAGGTAAAAATTAATTATGAAAAAGTGATAAATACATGAATAATGATGATAAATAAATGAAAGTGTATATAACTATTTAAGAAGTATTTAAAAATTTTAATAAGTGAGACTCGCGTGCCAATAATATGGATCAATAGCACATTGGACACGTAACTTTTCTACTCGTTCAAGAGAATAAATAATATTTCTCGTTAAGTAAAAGTGAGAAAATAAAAAGAGGGATGAGCAACCAAAATGTAGATGCCTGGGTTGAGGCGTTGTCAGTGGACATATGTCTCTCCAGCAGGCCGTGCACTCGTCCACGCAGAGAGAACGTAAAATAGAGTGGGACCGTCTCCATTCGAATTTGAGTAATGTTTATTGCAAGCACCGGCCTAATTGCACACTCTAGATGTGTGTATAAAGTAAATTTAAGTTTTGTTTTAAAATCATTTTATGACGTAGAGTTCTAAGTCATTCTAATTTATGATATAAATTATACATCCATCTGACAATTTAAAAAAATTTAAAATAAAAATTTGATTCAAAATAAATTAAGTTAAATAGTACTTATTAAATTTATTTTTTATTTTTTAATTATTAGATGAGAATATAACTTACATCACAGGTTAGAGATATTTAGACCTCACGTCGTAATTGTTTTAAAAACTTAAATTTATCACACCTAGGTGAAAAATAACTTTGGTGTGCAATTAAGTATATTACTCTTCTAATTTTAAGCAGTTGAAGGGGATGCCCTGTCCATCAACAAAAAAAGGACTCTAATTTAGTAAATATGAGCGAAGAATTGCCTTCAAACGGTGTTAATTTGGTGTATCTCCTTGAATTGAAGCTAATCGGTCTTCTTTTTCAACGACTTTAAACGTAACCATCCATTTTGATCACCTTAATTTGGTCGGATTTTTCTTTTTTTCTTATGGGGACTTATGGTAGATCCCTAATTATGCCTTCCCAAGAACGTAGACAATTTACCAAGTACTTTACGTGATTACGATAATCCTTATCCATATAGATGAGAGTTCCGCTCAAGTAAAGAGTAATGCTTCACGAGTCCAGTCAGGATCCAAAGTACTCGTGTCGGAGAATAAAATTCCCTACAGAGTGGGGAGCACATGGGTAATTAATTAAATCCCACCTCTACATTTTGAACTCAAAACCTTCTCAAAGATGAGAGACACATAGATGACGTCGAGTCATATGCCCTTTGGTCCTATCGATTCTCTCGGTCGATCACTGTTGTTGTCGTTAGCTAATTGTCTTCGTCAGCGTTCACCCTAATCACGACCACCGCCACCACCGTTCTCTCTACCGCTAGTTATTTAGGGAGGTCATCGGTAGTGACGGCAGAAGCAGCTGGTGGCACCACTCTGTTCTTCTAAATGATGTTTGAACTTGGGAAAAAAGAAACATGCTTATCAAATATGCTTCCCTTATTTGCAAGGCGAAGCCTAGCAAGACCGAGAGTGCTTCCACATGTGTTGATGAGTTCGGCTACGATTATCTTCTCGCCGTTAATTAAATCTGTTGTTTCACTAACAATGAGGTCGAGAACAGTCTCGTGGTCGGGTAATTTCACGTCTTCTCACATATTCGAGAGGTCACGTGTTTGGATCTAGACATGAGATGAATGAAAAATGATCAGATACGTAATTTTTAATTTATGACTGTGCAACTCTTATTTTATGACACGTTAGTTATAAAAAAATAATATGAATCCTAAATTAACTGTGATAGATTGTAAATTATCAAAAAAAAGAAAAGAAAGAAAACTACGACAGTTACAGTGGCGTCTCAATTGCTATCACAGGAATGAAATGTGAGTTCACAAATGTGAAGCCACCTTGCCCAGAATCGAATTTCTTGTGTTCATGGGTGTGTGCCGAGATAAGCAGAGGAAAAAGGGAAAGATAGACATGGGCTGCTCGTAGGAGAGAGGCCAAGAGATCAACTTTTGGCTTCTGCAATATTTAGGAAGAGGAAGATTAGTCCGCAGAGAAGACCACTAAACCTGGAACAGTCTTTTTAAACAAGGTCAAAAAAAGTATTATTAATTAGTTGTGAAAAATTAATCAACTATTGAGAAAGAAAGGAACAAAGAAAGAAAAAAAAAAAGACGTACGTGAATGCCTGAATCTAACCATTCTTCTTAACTGCAAAGGTCCTTACAAATATTTGTTGGGGAATTAGCTGACTAAAATCACCACCCTCCTCCCGAGGGAAAGAAAAGGTTACAGATTCTTATCTACGTGGGTGAGGTGTCGTGTCTCGGTCAAAAGAAGAGACCGTGCCGTTTTGGACTCTTCCTCACTCTCTTTGCTCCTCGGATCACCACGCTGACACGGCATGGGAGCGCAGACCCGTTTAAGTCATTAGCACCGATTTAGTGTGACGTACTACACAAGTCACCTGGACTGTATGCCGGATAATTATTAGTTTAAAATTAAAATTAAAATCAAATTCGAACTCATATTTATTTAATCAGATAATTATTTAAATAAAATATAATTTAAAAATAAGAATTCTACTTACACCTATTTGATAAGTTATCTCTTATTTTTTAGAATGAAATCGAATCTCTTGATAGCATCTCTCAAAATAGAAATAACTTCTACTCTTTCTTTTTTTTAGAAAACATCTTACGGCGGCGCTCTCACATAGCTCACGTGACTCACCTCTGAATAGACCTAACATTTATCCATTTAAAATTTGAATCGAATTCAAATTCATATTAATCAGATAATTATTTGAATAAAATATTTGATAAATAATTCGATTATTAATTAGATACGAATTCGGATATCCCACTATTTACTCGGTATTGATCCGTTTACAAATCTACTGGATTGAAGGCGAGTATGCAGATAAATTAGATAAGCACGAGAGCATATAATTTTTTTATAAAAATTTCAAGAGCATTTGACTAATTTTCTATAGTACAGATAGGAGCTATTTGGTTTGGTGTAAGTGTTGTATAACACCGAATTTATGTGACACATGACATAAGGTAATTTACAGTATCTTAGCCCCGTTTACTTGTTTCAAGTTTATCTCAAGATTAACTCATTTCTCTTCCGAAGTTAACCGAATTTGTTTCGAGGAGGACGGATTTAACGAATTTACTTAAAATTTAGTTAATCGAAGTTAATCGGGATTAACCTATCTCGATCACTTTTGTAAATGAAATAATTTAATCTAGTGCATAAAAAATCTATTGTACCCCTATTTTTTGTCACTCATCTACCTTTTCTCTGCCCTGATCTAACCTTACTTTTGTGAGGGTTAACCCAAAACCAAACCACATGAGATATCACTGGATAACCTAGGAGATCTCAAAAAATAGTTAACCCACTTACTATCAAAACAAAATAAGATAGAAATGAGTTAAGTTACCCCACTTATCTCATCCAGACTAAACTTATTCCTCCGCTAAATAGGTGCTTAATCCTCTAAACCATTAGATTTGAAAAGTCTGTTAACCCATGGCCCCTCCTTTTTCCAATGTCGATCTCATCACAGGACCACTGAAGATTAAAATTCAAAGATTTTGTGGGCCTCATATGAGGGATTTTACAGCCACTCAAGTAAATTTCTTTTTATTTAAAAATCCATCGAACTCGTCAATTTCAAAATTGGTCATTCCAAAATTGAATGACCATAATGTTTTGTACAACCAAACCAAACTAGAAAATACATAAATTTTA
The DNA here is from genome assembly GCA_022559845.1 of Amorphophallus konjac. Taxonomy (NCBI): domain Eukaryota; kingdom Viridiplantae; phylum Streptophyta; class Magnoliopsida; order Alismatales; family Araceae; genus Amorphophallus; species Amorphophallus konjac. The sequence continues at coordinate 19,732,934 of CM040121.1, forward strand.
TGGAATCCCCGAGAGAGAGAGAGAGAGAGAGAGAGAGAGAGAGAGAGAGAGAGAGAGAGAGAGAGAGAGAGAGAGAGAGAGTATAGAAAATCCTGATCCACAATTATCTCATCTACTCCCCTAGCCCCACTTTGATATAGAGGGGTTAACTTTTTTCAGAGTTAATTCACCTGGGTTAGGTAATCTTTTGTTTAATTAGATTTTTATTTGTAAGTTTGACCGGATTAACTTATCTCACTTCTTTAAGGGTGGCTTTGGTATGGAGTTAGGTTAAAGATGGGCTAAGTCAACCCGATTAAAGTAGCTCGGAATTAACCTATTTTTGATTTGGTAGGAGGGTAGTTAATCTGGGAGTAAGGATGTGGACTAACCTAATTTTAATCTAGTATGATTTGATAAATAGTAGGTTAACCTAGTAATAATGAGAGAGAGATACATTTAATTGAACATTTATTGAGGTAGGAGGTTAACCCATCTTAACCCACCCTTGGGTGTGGATTTCAAAACCCAGGAATATCCCTAGGTTAGCCCTTAACCTAACCCAACTAACACTAACTCCTTACCAAAACACAAAAAAATTTATCCCGGAATTAACTTAGAGTTAACCCCGGGATAAACCAATACCAAAGAGAGGCTAAGTGAGTTAAAAAAATTAAAGTTAACTCATAGTTAATCCACTCCTAACCGAGTTATAAAATTTGACCAATCAAATCAATAACTCCTAAAGTTAGAAGTGTGTTGAACTCGGAACAATTCGCGTCTCTGTTTGATTGCAGAATGGGTTAATCGAATAAATTAAATCGTAAGTAACGTATTCTATAAAATATATCAAAATATTTTGATTGAGAGAAAAGATAATCTGAAATATCTTCTTGAGAATTATGAAAAAATTTAACTTTTCTTATTCTATCTTTTTGATAAAATAATTTATCTCAAGATAAATTAAGATAAGAGTTTATATGTTTTAACTTAAATAAAATATTTTATATAAATAATTAAAATAAATAAAAGAACCCCAAGCAAACGGGGCGCTTACAAACCCGCCGGAAGCCCCGAGGGCGCTTGCGGATTGCTGGTCACGTGCCGTCTTTACTCGGCGTTCTTTATTCCTCTCGTCATCGTGGCCGATTTGCGCACGTGGAATGTGGAACACGAGGTTTTCCATGCGCAACCACGTGAGACAACCTGGCCGCAACCGCCACCGGAGCCAACTCGGTTTAAGGACAAAAACAAAATCTACGCGGCTCCCGGCGTCACCATTCGTTCGAGGAAAACGCGTACACGTGCGAGCGGTTAGGGCGCGCACCAGTATGCTCGTCGTCTTGTGTCGTACGTGGCATCCGTATCCACGATCCGATGCGTTGGTTGGCCCGTCTACGTCCCGCCCTCCCCCATTCGCTTTTGTCGTCGTCCGAGTCCCGCGGTTGTTGACTCTCCGTCTGGCCCACTTTGGCCGGGACCTCGGCGTCCAATTATTCTATATTGGCTCCCCAGTTGAGAAGAGGATAGTTATGTTTGCAGTTTGGGGTCACATTAACACGGTTTGAATCAGAGATAATGACCACAGTTTAATGATGTAGATGCTGATTTATTTCGGTCATCTAATTTGACCTCTGTAAAGAAGATGCCAATGATTTATTAAAGAGAAAATGTATGTGTAAATCGTTATTTGTGCAACTTAGGCTGTGTTTGGAAACTTCTATAGAATTTTTCATTTTCTTATAATCCGCCCTCCGTACCGGCACGTCAGCGAGAGAAGATTAACAATGATGGTTAATCTCAAGAAGTTGATCTCTCCTTCATTCATTCGGTGAATTATAACAACTTGGCACTTTTGTGCCTATATTCTCTCTCCTCCTTAAAATTTATGCTCACCAAAACCCATACTTCATCTTTACATTTAAAATAGATTAAAGTTGGTCGGAGGATGTATGCCCAAAAACCTATGCTACAGACATTCCCAAACGTAGCCTTAGTTGGACTGTTAGTTTTAAGATTTTTTTATATACATACCCCTCTAAATATTAATTATGCCAAATATATATTTCATTTGAACATATTTTAAAGAATACTCTCCATTTAATTTTAAATGTTACGTCTACTGGTTTAGCTTTAGTTAAACATGAGTTAAGGGATTAAATTACTAACTTACCCTCATGTTCCCTCTCTCTCTCTCTCTCTCTCTCTCTCTCTCTCTCTCTCTCTCTCTCTCTCTCTCTCTTTCTCTCTCTCTCTCTCCCCGATGGAAATCCTAACAGGGGAGAGAGTAGTATTGTCGGGTGCGAGGTGGGGGGAGAGGGGGAGGGAGGCACCGGTGGTGCGGGGGTGGGAGGTGGAGTAGTAGGGAGGGCAGGAGAGAGTAGTGTCGCCGATTGCGAAGTGGGGGAGAGAGGGCGAGGGGGCCACTGGTGGTGAGGGGGTGAGGGGCTAGCCCAAGGTGAGGAGGTGGGTGGGTAGAGTAGTAGGGAGAGGGGGGGCTGGATGGAGGTGGGAGGGGGGCTCGCCAGAACAATAGGGAGAGAGTGGGAGCTGGTGCTCGCTGTAGGTGGGAGGTCGGCTGGAGGGACTAGTTGGGCAGCGGAGGTGGAGGCAGGGAAATCCAGATGCGCAGCAGAGGGGGGCTGGCCGAAGGTGGGGGAGGGGTGGGGCGGAGCAGAAGGGAGAGGGGGGTTGGCCGGCGGCGGGAGGGGGTGGGGGGCAGGAGCATAAGGGAGAGGGGGTCTAGCCAACAATGGGAGGGAGGGTGGGGGCTTTCAACCGGGAGAGAGGGGCTGGCGAACAGTGGGAGGGGGGTCTCGCCGGAGTAGGAGGTGGGACGTGAAGTGGGTGGGTCTCTCTCTCTCTCACTCTCTCTCTTTAATTTATATGAGTATGGATATTTTAGGTATTTCACTATATCTAATGGCGATCGATGACATATTTCACGAAATATTCACCTCTCATTGACGACAGTAAACTGCAAGGATATAAGCACAATATTTAAAGCTAAATGGTGGATATTCTTGATAATATCTCAAATGAGAGGTATATTTAGCATAACTAATATTTAGAGGGGTAGATATGAAAAAACCCATAGTTGTAATACTATTCATCTTGATGTGAATATTTCGTAGGGTTACCATATTAATATCAAAATTGATATTAGAGAAATGAAGAGAAGATTAGTCAGAGAGAGAATAAAGAGTGGGGAAGGGAGAGGAGTGAGAATATTGAGACTTCCGAAAGTTAAATTATATCACTGTTAATACATGTTTAGTCTCATATTAAATTTATTATAGTAATATATTTTATTCGTTTAAAAAATATTTAAATTAATAGAGCATAATTGAACACCCAATATTAATACCAATATCAAAATCAGTATTGAAAGGGCTATTCAATATAATAACCAAAACATCTCACAAACTCAATGAAAGAAGTGTATTGTAACGACCCAAAATCCGAACACCGGGAAGGCCCGATAGTTTGAATCTCGAACCGTCACCCACGATCCCGAAGACTCGGAAGGGTTGAAAGGATGGTGTGGAGATACACAAGAATCTAAAATAATTGTAGAGCTACGCAGATTAAATGAATTAAACAGGAAGCATTTAATAACATTAATTAAATGACATGGTCCACAATAATAACAGCAGTCTAAAACATGACAGTAGTCCACAGCTAGCACAGTACAGAAAAGAAAGTACAACTACACTGGGCATACCCCGGAACTGGCAACTGGCAACTAACCCTGGGTACCTGAACCACGTGGAGTCTCTGAAGCGCTCCCCTGAAGCCTCGTCTCACCTGAAACACGGTGAAAACACGCAGGGAATGAGTCTTAAAACAAAAGGCTCGGTAGGGATCATCCGATCCTCACCTCGCAAACCGAGAAACTGCGCGGAAAGTAACTACAAGCTACTACGACTGCTAGTACCAAACACACGGCACGAAAATCGAGATAACTCGTCAAAACCCGAGAGTCACTACTGCACAAAGACGGGAGTACCAACCCACTAGAAGCAAGGCCGGATGCGTCCACTGACGGCTTAAACCGCGCCTCGGGTGTCTCCCTCCGACCCAGCGGGAACTGAGACACTGTACAAGTAACCATAGAACAAGTGACTAGCTGGGGTCGCGCTCGTCAACGCGGGTCCAATCGCCCTCAACCACGTGTGCACACATAGACCATGCGTCCCAGGTCTGGCCCTCTGACTGGTTTTCCCCTCAGCCGGACTCTGGCTGCAAGACGTGGGGCCCGACGGAAACCACTCTAAAAACCGTCTCTCAGGGTAGCCTCTCCATCACTCCCTGGTGGGACCACTCGCGTGTCGGAAGGCTATGACTACTGGAGGGTCACTGAAAGGGTAGACTCTCTAGTCAACGGAAAGTAACGTCTAAACCGGACAAAGTACAAGGGCCGCTCCTCGTACCGACACCGACTCACGGTAACATAAGCCGAGAACACCGACTCCTGGGATCCCACGGCACCCTAACATGTGGTCCTCACATGATGCCCAGCATCAGTCAGACCACAGGTCAGCACGCGGCTCGAGATCCACTAACCCGGGACTCGAATCGGCAAAACATAACTCCGGTCGGTCATGAACCTCTGGTGGTCTACCTTTGGGCCGCCACAAGAGCTAGCGGTCCAACCTTAGGCCGCCACAGGGATTGTAGCGGTTTAACAATAGACTGCCACACCCTGGGTTGTGAAAGAACAAGCGGCCCTATATAGGGCCGCCAAGAGTATGAGGCTGGCGAACCTTCGGCCGCGAGACCCAAAAAGCTTCCAACGCTCAAAAACCAACGGTCAAAACGCCTCGAAGGCCACGCTGGCCAACTGGGCTTAGCGGTCGGACCTTCGGCCGCCACCTGGGCTCTGGCGGCTCATCGTGAGGCCGCCATGCCCAACTCACGCACGGAGAGATTGAAACAGTCGAACAGGGACCGCCAGAAGGAAGTGGCGGTCACTGGAAGGACCGTCACACTTCTGGAAAATCGAGAATGGCAGGAAAACCCCAAATTCGTCATTCCACGCCCCATTCACCCCCGGGTGAAGGGGAACCAAAGCCCCTAGTGCATCTTTTGATGCCCACAAACCATGAAAACATGCATTGAAACGCTAGATCGGGCATTCACATCTCAAAACATGATTTTTCCTTCCCGGGTCAAAATAGCCCACACTTGACCTCTCCTCGGCCTAGGAATCATGGGGAAGATAAATACCGAGCTAAGGACCGTCACCCAACCTCGAATTCGCCCGAAACGCGGCGGATCACCGCCGATCCTCAAAAACTCGCTTGAACCTTCACGAGCTCCCACGATCTCACCAAGCACCCCACGCCGCCGCGATCACCACGCCGCCTCCGTCGCCGCCACGTCGTCGCCCACCGTCGTCTACAGCCGAAGGGGAGCACGCCGGGGTCGTCGCCGGAAGAGGAGGGGGCCACGATCGTGTGCGCTCACGGGAGAGAAAGGGAGGAAGAAGAAGAAGAAAGAGAAAGGGGGAAAGAAAAGAAAAAGAATCGGGGATTTATAGAAAATTTGGATTTTTTGAACAATATGAAAAAATAGAAAAATATACCGTCGCGATCGTTGGAACACGCTGATCGCCGTGGTACTATCCCTGAGTAGGTGAACGACCCGGTTCACCAGCTACGGGATTCCGTAGGTCCTATCAGGGAAAAATACGGGAAATCGCGGAACGTGTTCCAGGACCTCCGAAACTGATCCGAAACGCACGGATCTAAACCCGAAAAATATCTGAAAGATAATTTCGGACAAAATGAGAATAAATTCTCCTAGAAAATAGATCCAAGACCCAAGAAGAAGGATCCTAAGGGTCCGGGATATTACATGTATGCACTGCAAGTCAAACACTTGTCAGGCGATGATATTATTTCTTGTATATTCTCATTTATATTAATAATATTTATGATATTTTCTTCATTATATCTCACTTAATATAATATGTATTATCGTGTGATGTGTTGAAGTCCTTGAACGCGTGCTATGAAGGTTGGATCATAATGAGATTATGATAATAAGATCATCATTCTAGATGCATATGTTATACACGTTTCTGGTATAAGATCTTTGAGACAGGACATCAAAGAATCTAGATAGATCAGTGCACATGATATACTCTCATATGATGAGGATAACTGATCTGATAGTCACCGGTATGGAGACATTAGGATACATGTGCATGCGCCTATTATAAGAATAGAGTTCATTGAATTGATTTGATTATGAATCTCTGAATGGTAATTATATCTAACTATCAACCAAGAGATATTTCAGTCACAGTAGCACAGTTGGTCTTTAGGCATAAGTCACTAATGATCATTATATGAGGACTTCTGTATTTTAATTCCTGGTAAAGGGACTTTAGTCATAATAATTTGATGCTCAGGTATTCGGATACAGTGGAATATATGCGAAGGTGATTGAATGATAACAGTGGATCATTCACTCTCAGATATAGTACGAGAGAGAATACCTTATAAATTATACTCTGTTAAATTCTTGGCCAAGGTAGATAATTCACTAGAAAATGAGTTTTTCATTTAGACTTAGAGTACGTAGTTCATCAAGTCATAATTAAGAAGGGTTTGACCGTATAACTATGCCTTTAATTATGACCAGGGGCCTTTTATATGAATGAAGGACTATAATTATGCGGTAACTATAGGCGAAAAGGTCCCAGAGTGATTTAAAAGACTCCTTTTATCTTTTGGGGTCACAGAGTATTGCTTGGTGTTTACCGTGACTTGAAAGCCCAATAAAGTAATAATCATGAGATGATTATTCATCATGAGATGAACTTAATTATTTAAGTTATGAGATGATTAAATAAGTAATTCCATAATAAACATTAATATGGAAAAACTAAGAAGGAGTTCTTAACCTTAGTGGGCTTAAAATAAGATTGGCACTACGTCTAGAGGGTCGCACACATTTGAGTTATGGATGGTGAGAGTATTTATGTAATTATAGACTTATGAGAATTTTTGTGAAAAAATCAAGGAGTCTATAAATAGTTGCATGGGAGAACCTTGGGCTAAACACCTAGGGTTTTCTCAGATAGCCCCCCCTTTTTTTTCTCCACTCTAGAGTAGGGCACCCCTTCCTAGAAAAGTGAACCCCTCTCTCCTCTCTCCTCGTTTATGTCTCCTCTCCCCTCCATCATCTCAAGCGTTGAAATTCTGCTAGAAGGAGACCTTGGAGATCGTTCCTCTGTAGAGAGGATTTCATCGTCTATGGCCGTGTGGATACTACTAGAAACCAGACGCTTGCACAGTTGATTAATATCACGAGGGTAATATTCTGCGTCCTTGCAATCCTTGCATTGAATAGATAAAGATCAGATCTTTCCTATGTAGTTAGTTAACGGGAATCTAACTCGAGTGATTAACGATGTCGGGATTAAAATTTTAATTTTTTATTTTTGCTGCGTTCTTCCTTATCTCAGCCTAAATCTTTGCACTCATGCTTGATTCTTAGAAACTCCTATGTTAGCTAGTCCCACCCCCTAAATGCTCTCTCTCTTTTGGTGCTACCTCAATGGTTATAGATCCATGGTGAAGGGACACTGTTGCGCTTCTAACGGCCCCAACATCCTGAATGTTCCCCCTTTCTCGGTGGCTCCATTTCCTCCAATGTCTTTATCTTTTTTGTCTAATCTATTTGTCACGCCCAGATTGCAGAATATTGGAACGTGCATATGTATCAAGTCGGTCGAGACAAGCACTAAAAGAAACTAAGTCAAAGGCTTTATTACAAAACAACTCCAAATTGTTACAAAAATGGGTCAGACAAGATTTATACTAAGTCTGAGTTTACAAAATGTCATCTCAAAATCTAATACTTGTCCAATGGAAGAACATCTACATTAACAACTAGAAAATAAATGGGAAAAGGTCACATAGCACTCTCTATCATACCTACCTATTCCCATCTGAGTTGTCATCATCTTCATAGTTTCCTAAAAAATAGTCATGTACACTGGATGAGCGAACATTTAGTAGGAATTACATCGCTTGATCAGAAAATATAAGTGATTAATATCTTTAAAAAATGCAGAGGTAACAAAATAGAATAATAGTGCAAAAATTAATAAATCAATTAACATGATGGTGTTTAACAGATAAATTTCAAGCTGATGAAATGTAAAGAACTAATCAAGAAATATCAATTCAAGGAACTGTAATAAAAGGAGATCCCAGAGGTAACCAATCCAGACTCAAGAGGTGGTTTCCACTATATAGCACATTGCTCCTTTCGAAGTCAAGAGATGACTCCCAAAGCGTAACACTTTGTCCCATATGGCACATAGTTTCCAATGAGTCAACAACAAGAGATAACATATAACAAAATATAAACATGTAACAAATGAACATATTGTAGATTTGGCCATATCTCATTTGAATTTCAAAAAAATATATCCTTTTGGGCCAAGGATATCAATGAACAGGTTAATCAATCATTCATATAACAAGAGTGCCCATCAATCATATAACATGTAGGTGAATTGTCTAGATCAATCATGCATGTCAGTTGGTATAATGTCACATCTGATCATTCAACTCCTAATGGGCACAAATACTTTCAGACTTTTTCTCACCTAGGACCAGATCAAGGCCCCAAAATTATCTGGCATTGGGTGTCAAGTGGATCAAAGTCTTAAGAAATTTCTAGATAAAATTCCAGTAATGATGGCCAATAAATTTCAAGAATTATGTTCATGAAATGAGACATAGCGCATAACTAAACATTTAAGTAGTTAGAACTCTAGAGATGTCCCCAACAGATTCAAGAGGTGGCTCCCATTATATAGTACTTTACTCTATTCCGGACTCTAGAGGTGGCTCCTATATTATAACACTCTCTTGCATGGCACCTACCTCCTACATTTTTGAATTGTGTATATGGCTATGGTATAAGAAAATTTAAGAAAAATCAAACTTCATATAGCACGAAGTCGAACAAGTAGTGTATAAGAAGGTGCAAGAATAACAAGGTAAGGACTCAATTGGCTAGAATGTCCAATTCAAAAGAACGAGTTTCTAGATACGGTAATATATCCGATTTCACCAAAGACTACACATACACATGGGTTAAATCGAGTTTTTCATAGTAAGATGCTCGTGAAACAGTAATAAACAGAGGCTAGTACTTGCATGTTAAGTTCTAGTTCATTTAATGTAAAGAAATTGATGGAATATAATTCGAGATGGAATGTAGAATGAGGGTCATTGATGATGATGTTCAAAATTAAAAAAAATAATACAACTTCGTGAGTTCATTCCCTTGTCAATTTTAATCCAGATAACATGATTAAGGCAAAAATATGATTTGAAAAGGAAATTTTTAATTTTTGAAAAAAAAAATTCTAAATCACTTCCGGGCTGGGGGACACGTTCATGGTCAAAGTCTTTAAATCGCGACAGTCAAAGGGACATGCTTCAGGTAAATAAAATTTGAACTAAAATTCTAAATCACATCCTGTATGCACGATGCGTTTCAATCTGTCAAAGATAAATCGCGACTAGGAGAGATGACATATTTCTAGAAAATAATTTATAATTTTAAAATAAAATTCTAAATCGCGTCCTTTGTGTGGGTGACGCTTTTTCAATGTCAACAGTCAAATCGTGGCTAGCACAGGTGACACACTTCTGAAAAATAATTTATAATTTTAAAATAAATTCAAGATTGCCTCATGTACGGGTGACGCGTTAATGAGACCCCTGTTGTCACTGGAACCCCCTGCTCTATCTTTTGGAATTGCCCCTGCGGTGGAGATGTTGATCACCAGTACGTACTTCTTTAATTAGAGCACTTCCAACGGTTGGATTAACTCATAATGCAAGTTATAACTTGCACGACAGAGGCTGACCTAACTGTAACAAATTTGTGATCTCCTATTATGTAATTAATAACTCTACACGCGTATTTGTTCTTCTTCTTCTTCTTCTCTCACCAGGTGTTTTAATTAATGGTTTAAGTGCTTACCATGCATTTCCTTCTGAGGAAGAAAGTTGATATGTAGACCTACCCAAATTAATGAGGGAGGCCCTTACGCCACTAAATTCCAAGTCCATTGACTAACTCTATACATGTTGTTATGTCACATTAATGTCTCTACCACACTTACGTCGAAGAATTATATATATATATATATACATATATATACAACAACCAGTTGAATTGTAGGAGATACAAATAAATCCCCTCCCCCACCCCAGTCCTCTTTTGTCGGATACTCTTATCATCAGAATATAAATTTAGACCATGCGGCAGCCTTTAATTAATCAGGAGGAACCAGACAAACCGGCCCGTTAATTTTTGTGCAGACCGGCGACAATACAATTAATTATCACCACAGCTGTCGTTATTAGATGCTGCCGTAGAACAAAAGAAGGGAATCTCGGTTAACAGCCTTGCAACGCAACATCATCTCTTGCCTAATTTGTTTTTTTCTCTCTCGATCCCATCTAATAAACAACACTACGTACGTGATATGCTGTACGTACGTACGTAGGTTCAGAATCCCCACGCTCGATCCCCAGCGGTACTCTTCATGCTAATAAATTCCGTACACACGGTTTTGAGTTTTGTTAAATATCCATGCATGGATGTAGGGGAAAGCACGGTGCTGCGCGCAGCTTCCAAGCAATTGCCTGCCGGTCATATTTACTTAACTAATCGACGGCAGAGTTGAGCAAAAAAACATTAATTAGTCCAAGAGATAGAGCCCTCGCTGGAAACCGGTTTATATCGCAATCAAACCCTTGGAAAGCTTCGGCCATGGATAATACGATCGAGTGGGTCAAAGTCTCCGCTTGGATGAGAACAAATAACATGACACGATTTCTCATCCCATCCGTGATGATCGTGTGCGCGGAGGATGCTTATCATTGATTATAAGTTTGGATAGTCAAATGATCTGGTTGATTTCTATTTAGGGGTAGTTGAAGTGTTGAGTGTTGATATTTAAAACTTCTTCACCGGAAGAAATGTTTACTCTGAATTTTGTTTTGTGTGATTAGATAAAACGGTGGAGCAAAAAAAGATAAAATTACCAAATAAATCAAATTCTATTTTACTTGGAACAATTTCGAGTTTCTCAGTCAGAATCTCATCCCTGCCTGAATATTTCACCCGGACAATCAAAACCATCGATCCAAACTCTGATTAACTCAAATAACTTAAACATAATTTAAATTTACCCAGTTATTAATAAAAGCATGATAAGAAAAATCTTAATGTCCTCTTTTGTCCCATCTCTCTCATTCTAATCCCGTCACCCCCCCCCCTCCCGACTTGCTAGCCTGGGTCCGTGTCACGCCACTAGGTCAAGGTTATCTCTCTCTATCTTTTTTTTTCTACCTTTTTTTTTTGTAGGATCAAGAACCCAGTGCAACAGTACTCACGTATAGTGATAAAACTTGAGTTCAAACTCAAAAAATGTCTTTCAGTATTATTAGTAACGTGATTAGGACTGTTAATAGATCAAACTCGAGTCAGATTTAAGTCAACTCGACTCATACTCGACTTATTAATATTAAACGTGAATAATAATACTTAACATGAGTTTCCACTTTTTAGCAAGAGTAATACTCATTATACACTCAAGGAGTATATTAGATTTTTTTTTTTAAATTTGTGTGACGTGTAATCTTAAGTCATCTTAATTCGTGATACAAATCAAAACTTCATTTAACATTATAAAAAATAAAAATAAAAATATTGATTAAAAAAATCCAACATTATTCATTTGATATAATTTTTAAAAAAATTTTAAACCGTCCGATAAATTTATAAATTGCACCACGGATCGAGATGATTCAGATCCCACGTTCATAAAAATTTCAAAAAAAATTAAAAAATTAAACCTGATATACAATCAAAATGTGTAACAACTACGGTGATATGACAGACGTGCATTGCGCCCACCCATACGAGTCAATCCCGTCCCAGAGGAGTTTACCCCTCCGAGACCGGTACGTAGCAGCACTCATATATTTTTATTTAGTAATGCTGTCCTATCCTTGCATGGAGATGTGTGTTCATTTGAGAAAATAAAAATAAAAATAAAAATGTAGGTGTGTGTCGGCGACCCGGCCCCAACCTTTCAACCTCTCTCTAATTGGTTGGGGCCATCCACCCTCCATGTACACTGTTTTATCTCTCATCAGGGGTCTCTGCGTGTGTTGTTACCGTGCAGACCTCCTCGCCATTAATTATGCTCTTTCCTGGGAGAAGCATGGATGCTAGTTGGTACATTTTAAATTTAATGCCTCCTTCGATAGTGTTTAAATGGCTTCCAATCTTGGAGGCCCGTTTTGACAATTGAATTGTCGGCTAGATTTCTTAACAGATGAGAGAGAAAGAATGCGAGATCCACTAGCTCCCCTCACACATAGACGTTTACCTAAGGTCGGATATCGTGTTCGAATAACAAATAGGGCGAGAGAGATTAGCCTTTTTAAAGAGTAGGAGAATAATGCGACCGAAAGATTATTTTCCAAAATCATAGTAGGTAGCCGAGTGTAATTTCAAAAATAACCAAGTCTTGGACTCATACACCGCTTACGGTTAAAAAGGGTAAGAAAAAAAAAAGGAAGGGGTGGGTGGATTGTCCCTGTTGCCGGTATTTTTTGTCAAACATTTACTTATATAATGATAAATTTATAGACTTTGATGACATAATATGGGTGGGTTAGAGTGAGTTATTTTATCAATCCGTCCTTATTCTAATTTGATAGCAAAGTTATCATAATCGGAGTCGATTAGAGATAAGATATTTAACACGGGTTAATTACTCGTATCACTTTCTCACATAAATATTTTACTTAATTTTGGTAAGGATAATTTATCAAATTAATAATTAATCCAACTCAAAAATAAATTAACTAAGATTTATCTTAATTAACTTATCTTAACCCGTTATCAAAATGACTCGTAATAATTATATAAAGAAGAATGAGATTTGTTGCCAATGTTAAAAGAGAAGGAAGAGGATGGAGTGAGATAACTCTTCCTTACCAATGAACCCGTACCTCAGACGCATCAGACTAATTCCTAGAATTAACTAAGGTGGTACTTAAGATCCCTGTCATATGTGTAGGAGTAGGGTTGTGTTTCATAAATTCGATGGGTCTATGCCCTTGCAAATTGCATCACTATAAAAAAATTTTAATAAAACTCTACTGATAAGTACATGTGAAATGAATTTATCTCTCGCGATTAATAGACTCGTATCGCATCAGTGTGAGTTGATCAACTGCTATCAGACCTAAGAAGATATAGATCAACATTGTCAATATAATATGGCCTAAGGTAACGAGAGAAGAGCTCGGAAGGGAGAGGAGACGCAACGGTAAGAGCTGAGTTGGACTTACAAGGGAGGTCATAGAGAGAGAGATAAATAAATAAATAAATAAATTACAATAGATAGAGCTAGACGGATATCATGGACATGGTACTGTGTTGTACTAGACCACCACCATAGAACTGGGTCACCTGAATTTGATGACGAGACAAACTCTGCTCTCCCTGTTGCATACTCTACTGAGTTAGGAAAAAAAAAGAAAAAAGCCACTCTTTTCCGTTTGAACAAACACAACACGGGAAAAGCACGTCACGCTAAAAGCCCGTCCTTCCAAGTCTTCAACACCCAATAACCAAAAGGGATGGCCCTCTGACTCGCTGGCCCACTAGCGAAGGGCAGTACCAGTTTAAGTGGTAATGTGGTATCCCTCTCTCCCTCCTCGTTTCCTCCTTTGGGTGCAGATGGGCTTCGAATAGCCATGCATGCCATGGGTGTGTGGTCGTATGGTGGCGGTGGGCTCACATCGCATGGTGTCGCCTTCTCTGATCTACCCCATGGGCATGGGACATGGCCCACCTCCCGTGGCCAAATTCCACACGTAATCTGCTGCGGTCCGTGTCTCTGAATGAACTTCAAAATAAAAGCAACGAAGGAGCGTGGGGTAGCTGGCAGCCTGGCACTACAGCTGGGAGTCTGAGAACGACGACCCTCTCTGGTACTCGAGGATATATATATATATATATATATATATATATATATATATATAGAGAGAGAGAGAGAGAGAGAGAGAGAGAGAGAGAGAGAGAGAGAGAGAGAGAGAGAGAGAGCATTTTGGATACGCTATGAAATTATTTTCTTTTATAACTCATTTTTAGGGTTTTAATTAATTTAAGACGGTGGGAGATAGATTTTTGGATTCTAATCGTTGGAACTCTTAACATCTTCATCGTCTCACCCAAATATAATAAGGACGCTCCGACTTTCGTGTTTCATAGATTTTAAAATTTTAAAAAGATAAACACGTAAAAGATGACATTTAAAAATCTCAATAATCCAGTGAGGAATACTTTTTAAGTGGATTTCAAAGATATTTAATAATTAAATATCTAATTAAACATATCAACTATTTAAATTAGCTCATTTAAATCTCACGTCTATCATTTTAACCGATTTAAATCACACCAACATTTTTAATCACCCTAATATTTATTACACTTTATCATTCCTAATGTGACGACGAGAGAGAGAGAGAGAGAAAGAAGGGAGATTTTTTCTCTAAAAATTTCTCGACAACTTAATAATTATATAGTACATAGATTTTTTACACATAATTTCACCGTACACATCCTAATAAAACACATCTTTAATCATTGGATGCCCAACTTTGTTGTGAGGAAATAAAAAATATTTTTAAAATCTCTTAGAATATGCTAGAAAATTATGCCTGAAATCTGTATGGCTCATTAAATAATCTCTTTTCTTTTTGATCCTACTAATCCTGAACAAAATGAGGACCACTACCCTCATTGGTATGGTAGAAGTAAATGGAGAACAACACACATACATATAATTGGATGATTTTCCTTCTTTTGATCTTACTAACCCTGACCAAAGAATTCCCCCCACCCATATATATATATATATATATATATATATATATATATATATATATATATATATATATATATATATATTTCATTCAAGTTGGGGCTGCCCTAAGACCCTGGGCCGGATCTCATTCCGCCTGGGCAGGGTCCATATTGCAATCAAGGTTAGAAACAAGCCCAAGATGTCGTAATTGTTCCTATCTCTTCTATTCCGTTCTCTTTTTTTATGATTGACTAGTGCACACCCTTGGTAAACTACACAATGAGGATGTGGACCAAATAAATTAGAAATTTTAAAATTATTTGTGATGCGATACTTACGTACTCTTAGCCTGCCGTTCAAAATACACCATCATCCAATGACTCTCAAAAAACTCAAAACATAAAAATAGGAAGACATAGATCCCACGTTATATATTTTTTTTAAAAAATTAATTTACTTGATGCACACCCGGGATGTGTAATTGTTCTAGATGTGCACTAAGCATAACTATTCCTCAACTATCTTCTAAGATATGCTGAAAACTTGTGAACAATCAAACAATGTCTATGAAATGTTTCGAAGTTAAAAAGAATACTCCACCATGAAAAATTTCAAGCAAGATTGAGAAATGGAAGAGTACTTATGTTTCATGCGGGACTATTCGCACTATCTCAGTTTATCATCGGTTCAATATTTTCTCTACATGTCAAGGTGGCTGCAATATGATCTTGTGACTTATCTCTCCTCCATGGTGACCTATGGGCCCACCTCAACACTATAAAGAGATTTTTACTAATAAGTCTTTATAACCATATTACATTTTAGTTCCCGAGCTTTTGAGACATTCATATAAAACCCCTACAATCATCATCGTTATGCAAAAAAGTCCCTGCTATTCTTTCTGTTCAATAGAGGTTAACGGAACTGCAGTTAACTTAACCTAAGGTTATGAAAATACCAAAGCACCCCTAGTTAGTTGATCGAGAGAGAGTAGGGGCATCCATGGGGGGGAGGGAGGGGGAGACGGGGATTGGAGCGGGGTCCGACAGGATCTTTGCAGAGCGCCTAGGGTGCCGGAGAGATGGGGGGTTGTGTAGGAGTGTTTTTAGATTGCCCAAGGTACCAGAGGGAGAGAGCAGGGGTATCCGACAGTGGGGGAGGGGGATTGCCCAAGGCAGCATAGGGAGAGAGCAGGGACATCCGACAGTGGGGGAGGGGGGTTGTAGATGGCAGCTCAGGCGTCCGAGGGGGAGATGGGAGCGGCATCCGGCGGGGTGTTTATAGAGCGCCGGAGGGATGGGGGAGGGGGGTGGTAGGGTGTTTGCAGACCGTTGCGGACGTAGGCCAGGGTGCCAGGGAGGTCGTCGGCCAATTGCTAGACCTCCCAGGCTCCCGAGACCTCCGGGTCGCTGGCCTACGCCGATGGGAGCCTCTCTATCAAACGACTAGGGTTTTGTCAAGGAAGGAGACGCCGGTGAAATGGTCCATGGCACACGCCCAAATAACGTCAGCGTAGTGGTCGGCCGTCACATTCTAAATGAAATATTTTATGTAATATTCTTTTTTTTCTAACGGAATCCAACCACAATGACTTTTTTATAAGGGTTACAAGATTGTAGAGATTTATATGGACGTCTCAATAACTCATGGACTAATACGTAATTAGTTAAGATTGTCTGTACTTATTAGCAAAAATTCCTTAATTTTATTGTCATGCTTATTTCAGTTGTTGGCAAATAAAATCTTCCATTGTCGGGCATTTGAAGCGGAGTGCAGGAGATTCTAGCTTCACTACCTTTATGAGAATCATCCATGCATTCCATATCACGTCATATTCATTATATTGAAATGAAATTTTAATCCATGCTGCTCTATTGACATCATACATATAATTCCACATCCTTACAACAGCAATATCCTATCATTATTTCATCATCCCATTTTTCAAAGTTAGCTACATTATTATCATCATCTTGTAATTCATCCTTCGGTTTAAAGGCAATTGTTCCCTTCGCGAAGGATCACACGCAGGGATCCCCGATGGACATTTTATGTCCTGAATGTGGGCTCATTTTGTGGGCCCGATCACGTTCACGTCTGATTAAGGAGGACCGAGAATTTATACATCACTTATTTCTTCTGATAGGAGGGCAGGTTTGAGTGTAAAATATTGGCTATAAACAGTGTTCTGAAAACCGAACCGGTGATTGAACGAGGGAAGTCTTCAGTCTAATCTGTTTTGGACCGACCACTTGAAACCAGTGTTTGAACCGGGCCATTTTATTTGATTATATATATATGTATATATTTATTTATATATATAAGAGTTGTTATGCTGCGGTGCTGTTTATACATTTTGTAATTAAATGATAAATTTTGGGTTCAAATTTCAAGAGTTTCATGCTATTTTATAAAAAAAGATGTAGCACTTGGCTTTGAGCTGGGTCGGACCCGACTGAAATAGTCGATTTTTAGGTGACTTAAAGTCATGGTTTTCATTTTTTTGGTTTGGTTTTTTTGATGAAACCGGAACGGAACTGCCGTCAGTGTTCAATGTTTTGGGTCCAACTTTTGAAACACTGGGGATAAGTTTATTGAGATCCATTCTATTATCCAGAGGGCATCCAATAAACGACTGGTTTCCCTTTAATATGCTTAAGAGAAGGAATTAGGATATAGTTTAATGATAGGTTAATGACATGTTTAATTACCATCTGAAAGATGTTTAATGCTATATCTCCTCATCATATTCTGTAAGCATCGATTGAAGGTCCATGTACACACACTGTTTAACGCCCTTCGTCAGATTTGTCATGGTGAGCTATTACGACGAATCCAGGGGAGGGGGAAGAGGAGGCTAATTGGGCTCTCAAAGATTAGCGGGGGAAGAAGAGTTAACTCCAAACTTTATGCCTCACTTTGATAGAGAGTTAAGTCAAAAGTGAGTTAACTTATTTAAGTTAGTTCGAGATTAACTTATTTTTATTTTGATAGGAGGAGAGTTAACCCAGAAATAAGGAGGTGAGTTAACCTAATTTACTAGGGGCCACGTTGATAATGGAACGAATTATACACAGAATATATATCAAGTAACTGCTTTGTTATTTAATAGCCATAACTTGTCTAAGAGCCTGTTTGAATGCGAGGCATAAAAAGGTTTATGTTTATCTTAAACTCATTTTTTTGGGCTAGTTTGGATGCTTAAGGGAGACAAGGACCCTACGTTGAGAGATCAAATAGATTCAACTTAAAAACTCCTACCCAAATGTAGTTCCTGTGAGTCTTTAAACTCTTCGGCTTGAGCAAGATTGAGACTTTGACCTCTGTAAATAATAATGTTGCGCATCTATAGTCGAGCACCCAATGGAGAACTTCATCACACAAAGAGGAGGTTCTCCTCTTGGTGCAAAGACGTCCGATTTGCCTTCTTCATTGATCTTCGGTGGAGGACTATTCTCCGCATCTCTCTCTCTCTCTCTCTCTCGGCACCATTTATTATGGACTCTTTTTGGGTGAAATTCTATACATCGTTGCATTCTTTTTATTACCATCTTTTTGAATGATACGAGTTTTAGAAAACCACACAATGTCAATTTCATTGCATGCTTTGACTTTGCTTTGCATGTTTGGAATGGATACTACACTGTACACATGCTCGTCATTTTCTTTTAACTGTTTGTTTATTTGATTTTACGAGTGAAAGCCTAAAATGGGAAGTCCTTCTTTGGCCAAACAAAGGAGGAGGATGAAAGGTTCAAACCTTCCATATGTCCTTGGTCTTTACTACTGATATGACGTGGGAAATTAAAGAGTTTGGTCTCTCTCCTGATATATATGTGCAATATATACAGGCACAAGATCCTCAAAGGAGGGCAAGGCCAAAGGCCAATGTCCTATTCCTAATGGGTACAAAATATAGTAATAGAGAAAAAAAGGAAGAGCGGGGAAAGAGGAAAAATCTATACGAAGGAAGATCAATCCTAGTAAGGATTCAAAGGATCCTTCTCTTAACACCCCCTTCAAACTCACTACAGATCATACACCGAGAGTTTGTCAATGAGTTCCCTAAAGTGTTGAGTCGTTTGAGACTTTGTGAAGAGATCAACAAGTTGCTCGACGGAGGAAATGTGCGGAAGAGAAAGTACCATAGATATACTGGTGGTGGACAAAATGACAATCAATCTCAATATGCTTGGTCCGTTCATGAAAAATTGGATTGTCTACGATCTAAAGAACACTTCGCTTGTCACAATAAAGAGATGTAGGAGCTGAGGAGTCGACCCCCGAAAGCACAAAGAAGGCGATGAAGTCAACCCCGTCATGGCACGATACTCAGCTTCAGTGCTAGAGAGCGAGAGATAACAACTTACTTCTTGCTTCGCCATGAAATCAAAGATGAGCCGAGAAAAATACAGAAGCTGATGGTAGAATGATGAATAGTGAGATCACTAGCTCGGTCAGCGTCCAGATAAACACAAAGCTCCAATGTGATTGTGGACGACATAAATAAAGAGTGTCGAATAGTGCCACGAAGATACTTAAGTACATGCAAAATGATAGTAAAGTGAACTAAAGTAGATTAACTGACAAACTGACTCATGACATGAACAACATAGGCAATGTCTGGACAAAAAATAGTCAAATACACCAAAGCCGCAACAAGTTGATGATAGCGTGAAATACTATTGGACGAACAAAGCTTGAGATAAAACTCCATACAAATGTCAGCTGTGCGAGTATCAGACAAAGCAGCATGCTGAAAAATGTAGTTGATATACTTTTACTAATATAACAAATAACCTCGAGAGGAGTAGACAACCCCAAGACTAAGAAAATATCACAGGGGTCTAAAGTTTGTCATCTCAAATTGCTGATGGAGGCAATGCTTAAGAGATGCAATAGCAACAACATCATCTCCTGTAATGATCGTGTCGTTAACATAAAGAAGAAGAATAGCATGATCAAGAGGAGATTCACAGACAAAAAGAGCATAATTCTCTGCACTCTCTTAAAAATCAGCATCAAGAACAACCTGACAGAACTGCACAAATCAAGCACGGGGAGCTTGTTTGAGTCTGTATATGGCCTTGCAAAGTCGACAGACATGGAGTGACGGTGTCGAAAGACCAGGAGGACGCTGCATGTGGACTACCTCAGAAAGGTCACCATGAAGAAAAAATATTCTTCACGTCAAGCTGAAAGAGAGGCCACTGATGAACAGCCGCAATAGTAATGAGAGTGCGAATAGTGGTCATTTTGACCACCAGAGCAAAAATTTCCTTATAATCAATACCATACTTCTAAGTGAAATCTCGTGCCACAAGTCGAGTCTTATGACGCTCAATGTTGCCATCAGACTTAGTCTTGATCTTGTAAATCCACTTGCAGCTGATAGGAGAAATGTCAGAAGAAAGTGGAACAAGATCTCAAGTCTTAGTTCACTGAAGAGCTTGAAGCTCCTCGTCCATAACTTGCCACCATTCGAGAAACTGAACTGCTTGGTGGTAACTCTGAAACTCCTGGTAAGTGTGAAGGGTTGTAAGAAAAGTAGAGAACTGTGGAGAGTAGGAGTCAGCCAAAACAAGACTAAGTCTATCAGAAGGATGGCAGTTACATTGAGGGTAAAGCCATGGAGGATCCATAGGAGACAAAATAGGAGCAGGAGTGGGTGCATCATGTCCCTGAAAGTCACCAACATCGTCAATCAGTGGTATAGAAGCATTGTCTGGATCAGGAAGATGATGACGGTAGACTTAGACAATGGGAGGCCGAGGACGTGAGGAAAGCTCTTGAGGCAAAGGGGAAAGAGCATGAAAAGACTCGTCAAGAGGAAAACCCAGAATAACGATCGAAGGAGAGGGTCCAAGATCAAATAAGAAAGAAATATCCTTAACTGAATCCTACGAGGAAGAGGCAAAGAAGGGAACATCCTCAAAGAAGATGACCTAACGAGAAACATGAAGCCGATGAGCTGTAGGATCATAGTAGCGATACCCATGGTGCTCGAAGTTGCACCCAAGGAGAACACACATAACTGTTTACGAAGAGAGTTTTGTGCGCTTATGATGAGGGAGCAGATCAAAGCACGTGCAACCGAAGGTACGAAGATCCCGATAGGGATGCTACGAAACATAAAGGCCCTCGTAGGGAGAACACTAGGAAAGAACGGAGGACGGTGTTATATTGATAAGATAAACAAAAGTGAGAACAATTTATGCCCAAAAGGCACGAGGAACAGAGGCAGAGAGAAGTGCCTGAGCAGTGTCAAGGATGTAACGATACTTGCGTTCAACAACTCCATTCTATCGTGGAGTGTAAAGGCAAGACTGTTAAGGAAGGGTTCCATGTGAAGAAAGAATGTCTCAAAAGTCAGTGGAGAGATACTCGCGAGCACCATCAATGCAAAGTATTTTGATGCGACAATGAAACTGGGTACATGTCATAGAACTGACAATAAATAGAAAGAAGGTCAGATCTTCGGTGCATAAGAAAAACACAAGTAAAGCGGGCAATCATCAATAAAACTGACATAATAGAGAAAACTTGTCATAGAAGGCAAAGGAGATGGACCCCAAATATCAGATGCACTAAATCAAAAGGTTTGAAGGAAACAAACTCTCGAGAAGAAAAAAAGAAGGGTAGAATGTTTAGCAAACTTATAACCCTTACAATGAGGCAAATGAAAAGAAGACTGTTGAGACCCTAAAACTTCAGACTGAAATAATAACTTAAGACAAGCTTCAGAAGGATGATCGAGATGACGATGCCATAGGTTAGCAATAGACAAGGTCGACCCAAAAACACCAGAGATGACGATGGCCAAAGAAGGAAGATATAGTGACTCCAAGCAATACAAGTTGCCTACTCTACGACTAGTTCCAATCCTATGACTTGTATGTGGATCCTGCAAAGAACATGATGAAGAGGTGAATGAGATAGCGACTAATGGAAATTAAGTTCATAGAAAGTTTGAGAACATGGAGCACAAAAGAAAGGGTTAGTCGACCAGAAGGGCCAGATTTGCAGGTGATGGTGCCACATTGAGAGAAACGAAGGGGAGTGCCATCAGTAGTATGAATCTACAAGCGAGTGGGAATATGAGAATAATCTACAAGTAAGGTGCCATTAGAGGTCATATGATGAGAAGTCCCAGAGTCTAAAATCCAAATAGAGACAGTTCAGAGGAGACAGACATAGTAGAAGGTTCACTCACAAAACTAGCGGACTGAATGAGCTGCTGAAGTTGCTGAAGCTGATAAGCAAGCTGAGTCTGCTGGCTGGCCAACTGTGCCATATATGAAATGACAGGAGACGTAGACTAGAGATCTGAAGTAGAAGACTTTACATCAGTGGCAACAGTAGTAGGGTGAGTGGAGCGATTCTGTTTGTGCAGAAGCTGAGGACAAGCATCTTGGAGATGGCCTCGAAGACGACAATAGCGACATAAGAGTCGAGTTGCTGTGTCTGTGGTATCTCCAAAAGAAGCCTGAGATGAGGTACGCTGGTGGGAAGGGCTTTTCGAGGCTGCCAACACTATCTCAAAAGGAGCAAAAGATGAACCAAGAGCACGGAGCTGCATCTCCTCAGTAATGATCTCAACTAAGGCATCATCTAAAGTAGGCAGAGGAGAGCGATGAAAAAGCTATGCTCGAAGGGCCTTGAACTCAAGTTGGAGGTGCATCAAAAGTGATAAAGCTGTTGAGGGTCCCGTCATTAGCTATACGAACAATGAGAAACTCGATCAGTGATATGCATAGCATCCAATTCAAACCAGATGCGACGAAGTCGAGTGAAGAAGTCTTGAATAGAGAGCTCACCTTAATAAGGACTATCAAGCTCACTACACAGCTGATATTCATGGGCACCACTGGCCTGAATGTAGCGCTTGGCCAGATAAAGCCATTGAAGGCGAGAAGTAGTGAGCTCCAATGAGTCTAGACAGATGGAAGGATCAACAGAGCGAAAAATATATCCCATAATGATCTCATCAGTATCCTTCCAAATCTGAAGAGTGGGTGCATCCGAAGCAATAGGAGCGGTGCTCAATTTTGCACTGAAGGTTACAGTAAGGTATGCAACAGTACTAGCAACGAAATTAGAGGTAGAAACATCACCTGGAGTGATGGAACCATCAACATATACCCACAATTTTGTAGTGCACAAATTTGAGCATAGAGTAACGGTCCAGGCAACATAGTTGCTAACTCTGATCAACTGAATATCTATCTTTGAGAATATCTGGCGTGGACGACATAGTGCCAAAGACAGAACGCCCCAAGTGATGCTGAATGACCAAACCCACTGCACAGATGAGATCGGAACGTTTAAAAACCCCCAAATGGATGTAAAATATGATGGAGATGGTGCCCCGCTGATAGAGGGGCACAGAGCGGCTAAACAAAAGAAATAGCCGACGCAATGGACCAGCAGTCCATAAACAAAGAGGTGGGCGTAGAGGTCCTAGAGGACCGAACGTCTTCTTTCTCACACGCTAGGGCAGCAGATGCACGCGATGACGATGGAGCGACCTGTAACGATGGCCAACAGATGTAACAGGTAAAGTATGACTCGGCCGGTTCAGGTGTAGAACCATAGCAGTCCGGCAGTTATTTCTATTAACAGCTGAGTTAGAATTATTAGCATTTTTCAATTTAATCTCTACAAGATAGATCGAGGACTGGCCAAAGGTGATGTGGCGCAGCCTCAACCACTAATGTAATTCAGAACTACATAGTAGTATAAAAAGGATGGGCTGGCATTTTGGGGCCATCATCCGAAATATACCAAACTGATCTGTTCCACTGGTAGTTCACCGTTCTAGTGAGTAGAGTATCATAGTGTTCTTCCACCTTCTTTTCCCAATTTCCAGATCTGCCAGGAATCAGAGGAGCTGTGTTTCGGAGTTCAGAGCTGGGAGATCGAACCTCTGGATGCAGGAAGATCTGCCTCTGGCTCACTGGAAGAAGCGCAACAAAATGGTGTCTGAGCTTCCTCCTAGCGGCTCCGGATCCCACACCGCAGCTTCATCTTCCATGGACGCAGTAATGTCTCTACTTCTTGAACTGCAGTCTAAAGTTTCTTCAATTCATGATGAAATGGGATCGATAACTCAAAGGATGAATACTCTTGAGTTGAAATCCTCGGATTCTTCCATCTCAAATGAACTTCCACATGATACTCCGGTGATTGTCCGCCCTAAATTTCATGAATTCCCCAAGTTTGATGGCCGATCTGATCCGGTTGAATGGAAATTTAAAGCCAACCGGTATTTCTTGCATAATCAAATACCAGATTATCATAAGGTTTCCTTTGCTTCCTTTTATCTTGAGGGCGAAGCTTTACAGTGGTTCTGGCATTACACTAGCAACAGAGATTCAATCTCCTGGTTGGAATTTCAGAAAGGTCTGGAGTCCTGCTTTGGCTGTCTTAATCCAGTTGAAGCCCATGGTCAGTTGAGTAAACTGAAACAAACTGGCTCGGTAGCTGACTATCAACGATCATTTGAGACATTGTGTAATAGGATTACAAGAGTTTCTGAAGATCATCTATTAGGCATATTTCTCAGTGGACTCCGGGAGGAATTGGCATGTGAGGTCCGGTCTTTTATGCCCCACTCCCTCTCCCATGCTATGGAATTAGCTAGAATTCAGGAACATAAGTTTTCCTTTAGGCGCAGAAATTCCTCCAATTTTAGCTTCTCTACTGCACAACCTTACAGACCTACTTCCAACAATTCAGGCCCTCCAGTTCCTCGGACCAAAATATCTCCTCCTGTTCGCAGACTATCTACACAACAGTTACAGGAGAGAAGAGTTAAGGGTCCTTGTTATAACTGTGATGACAAGTGGATTCCAGGCCATACCTGTCAATCTCAGAAATTGTTTTTATTACAGTTGATCCCTGATTCAGCTGAGTTTGATTCGGTGCAAGAAGAAGATTCAGAGATAATTCCTGATCCTACTGAACCAGAACCTTCTATATCATCACATACAGTGCCTCATTTAGCATCTCCAGGCACCTTTCGTCTACAAGGGTATATTGGTCCATTATCACTACTTGTTCTCATAGACAATGGCAGTACTCACAATTTTATTGACCCCTTGGTGGTTCAGAAATTAGGATTATCTCTAACATCTTGGAATGCTCATCCAATCAAGATTATGTTGTGCCCCTGTGGTTTTGATGATGGTTTTGATGATTGGTTGTTGATGTGAGCTTATCAAATGTTCAGTCATCTTGCTGCTCAGTTTAGATTAACATATTTGATGTTTCAGTCTTGTTACATGTTAAACTGATGCATAAAGCATTCATTCATTGCTGTGGTTTTGATGATTGATATTGTATTTTGATGATAGCAATGATATAGTGTTTTCATGACATTGTGCCTTGATGATTGCATCATGACTGTGACTGGTACAACTGATATATTGTTTATGTTAGACTTATGTTATGTGCATATTCTATACAGTGCTTTGTGGGGTTTATGCCCTAAGTCTATTCACTGCACAGCAAGCTCAAAGTCGATACATTGAGCGTCTCATGCATCATTCGTCTAAGTCCATACATTGGACTGTAGTGTGCATTTGGCGAACACATCGCAAGTCTAGACATTGCACTGTAGCATGCATTTCCTTAAAGTCTATACATCGGACTGGTTTGCATTGGCTAAGTGTATACAACGTCAGCTCATGCCTTGTCTTAGACAAAGTATATACAATGGCTTTGGGTCTCCAAGTCTATACAGCCTTTTGCTTCGCCAAAGTCTGTACATTGGTCTGCATAGGCTAAGTGTTTACATCGTCTGCTGTGAGGACAGCAAGTCTGTACGCTGGCCTTCTTTCATGATAAACTACAAGTCTATACATTAGACTGTTCTTCAAAGTCTGTACATCAGACTGTACATCGTCTTCGTGCTGTCTCTGTACTTGAGTCTTCGTGTTGTTTCCCCTCACTAACACGAAAAGATCTCGTGTCGTCTGAGCTTACAACACTTCGTGTTGATTTCCATGCTTTACAAGAAAAAGCTGCTAAGAGGTAATACTTCGTGTGTCCGTACTGCTTCTGTCTTCGTGTTGGTTTCCCTGAACCTCATGTCATTCTTGCTTCGTGTCCACACCTCGTGTCAGTGTCTGTCTTCGCCTTTGTGTTAAATTCAGCTCGTGTCGTTTTCGTCTTCGAGTTGTTCTTCTACTTCCACCATTTCATCACGTGTCGAGATAGCCGTGTTGTCTTTCACTTCGTGCAGCCTATGTGACTGTGTTGTCCCCATGTCATCCTTAGTTCATGTCGTGCTTGTGTATTTCTGTCTTCGAGTCATTTTTCGCTGGATCTTTACGTCGGTCTAGGTTCAAGTGTCGTTTCACTTCGTGTCGTTCTCCTTGCTGTCTATCTCCTCGTGGTGTTTTCACAATTATGTCTTCGTGTTAGTTTTTATGTTTTTGTCTTCGTGCTGTTTTCTCTTTAGACTTCGTGTCCTTCTCGCCTTGACCACACTCCGTGTCAACTCTTTGTTATTTCCGTGGTCGTGTTGTTCTTCCTATACCTCGTGTCCTTTTATTTTTGTAACCACACTTCGTGTCGGTTTTACTTCTCTATGTCTCCGTGTTGCTTTTTGTATTCGTAACTTCGTAGTGTTTGTTGTTACAGTAACACTTCGTGTCGTTATTGTTTTACTTCGTGTTGTTTTCTTTCTACCTCGTGTCGTTCTCTTTGTAGTATCTGTTTTGTCACCTTTGGACTTCGTGTCGTTTGTCTTGTGACCTCGTGTCGTTTTTGTTCTGTAACCACACTTCGTGTTGGTTACTGTTCTTCTTGTGACTTCGTGTCATGTTTCCAGACCTCGTGTCGTTTTCGTGTCATGTTTCCACACTTCGTGTCGTTCATGTTTCGTAACCACACTTCGTGTTGGTTACTGTCGTTCTTGTGACTTTGTGTCGTGTCTCCCAGACCTCGTGTCATTTTCACTCCGTGTCAACTTCATCTTAGTGTTGTTTTCATCTTCGTGTCGTTTTTTACTCCGTGTCGATTTCAGTTTTTGTCTTCGTGTTGATTTCAACCCATGTCAACTACTGTTTCATCTTTGTGTTGTTTTCATTCCGTGTCATTTTTTGTTCCACTGCGTGCAGAACATTGCAGCACCTCGTGTTGCTTTCTGTGCCACCACCTTGTGTCACTCTCTTCATTGTGTCTGTTCTGTCACAGTATACCTCGTGTCGTTTTCTGTGTGAACCTCGTGTCGCTTCTCTCTGTCCTCTAGTTGCATCTCGTGTCATCTTCCTTGTTGTGTTAGCCTTGTTCATTGTATCACAGTTCGTTCACTTCCAACCTCGTGAAGTAGTCACCCTGTGTTGACATTACATACCTCGTGCGCCTTAGCTTTAAATAAGCATGCAGCGAACTCTGATTGACTAATGGTGTTAATCTCATTACAGGTCCGAGGAAGAACATTTCAGACACCTGGGCTGCACGTGATCCAAGACAAGAGGAACAAAATGCAATGAAGGCACGTGGCAAGAAAGTTCTGGATCAAGCGTGGGAGGCACACGCGTCTTGTGCCCTATCCACCTGCTGCTGATGCTATATAAGGAAGTCTTCGTCCACAGATGAAGGTCGATCGAGTTGGCGTGAAGAAAAGCTCATACAGAGAGCCACGATCCAGATAGAAAAAGAAAAGAGAAAGAAGAAGAGCAGAAGGAGAAGAAGAGAGGTAGAGAGCTCGAGAAGAGTGTGAAGAGAAGAAGAAGCAGAGAGTGAGAGAAGAGCAGAAGAAAGAGAAAGAAAGATAGAGAGTGAGCGAGAGAGCTCGTGGAGAAGAAGGAAGATCTTACCTGAAGATCCGTCTACTGGACCGTGGATCAAATCCAGGCCAGTCAGCTCCGTTGAGAGCCACATTGTGCATTCGTTTTTCAGCTTTCTGTTTTGCTGAAGTCATTTTTCGTTTATTGTTCTTTCCTTTGTTTTCTAGTTTGCTGTGTTTCCGATACTCTGTAGAGTGGTCGGGGTTCCTCCTGTTAGTTCAGGAGAAGGGAGATTGACATCTCCGGTTGCAAGTAGCTGGGTGCTACTTGTGGGTTCCCTCCGGTTTGGAGGAAGGGAGATCTGTCTCCGGTTCTGGGCTTGTGGATTCAAGTCCAGGGGTTCCCTCCAGGTTTGGAGGAAGAGAGACCGTGTGTCTCTGGTTTGCTGGTGACTGGTGTCACTAGTGGTTCCCTCCGGTTGGGAGGAAGAGGGGAGGCTGTTCCCCTGGTCAAGCTGTTTGGCAGCATTTGTTGCAGACTGAGTCTGCTGTTTCTAGCGTGAGCTAGTGGAAGCCACACTCGGGTTGAGTGTGGGGTGGATGTAGGTCTGAAGGACCGAACCACCTAAAAATCCCTTGTGCATTGTGGTTTGGTTTATCTGCTTTTGCTTTCGCTAGATGACTGCATAGGGGCGCTCTAAGCGTTTGGCTTCTGTTTGAGCAGAAGTGTTGATTGGTTTTTCTTAGAATATCTTAATCTGTCAAGAGAGCGAAATTCCAATTGAGTTTCAGATTGTCGAATCTGTCTTGTTTTATTCTAGGTTTTTAATTGGGGGAAGGTTGATCAAACGGGCTATATTCATTCACCCCCCCTCTGAATACTTGCACCGAACCTAACAATTGGTATCAGAGCGGTTCCCTAGCTCAATAGATCCAACGATCTGAAGGGGATCCTGCCATATTGTGAGGTGTTCTTCTGCTCGACTGTTGCTTGGATTTTTGATCGAACGCTTACTGACCGCTTGATCAAATGGCTCCATCCGTGATATTTGATGGTTCTAATTTCTGTGATTGGTTAGGCGGCCTTGTTGTCTACTTAAATTCCATTGATCCAAATCTATGGAATCTTGTGTCTAGAGGCCCACATAAATTGTCTTACGATCAGACTAAATGGTCCAAGGAGGACAGACTGAAGAACCGTGAGAATCTCATGGCTCTTAATATTTTGACAGCGGCAGTCGATATTGACCTATTTCCATTTGTCTTCGAGTGCACATCTGGGGAGGAAATTTTTAACAAAGTGGCTGCCGTTCATGAAGAGCAAAATGATCAGTGTTTGATGGCCAACCGAAGCAATCACAGTGAAGACCAAAGGGATGACTCATCATCTCAGGTAAGCTCCGAACCTGAAGATTTATCTTATGATGAGCTATCAGATTCTTATGATGTCTGCATGATAGACGTTAACAATGTTAAAGAACAAAATTTTGCTTTAAAAGTTGAGAATCAAAACTGTCTAAACAAGATTATAGAATTAAAAGACAATCTGAATGAGAAAGATATTGATCTCCTTAAGAGCATGCAAGATGTAACTGTGCTTAAATCCATGATGGATAATCTGAAACGGGACAGTGCTGAATGTCGAAAAGAAAATGGAAAATTAAAAGATGAAAATAAAAAACTGATGGTCTTGAACACAGTGATGGGACAGCAATGGTTAACCATTGAAAAAGAAAAAGGCATTCAGAAGGAAGACTCATGCAATCAATGTACAATCTTAGAGGATCTGGTTAAGGAAATCAAATTTGATGATAATTTTCAAAAGAATACAATCAGATCCTTAAGAGAAACGAATGAGTCATTAAAAAATTTGAATGATGCCCTACAAAAACAGATCGTCATATGTGAGGAAGAGTTAACAAAATCTGAATTGAAAATATCCTCCATACAATCTGAGATAGCCTCTCTATCAAAAACTGTGAAAGGGAAAGAGAAAAAGAATGTCACCCTGAATGATAAAAAATCAAATCAGAATTCTGTGTGTTCATGCTCAACTTCATCCATGAATATCTTGGCTGGAACTGTGCATGACAATCATAGCCTTCATTCATATTCACATGCACATATCTTTAAAGGATTGTTTGCTGAAAATTCTCAGGTCAAGAATTTTTCTAATAAAAGGAAAAGTGTTAAATGCTTTTACTGTCATAGAATTGGTCATGTCATGCATAAATGTGACCTAATGAGACAAGATGACATAAAAGCCAAAAATTCTCATGCTAACAATCATGCTCATCTGAATAAAAGAACTAACTGCCTTGAATGTGGTAAAGTAGGTCATACTGCTGCACAATGCTGGTGTGCTAGAAGTAAGAAAACATCACAGTCTTATCATGCTGATTTGAATGCTAAAATAAGAAATTCAATTGTCTGCTCTCACTGCTTGAGGCATGGCCATACAGTAGGAAACTGTTGGCATGTAAAGGGAAAGGTTTTTCATTCCAAATCTGTAAAATTCCCTGCTCCCCATGTTGTTGCTAGAAATGACTATGGCTTTAAAAGAAAAACACTTCCATGTCTTAACTATGGAACGCCAGGTCATAAAGCTAATCAAGGATGGTTGGCTGGAAATAAAAAACAAAATGTTCATATGGATAACAAAAACCTTCATGTGAATAGATTTCATGATCATACTAACATGCATGCTCAAAGGAACAAAAACTCTGTTGTCTCTTGCTATTATTGTGGTCAGTATGGACACTCCATGTCCAACTGCAAATTGATGACATCTGATGACCTTCATGCACAAAATATGTTTAGAACACATGTTGGGGGTAATACAGGACCCAAGACTGCTTGGGTTCCTGCAGGATCAAAATAATTAATCTTTGCAGGTGTGTCTTGGAAATGAATAAAGGGGGTTAATCAACCAAGGCACTCAAGACTGAAAACCCCATGACTACATTTCAGGTTAGCTATGAAAAACTCTGCTTAAATTCTGTCTTCTGAATTTGGGTGCTCTAAATGCCTGCATATCATGATTAAGTCTTTTGCGCATCATCTAACTGAATTTAATTGAAAATCTGAAATGCACATGGAAATAATTGCAGTTTACCTCTGAATGCATTACATATCAATGCCATGATGAATGATATGCCAGACTTCTTGTATGTTGAATTGCATATAGGACTGTTGAGTTTATCTTGTTATTTATGACCTCTATGGTATATCAAATGGTAAGCTACCAAAAGGCAGGGAAATCTGTCCGGAGGTCCTTACTATGTGAGAGCTGGTCTTTTAGACCAAGTGCTCCGCCTAGTACCATGGGTCACCTTGCTGATAAGGACAGTCTGATTGTGCATGAATCATTTGGTATCATATGTTCAGTTCTCAGTGCAAACATTGCATGTTCTCAGGGGGAGTTAGTTGCATATCTTTGCATAGCAATTAAATGTCGAGTCTTTGCATGTCCCTGCATACATATAGTGCATTGCATATAGGCTGTCAAATGCATACATGGGTCAGAGCTCACTGCATATCCTCTCTTACTGATTTTGTTGACAAACCTTAATCATATTCTGAAAAACTTTGAGCTTCACAATCTCTCTTAACAATTGGTACTTCTACTATCAATTGATATCATTTGACTTCAGAATTCTATCAGTCTTTCATGAAGATTTCAATGGGCTATCTCGATCATAAATCTGAAAACTCTTGAACTAGAAATCTTCTATTATACATTCTTAAGAATGACTGAAATAACTCATGTGGTTTAAGCTTAATGTATTCATGGAGTTTAACTTCAAAATCTCTTAACATATCTGAATCATGTTTAATAAATCTTAACCAACTGTTTCATGCTATGTCTTGCAAAAACTTCTGAAATCTGCACTTTTGAATACATGACTTTAATTGGTTAAGTACATGAGATTAATATTGTTTTGAAGCAAATGAATGTTTCTGAAATGTCTAAAGGGTAATATCTGTCAGAGCAATGACATTGGTCACTGAGAAACACAAGTCCAAAGGACTGTGTCATGAGGTGCCTTAGTTAACTCTGTAAAATGAGAATTCATTGAAAATCAGGCAGAGCAATGGCATGCACACTGAGAAATACAATTCACTCATTAAAAATTGAGCTGTAGTGTGTCATGATGTGTAAATGCTAACTCTGTTTACATAAGGCATGACAGTTAGTCACACTAAGGGCTTAGGGATATTGGCCTCTGATCAAGGTATATCCTCTAGTTACAAGGTGTGTACTAAACTAGAAAGCACGTAAAATTTGTAGCAAGGAAAATTGTTGAATAAATTGAAATATCTGAATATTGATGCCAAAAATCAAATTGCTACAACCCTAGACAAAATCATATGACTTCATAATTACTTGATTTCAATACTAGTACATGTAATTCTGAAAGAAGTCAATAGATTTGATTGTGTAAGACAAAGGGAGGATAATCAAGATAAATATGAGGGCTTGGTTCATTTTTATTAAAGCATGGTTTTAGATATCATTACAGAATTTTATTGATAAACTCTGCATACATCACGTTTAAACCATGATGTTCAATAAATGTCATTCATAAGCCCTTATGATAGAAGACTTTGAAAACTTATGCTTTAGATTTATGAGATTGATATCTCCTTGAAGATCTGGCAGAATTTCTTATGTTTGGAACATCCTTGAAAAATCTGTTAATTGAAACTCTTCTGCTCATGGTATTGACTCATTGACCTAACCTCTCCTTGTTTGCCCCTGTGGTCTCCTTCTCTTTCATCTCATAAGATTCCACTTATTGAAGGGGAGATTCCAAGTCTTGCATCAATTTCATATCAATTGGCATCTATTCAGGGGGAGCATTCCTTGTCACACTGAATCATGTTCATATCATTTGTGACCTTGCATTCACATACTTAGGGGGAGTATTGCATTACTTGTTGCATCTGCATTTTTGCATTTAACCCTTCCCATGGTTTATTTTGTTTGTATCAAAGGGGGAGATTGTTTGCCAAAAAGGGAGAATCATGTTCTTGAAAGGAGGAGAAATTGACTGAACTCTTATACATGCTATAATTTCTCAAATTATTTTTCTTTTTGATGAAGTCAAAGGGGGAGAATAATTTGAGTCTTCAGAATGCCTCAGAATGCCTCACATCATCAGAATGACTCAATGTATTGAAAGTGTTGCCATCATCAAAAAGGGGGAGATTGTTGTGCCCCTGTGGTTTTGATGATGGTTTAATGATGGCTTGATGATTGGTTGTTGATGTGAGCTTATCAAATGTTCAGTCATCTTGCTGCTCAGTTTAGACTAACATATTTGATGTTTCAGTCTTGTTACATGTTAAACTGATGCATAAAGCATTCATTCATTGCTGTGGTTTTGATGATTGATATTGTATTTTGATGATAGCAATGATATAGTGTTTTCATGACATTGTGCCTTGATGATTGCATCATGACTGTGACTGGTACAACTGATATATTGTTTATGTTAGACTTATGTTATGTGCATAGTCTATACAGTGCTTTGTGGGGTTTATGCCCTAAGTCTATTCACTGCACAGCAAGCTCAAAGTCGATACATTGAGCGTCTCATGCATCATTCGTCTAAGTCCATACATTGGACTGTAGTGTGCATTTGGCGAACACATCGCAAGTCTAGACATTGCACTGTAGCATGCATTTCCTTAAAGTCTATACATCGGACTGGTTTGCATTGGCTAAGTGTATACAACGTCAGCTCATGCCTTGTCTTAGACAAAGTATATACAATGGCTTTGGGTCTCCAAGTCTATACAGCCTTTTGCTTCGCCAAAGTCTGTACATTGGTCTGCATAGGCTAAGTGTTTACATCGTCTGCTGTGAGGACAGCAAGTCTGTACGCTGGCCTTCTTTCATGATAAACTACAAGTCTATACATTAGACTGTTCTTCAAAGTCTGTACATCAGACTGTACATCGTCTTCGTGCTGTCTCTGTACTTGAGTCTTCGTGTTGTTTCCCCTCACTAACACGAAAAGATCTCGTGTCGTCTGAGCTTACAACACTTCGTGTTGATTCCATGCTTTACAAGAAAAAGCTGCTAAGAGGTAATACTTCGTGTGTCCGTACTGCTTCTGTCTTCGTGTTGGTTTCCCTGAACCTCATGTCATTCTTGCTTCGTGTCCACACCTCGTGTCAGTGTCTGTCTTCGCCTTTGTGTTAAATTCAGCTCGTGTCGTTTTCGTCTTCGAGTTGTTCTTCTACTTCCACCATTTCATCACGTGTCGAGATAGCCGTGTTGTCTTTCACTTCGTGCAGCCTATGTGACTGTGTTGTCCCCATGTCATCCTTAGTTCATGTCGTGCTTGTGTATTTCTGTCTTCGAGTCATTTTTCGCTGGATCTTTACGTCGGTCTAGGTTCAAGTGTCGTTTCACTTCGTGTCGTTCTCCTTGCTGTCTATCTCCTCGTGGTGTTTTCACAATTATGTCTTCGTGTTAGTTTTTATGTTTTTGTCTTCGTGCTGTTTTCTCTTTAGACTTCGTGTCCTTCTCGCCTTGACCACACTCCGTGTCAACTCTTTGTTATTTCCGTGGTCGTGTTGTTCTTCCTATACCTCGTGTCCTGTTATTTTTGTAACCACACTTCGTGTCGGTTTTACTTCTCTATGTCTCCGTGTTGCTTTTTGTATTCGTAACTTCGTAGTGTTTGTTGTTACAGTAACACTTCGTGTCGTTATTGTTTTACTTCGTGTTGTTTTCTTTCTACCTCGTGTCGTTCTCTTTGTAGTATCTGTTTTGTCACCTTTGGACTTCGTGTCGTTTGTCTTGTGACCTCGTGTCGTTTTTGTTCTGTAACCACACTTCGTGTTGGTTACTGTTCTTCTTGTGACTTCGTGTCATGTTTCCAGACCTCGTGTCGTTTTCGTGTCATGTTTCCACACTTCGTGTCGTTCATGTTTCGTAACCACACTTCGTGTTGGTTACTGTCGTTCTTGTGACTTTGTGTCGTGTCTCCCAGACCTCGTGTCATTTTCACTCCGTGTCAACTTCATCTTCGTGTCGTTTTTTACTCCGTGTCGATTTCAGTTTTTGTCTTCGTGTTGATTTCAACCCATGTCAACTACTGTTTCATCTTTGTGTTGTTTTCATTCCGTGTCATTTTTTTGTTCCACTGCGTGCAGAACATTGCAGCACCTCGTGTTGCTTTCTGTGCCACCACCTTGTGTCACTCTCTTCATTGTGTCTGTTCTGTCACAGTATACCTCGTGTCGTTTTCTGTGTGAACCTCGTGTCGCTTCTCTCTGTCCTCTAGTTGCATCTCGTGTCATCTTCCTTGTTGTGTTAGCCTTGTTCATTGTATCACAGTTCGTTCACTTCCAACCTCATGAAGTAGTCACCCTGTGTTGACATTACATACCTCGTGCGCCTTAGCTTTAAATAAGCATGCAGCGAACTCTGATTGACTAATGGTGTTAATCTCATTACAGGTCCGAGGAAGAACATTTCAGACACCTGGGCTGCACGTGATCCAAGACAAGAGGAACAAAATGCAATGAAGGCACGTGGCAAGAAAGTTCTGGATCAAGCGTGGGAGGCACACGCGTCTTGTGCCCTATCCACCTGCTGCTGATGCTATATAAGGAAGCCTTCGTCCACAGATGAAGGTCGATCGAGTTGGCGTGAAGAAAAGCTCATACAGAGAGCCACGATCCAGATAGAAAAGAAAAGAGAAAGAAGAAGAGCAGAAGGAGAAGAAGAGAGGTAGAGAGCTCGAGAAGAGTGTGAAGAGAAGAAGAAGCAGAGAGTGAGAGAAGAGCAGAAGAAAGAGAAAGAAAGATAGAGAGTGAGCGAGAGAGCTCGTGGAGAAGAAGGAAGATCTTACCTGAAGATCCGTCTACTGGACCGTGGATCAAATCCAGGCCAGTCAGCTCCGTTGAGAGCCACATTGTGCATTTCGTTTTTCAGCTTTCTGTTTTGCTGAAGTCATTTTTCGTTTATTGTTCTTTCCTTTGTTTTCTAGTTTGCTGTGTTTCCGATACTCTGTAGAGTGGTCGGGGTTCCTCCTGTTAGTTCAGGAGAAGGGAGATTGACATCTCCGGTTGCAAGTAGCTGGGTGCTACTTGTGGGTTCCCTCCGGTTTGGAGGAAGGGAGATCTGTCTCCGGTTCTGGGCTTGTGGATTCAAGTCCAGGGGTTCCCTCCAGGTTTGGAGGAAGAGAGACCGTGTGTCTCTGGTTTGCTGGTGACTGGTGTCACTAGTGGTTCCCTCCGGTTGGGAGGAAGAGGGGAGGCTGTTCCCCTGGTCAAGCTGTTTGGCAGCATTTGTTGCAGACTGAGTCTGCTGTTTCTAGCGTGAGCTAGTGGAAGCCACACTCGGGTTGAGTGTGGGGTGGATGTAGGTCTGAAGGACCGAACCACCTAAAAACCCCTTGTGCATTGTGGTTTGGTTTATCTGCTTTTGCTTTCGCTAGATGACTGCATAGGGGCGCTCTAAGCGTTTGGCTTCTGTTTGAGCAGAAGTGTTGATTGGTTTTTCTTAGAATATCTTAATCTGTCAAGAGAGCGAAATTCCAATTGAGTTTCAGATTGTCGAATCTGTCTTGTTTTATTCTAGGTTTTTAATTGGGGGAAGGTTGATCAAACGGGCTATATTCATTCACCCCCCCTCTGAATACTTGCACCGAACCTAACAGATTACTGCAGGTTTACAACTTACTTCTCAAGGGTTCTGTCCAGGGGTTACACTTAAGTTACCAGAGATTTCTTTTACACTGGATTTCTTAGTACTACCTCTGGGCTCTGTGGACGTGGTCTTGGGTAATACCTGGTTGCAGTTGCTGGGTGATATCACTATGAATATTTCTCAGATGATAATGAAATTTTCTCTGGAAGGTCAAAGTTTCACATTACATGGACTACCACCACCCTCCCTTGAGACAGTTTCAGCAAAACAAATTTCCCATGACTTACACAAAGCCAGGTCCATATACATATTACACCTATATTCACTTGATGCTTCTGGCTCTCCACCTTCCAGCACCACTTCAATATTTTCATCATACCCTTCTTCTTTAGCATCCATACTACAGTAATATTCTTCTGTATTTTCAGAACCTACAGGTCTACCACCCAGCAGACCTCATGATCACCGTATAGCATTAATAGATGAAACTAAAGCAATAGCACTGCCATCATACAAACATTCTCCATTACAGAAAGATATTATTGAATCTGAGCTTAAGGAACTTTTTCGGCAATCCCACATACAGTCTAGTAACAGCCCCTTTTCTGCACCTGTCCTTCTTGTACAAAAAAGAGATGGCACATGGAGAATGTGCATTGACTACAGAGCTTTGAATCAGAACACCATTAAAGACAAATTTCCTATTCCCCTTGTGGATGATCTACTGGATGAACTTCATGGGGCCATATTCTTTTCAAAGTTGGATTTAAGGTTCGGATATCATCAAATTAGGATGCACCCTGATGATGTGTCGAAAACAGCATTTCGCACACTTGAAAGACACTATGAATTTTTGGTACTGCCATTTGGGTTGTCAAATGCCCCATCTACTTTTCAGAACCTTATGAATGATATTTTCAAACCACTCCTTCGAAAGTTTGTACTGGTTTTTTTTTGATGACATACTAGTTTACAGTACCTCATGGGAGTTACATTTGCAGCATGTCCAACATGTCTTATAGATTTTACATGATAACAGTCTTTATGCTAAACTTTCCAAATGTGTTTTTGGAGTATCCCAAATTGAGTATTTGGGTCATATAATCTCTGAGGATGGTGTGTCAATGGTGAATAGCAAATTAGAGGCCATTGTATCTTGGCTAACTCCCAAATCAGTGAGAGCTCTGCGGGGTTTTTTAGGCCTCACAGGCTATTACAGGAAATTCATTATGAATTATGGCACTATTGCAGCCCCTCTCACTCACCTGCTTAAGAAGGAAGCGTTTATTTGGTCATCGGCTGCTGACCATGCCTTTCAGGCTCTTAAAGATGCTATGTCTAAGTCCCTAGTTTTGGCTCTTCCAGATTTTAATGCTCAATTTATTCTTGAATGTGATGCACCTGGGACTGGAATGGGAGCTGTACTTATGCAGCAGGGCCAACCAATTGCATACTTGAGTAAAGCATTCTCCTCTCAACAACTTGGCAAATCAGCTTATGAAAAGGAGATGGAGGCCATCATCTTTGCAGTGCAGAAATGGAGAACATATCTCTTGGGCAGGCCCTTTATTATTCGGACTGACCACCAAAGCCTCAGATATCTCTTGAATCAGCAAGTGCATACACCAGCTCAACAACGCTGGTTGGTTAAATTACTGGGGTATGACTTCAGTTTAGAGTATAAAGCAGGCCTCCATAACCGCGCAACAGATGCTTTATCCAGAATTCATGAAATTCCTCCTACAGCTACTTCTTTTGCCATTTCTGTCCTGGTACCTGTTTGGTTTCAAGAGATCCAAGCTGCTTATTCTACTGATGATACATTCAAAACTCTTCTAAATAAATGGCATTCTGGACACTTAAATCCTCACAAGTATTCTGTGAAGGGTGGTGTACTCTATTACAAGGACAGGATTTATCTATACTGTGGCCACCAATTACTACCTACCTTGCTGATGGCACACCATTCATCTCCTGAGGGAGGCCACTCAGGCTACCATAAGACCTTATCAAGGTTGAGAAGATCTTTTTACTGGCCTGGCATGCAGAAATCTGTAAAAGCTTTTGTCAAAGAATGTGATGTATGTCAACGGAATAAAACTGTTCAGCAGAACCCAGCAGGTCTTCTCCAACCCCTGCCTATTCCAGATAGCATATGGACACATATTCACATGGATTTCATAGATGGTCTTCCTCCCTCTCAACAAAAAACAACTATTTTGGTAGTTATTGACCGTCTCTCCAAATATGCACATTTTATTGCCCTCAAGCATCCATATACTGCAGTATCTGTAGCACATGAGTTTATTCAAGGGGTGGTCAGACTTCATGGGTTACCACAAGTTATTATCTCTGACAGGGATGCTATCTTCACCAGTCACTTTTGGTCTGAATTATTCAAGCTACAAGGGGTGCACTTGAGAATGAGTAGTGCCTACCATCCTCAAACTGATGGTCAGGCTGAATGTTTGAATAAATGTTTGGAAACTTATCTTCATTGCTTTTGTTTTAAGCAACAACATCAATAGCTTCAATGGCTTCCATGGGCAGAATTTTGGTATAATACCTCTTTACATTCATCCACAGCTACTACTCTTTTTGAGGCAGTTTATGGCATTCCTCCCCCTTCCCTCTTATCCTATGTACCGGGTACTACTTCCATCCAAGAAGTATGAGATACTCTTTTAAAGAGGGACCATATCCTAAAGGAGCTCAAACATCACCTTTCAAGAGCTCAACAGAGGATGAAACGCTTTGCAGATCGCCACCGCACTGATAAGCAATTTTCTGTGGGTGATTAGGTATATCTGAAACTCCAACCATACAGGCAACATTCAGTTGTGACTAGATATAACCATAAACTAAGTGCCAGATATTATGGGCCCTATCAGATTGAACAGAGAATTGGAGCTGTTGCTTACAGATTAATCCTACCTCCAAATTCCAAAATTTACCCGGTCTTTCACATATCACAGCTTAAGCTCAAGGTTGGCAGTCATTCTCTCCCTGCCTTACCATTGCCAGACCATATGCCTCACTTGGACAAAGCACCTGCACAGCTGCTAGGCCAGAGGATTGTTAAACGTGATAATAAGGCAGCCGTCCAACTACTCATTCAATGGCGCGGCCAACCATCGTCTGATGCAACTTGGGAGGACTATGAAGCCTTTATCAATTCTTATCCCTCATTTTACCTTGAGGACAAGGTCACTTTTCAAGGGGGGGAGGAATTTGTAACAGGTAAAGTATGACTCGGCCGGTTCAAGTGTAGAATCATAGCAGTCCGACATTTATTTCTGTTAACAGTTGAGTTAGAATTATTAGCATTTTTCAATTTAATCTCTGCAAGACAGATCGAGGACTGGCCAAGGGTGATGTGGCACAGCCTCAACCACTAATGTAATTCAGAATTACATAGTAGTATAAAAAGGATGGGCTGGCATTTTGGGGCATCATCCGAAATATACCAAACTGATCTGCTCCACTGGTAGTTCACCGTTCTAGTGAGTAGAGTATCGTAGTGTTCTTCCACCTTCTTTTCCCAATTTCCAGATCTGCCAGGAATCAGAGGATCTGTGTTTCGGAGTTCAGAGCTGGGAGATCGAACCTCTGGATGCAGGAAGATCTGCCTCTGGCTCACTGGAAGAAGCGCAACAGCAGAGCGGCGAGGGACGAAGGCCGGCGGCACGGCGAGGTCGGCGGACGGCGATGTTGACGGACGACGCAGAGGAGACAACTCTGCTGCGGCCGGTAGCCACTGTCGGCGACTCCTCCACGATGCAGGAGCCGGCGCCTCGGGATGGAGAGGCGGAAGACTCTACAGGCGACGATGGGCGAACGGCTCAGCTGATGGCGATGGATGACAAGGGCTGTAGCCTGGGTGAGCGCTGTGGTCGAAGGGGGAGGGGCCGTGCCCTGTGAGAGCGGTGGTAGCAGGAGCGACAATCGGTCAGGTGGACGACGACGTCCGAGGGAGCCTCGACAACAGCAGACGGCCGGCGACGCTGGAGGACCTCAATCCCTACGACGAGGGCTGCAGCCTGGGTCAGCCTGCGATCGAAAGGGGAGGAGCCGCACCCTGTGACAGCGTCGCCAACAGAAGGGAGAGCAGCGGCGGCTGGCGCACGGGAGGCTCTGATACCATGATAGGATATTAGGATGTGGGAAATTAGAGAGCTTGGTCTCTCTCATGACATATATATGCAATATATACAAATACATGATCCTCAAAGGAGGGCAGAGACAAAGGTCAATGTCTTATTATTCCTAGGCCTATACAAAGGAAGAGCAATATTTTCGAAGAATCCTTCTTATAACATTTATAATCATCCTGAGAAATTAAAAAGTTTGATCTCTCTCATGACATATATATGCAATATATACAAATATAAGATCCTCAAAGGAGGGCAGGGACAAAGGCCAATGTCTTATTCCTAATTGGAAGAGAGGGAAAAGAGGGAAAGCCTATATAATGGAAGAGCAATATTTCCGAAGAATCCTTCTTATGACATTTATAATCACCCTTTGCTATATTTCACTGTTGGTTGGAGTAGTTCATAGCCATCTAGCACCTTCTAGCCTTGGCGATCACATACTTCCAATTTGCCTGTTTTGTCTAACAACATTTATTACAAAGTAGTTTCTAATTTCCTATGTATCACGTTATCCAACAGAACCTTGGTCTGCCCACTGAGAAACTTCATTTCTAATTCTAAGATGACTGATGTATCTTTTTCTTTTTTTAGAAAATGGATGGTACCACAAAATATATAAAAGAAAAAGAGAATTTACAAGTACGAAGAGAGAGCTCCCACAAATCTCCTAGATACAAAAGTAGATAGGTAACTCTTTGCCCCGAGGGCAAAACGAAAGAGAGAATCATCCCCCCCCCCCCCCAACATGCACAAGAGAAGACATTCTGATGCAGGACAAATGTGAGTCACCCTATCAAATTATCCTGAGCTCTCATGGCCCTTCTATCAAACATGTATCCTGCTAGAATTCTCTGCTAATCTGATGTAGGATGGGCTATGGAGACTCAGTGGGGCATGTGGACATACATCGACAGAGATAAATTCACTGACCATGCGTTAAATCTCAGGTCAAATATCACGGTAAACTTCAAAGCCCAAACTTAGTTGAACATCTCACCATGTTTATATGGCTCATAACCCACCAAGGCATGACTGGGATTTATCCCTTGACAAGTAAATCGATGTCAATTATAACGTGGAGGTACTGGCCTCTTTCAGATGAGGTGGGTTGTGTCCCCTGATGGAGTCATGGCAAATCAAATGTAACCGATTGGAGGCAGCACTAATTACCAGACTAAGTATGGGCAGCAGCAAGTTGGCTTCTCATCGACAACCAACGCTCAAGAACAGGGACCACGACGAGCGGCTGGCGGGGCAGCTGGAGGCGGCGTGGGACGGGGGCAGCGGCTCCGGCGAGGCCGGTGAACAGGGCCGCAGATGGCAGTCGCGCTGGCCTGCGTTGCGGGTGCTGATGCGTTGGCTGCGGCGGCCGGTGGCCGGGGAAGTTGGCTCACAGACGCGGACGGCTGGAGCGTGGTGAGCGGCGGCGGCCGCTGGTCGCCGGCAGGGCGGACGCGCGGTGGCCGGGGGCGTGGGTGCAGGCCTGGCAGCCGGAGGGTGCTGCGGCGATGGCGGCGGCGGGTGTGGGGGTCGCAGCGGCTGTTGGCGGAGTCGCAGCGGCTGTTGGCGGAGCGGCGGCAGAGTCGCCGCTAGGGACGCGATGCAGCAGCGCCGGTCGCGGGCGACGATGGGGAAGTTGCAGACGCACAGGAAACAGAACGGGGGAAGATGTACAGTGGATGGAGAAGGTTTAAGGAAATAAAACATAAATTACAGAACAATGAAATTGTTACGGCCTGTCGCGGACACTAACTGCGCATAGTGACTAGCACCATTAATGACGGGAAAAACTCAAACAAAGGGAAGGTGAAGAACAGTGCCGGTGGTGGGGAAAAACACACGATGCAGTATATCGGGGAAAATTAACTCAGAGTAGAGTGGGACGAACAGGGTGATTACGGTGGGGAGAACAAGGATAATTACGGAGGGGGGGTTGCGATGAACAATAAGAACAGGTAAAATCAAACAAAAAAGAAGTAGGGAAGTGGGGGTCTCGACTTCCATCAGAAAGAAGTGAGAAGGGTTTGGCCTCCGTCAGAAGAAGAAGGGGGTTTGGCATCCCGCCAGAAAGATAAAACACACTTGTTTCACAAAAAAACAAAAAAGAAGTAGGGAAGTGGGGGTCTCGGCTTCCATCAGAAAGAAGTGAGAAGGGTTTGGCCTCCGTCAGAAGAAGAAGGGGGTTTGGCATCCCGCCAGAAAGATAAAACACACAGACTTGTTTCACAAATTTTTTTCTAACCATTGCTTAATCCTAATTAGGGCTAGCACAAGATTATTTACAGAGAAACAAAATTACAAACAGACCCAATATCGTTCCAAATTTAACACCTACAATATTCATACTATTAAAATAAACAAAATGGCATAACCGACTAAATAACTCTAAACTAAAAATAGCCTATAAATTCACTGCGAAAATACAAGAAAATGGAAAAATAATCTTCATCTCGGATCTTTTCAATGGCTCCTGATAAATTTGCATCTTCAAAAATAATCTGTGCAACTCGCTCCGCATCACATTCTATGTCTTGAAACTGCACTGTGTACTTAGCCCTATCCTGCATCACATTCTCTGCCTTGAAACTGCACTGTGTACTTAGCCCTATCCTGAGACTCACCGAACCCCCTTACACCCCCAACAAACTCTCCCCAGAGCTCTAAACACTCACCTCCTCCGCCCCCCTCCTCCCCTACCAAAACAAAATACCGTCCACTGCTACCTACCTTCCTCTACTTAATCTGTTTTCCTCTAATGCCTTCTCAGCCTCAACCTTCCTCGCTATATCTTTAAGCATCTGAATCTGTATTTGGAAGTCAGACAACTGATCGAGTATTCAGGATATCAGTTCCATTCAGTGCCTTCAAAAAATTACCAGACGGGTCTCACAATCCATATCCATCTTTTTCCAAGATGAAAGCTATCTACCCATTGAATGGTCCACATATCAAAATGATGCACCAGTCTTGAATGTATACAATCCAAAGTCTTGAATGTAGATAATCCAACAAACTGTCAATAGAGGCTAATTGAAGGGATTGAACACATTCAAGAAATGTTTTGATATCAAACTTTCCAAGCATTTGTTTATCACTTTCATTCAGAGTTATCTAGTTCATTCCCCAGACATTATTCAATTAGTTTGTATTGACACCTATCTAGATCAGAATATATGCTAAACATACT
Organism: Amorphophallus konjac; assembly: GCA_022559845.1. Classification (NCBI taxonomy): domain Eukaryota; kingdom Viridiplantae; phylum Streptophyta; class Magnoliopsida; order Alismatales; family Araceae; genus Amorphophallus; species Amorphophallus konjac. The sequence goes on from CM040121.1 coordinate 19,776,593, forward strand.
TTCGTAAAGAGTTCTTCTTGATGTTGTATAGACGAAAATAAGCTAGGTAAGAGCCCAAGCTTCGTGCGGAGAAAATTCCCAAATTGCCTTGTTTGTTTTGCCAGTATCAAACAGAATCACCAGTTAATTAATTTAATTACAGAATGGGACAGCCAATGGAGAGAGTAATGGTGGTGGTGATGGAAGACAACATCCAACTGCAGAGAAGGAAGAGGAGGAAGAAGAAGCAGCTAGGAATCATGGAGGGGGGATGTGCGTGTGTGTGTGTGTGTTGGGGGGGGGGGACAATGGCGTCGGAGGATCGCTCAGAGGGTGGGGAGGACCTTCTTGACGATCTCGTCGCTGAGGGCGGCGATCTGGGAGTCGAGGGCCTTGATGGTCTCGTCCTTCTGGCGCTCCAGGTTGGCCAGCGCCTCCGCCAGCTCAGCCTCCACCCGCTTCCGCCCCTCCGCCAGCTTCTGCTCCAGCTCGGCCGTGGTCTCCTTCTTCATCTGGTTGAGCGCCGCCGAGATCTCCGCCCGCGCCGCCTTCATCACCGCCGCCGCCTGGTCCTCCAGCTGCTTCACCTCACCCGAGGTGTCCTTCACGTCCGCCAGCTTCGCCCGGATGGCCGCGTCCCGCTCGTCCATGAACTTCCCCAGCGGCGTGAAGTAGATCTTGTCCAGCGCCACCATCAGCAGCAGGAACTCCGCCGCGATCGCCGGCAGCGTCAGGTTGAAGTCGAATAGCGCCGCCTTCTCCATCTCCGCCGCCAGCGCCGCCAGCGGCGCTGCCCCCCAGGCCGCCGCCGCCAGCAGCCCCGCCGCCGTCACCGCCCTTCCTGCACGCAGCGGCTGGAGGGAGAGGGCGGCCAGCTCCTTCAGCTGATGGAAGGGCATGTTAGGGAGCAGCTGCTGCTGCTTGGGGCCGGCCCTGCAGCCGCCGGCGGAGGCGACGAGGAGGGCTCTCGACGGGGTCTTGGTGGAGGCCATGACCGTGCTCGCCATGGATTCTGGCAGCTGCAGCTCCTCTCCCGCTCTCTCTCCTGCTCTCGCCCTGGCTTTGTCTTCCTCAACGTCCTCAACGGGTGGATGGTAGGAGAGAGAGAGAGAGAACGGGAATATCGCCTTGGGAGGGAGGTCGTGGTGATGAAAACCCAACCCCTTATCCTGCTTCCTTGCCACACGAAATGGGACGAAATGGAGTCACTACGCTACCGCTGGGCAATGCTCCAAGGTGGCGGCCCAACCCACACAAGTTTGGAAGGGACATCCTTCCAAGATGTGTTTTGTATTAATTTAACTTGAGATATAAATCATGTTATTATCAAATTATTTAAAAATAAAAATAAAAATAAAAAAATAATATTATAATTATTTTTAAAATTAATTTAATTTAAAATTTTTAAATAATTGAATAGTGACGAGTAATTTACAACTTAAGTTAAGATATTTTAAATTTTACTTTAAAATTTTGATAAAAAATTAATGACTCTACACACTCGTCGGGGTGTACGGCAAGCCATACCCCTTCCAATACTCAGTCCACAAATATGGTGGCATGACTAGCATGGCCTACCCCATGCTACACTACCTAAGTCACTTGTAAGAAAGATTTATCATATCATTGAAATGGATCAATTTAAATCTTACTTAGTACGATATGACTTAGATTAACTTGGGTTGATTCACTCAATTAAAATTATTTTTCATATTCCTTTTACAAAATGACATGTATGGACTCGTTATGATATTACTTACCGTATTTTTTGTGATACGATATGGGTCATCTAACTCAAACTAATATATACGATCCAACAGACATTGTTTGTGAGTTTGTTAGGAGATCATACGTACTTGATGGGACTACAGTTGATTGTATTTATACAAAGGAAGAAGTCGTGGGTTTGAAACATGTCTTTAATAGGAGGTTATAGGTGGAAAATGTGCCGGTCCAAAGGAGTACACGATGAATACTTGTTGTATACGACAGAGTTCGTGGTTTTACTGCAAACCTTGGCAAGTTCGATCCACGTCAACCTGCGAGACATGATGGACACACGCTCACACGCAGCAGCTATTCCTCTTTGTAATTATCAAGGTTTGCCGTGGCTATCGGATCTGTGCGTACGTATCTGCCATGACTTGGTACGATTTGAGACGGTACATATATCGACGTGATGAGAAAAAAAAAATAAACCCCAAATAAGATGAAACATAGATTTTTCACGATCCTTTTATAAATATCTAACCCCCTTTTTTGTGACTCTCTCCATATCTCTCTTCGCAACTAATCCTAGTCGCCCTCTCCCCTTTCTTCTCCTCTCCACCCTCTTCCTTAACTCGTCGTAGGATGTCGGACGACGCTGGTCACCCCATCAGACGACATCTCCCCCATTTTTCTTCTTCCCCCCATTCGGTATCATACTGCATGTGTGCCGTCATACTGACGTATCGATGACCTCCTTGTGCAAATCGATACATCATGTATCGCACGTACCAAATCTGCACGATAAATCCTCGTAAATACTTAGAAGTTGGCATACGTAGAAATTAACACGTACGAAGGATCGTAGTTTCTTCATTGGGGCTTGGATGGAGTGGCTTTAAAATTTTAGGTGAATTTTGTGAGTTTTGAAAAAGGAAAAACCTATATTTTGTGCATTGCCCCTAATTATAATGCGGTTCAATGTAAGCCTGACAAAAGAGTGCGGATAAGAATATGATCAATAGGATATGGGCATAGACCAAATCTCGTAAGAAAATTAACATAGATTCTAATATAAACATGTGATATATATAAATATGATATGAAAATATGTGCTGTGCATTATAGACGAGTGAGGGTAAGTCTCTAAAAGTACGAGGAAGTAATTTAGCTTTTGGTATATGTTTAAGGTTTCTTGTGACAGTTGATGATGTGGTGCCCCCCACTTTTTAGAAGATGTACGAGAAGAGTTTTGTGAGATTTACCATATGAGGTGCTCTAATAATTGTTTCCATTATGACAAATTAATAGGAATTGGAAGTTGAATTGGAAGGAGCCACTTATGCTACAAAAACTATACGAGCATATGATTCACTTTATGAAATTTCCTATGTGAAGAATAACACATTTTTTAGACATCTCGTGATTATGTTATGAAATTTATTGATGCAACATGTTGAAATTTTTATTCAAGAGACTCAAACCCCCCCCCACCCTATACTTCCTTGTCACGCAAAATGGATGGAATTGGGCCACTATTCGGCCAATCTCTTCAAAGAGGCCCAATGCTCACAATTCATGGACATGGGGTTTGCCGGTTTGGACCGTGATGAGAAGGCAATGATACACTGCATTGGTATCATATAAAGAAGTTGAGGAAAAATGTAGTGGAAATTGGAATACGTGGTGATTGATGGTGATCAGAAGGGTGCATGAAAGATTGTAGATTCTTCATTTTCAATGGGCTTAGATGTGAGTGAATGTAAAAAGTTAGATGCATTTTGTGGATTTTTGAAAAAAAAATAATCAGTGTTTCTTGATTCTAAAATTCATTAACCACAATTTACACTATTGATCAGCTACTTAACTAGGTTTATGTGGATATAATCTCTTATATTGTGGTTGGATTTATGATATTACACTTTATTCGATTTTGAAGCTTTGCATACAATATGATTAGGTTGTGCTCGCCACTGTCGTATGAGTAATCGTGGCTTAATCCGTTGGCCAAAAAATGAAAAAAAAAAAAAAGCAATCGAGGCCTAAGCAAGATATATAGGAGCTTGCAGTTCTCCTGCTTTCTTTCCCCTCTACTTGAGCTGAGTCACATGGTTGATGAGTGGATGCAGGATTTGTGTTTGCATTCGCGCATGGATCAAATAGCAGCCCATTTTTCAAATTATTTAGAGTAATGCTAAGTGCACATCCCGGGTTATCACACACGCAATGTTATTGTACACTTCTGAGTGTGGACTAAGTTTATTTTTTCAAAATTTTATGACGTGAAATTTAAATCATCATAATTTACGGTACAAATCACACTCTAGTCGGACAACTAATAAAAATAAAAATAAAAAGGATCGATTCAAAAAAATAGGTCTAGGTAATCATTTGATATGAATTTTTTTAGAATTTTTTGAACCATCCGACGGAGGAGTGACTTGCACCACAAATTAAGATGAATTAAATCTCATATTACAAAATTTAAAAAAATTAAATTTAAATTTAATACACACCGAGAATGTGTAATAACTCCAAATCTACATTAAGCATTTTTCAACTATTTATTGTTGCCGTGGAATTTTGACGAGGGACCAAATGAGACCTTAACGTTGCTTTGAGACTCTCCTTATTAGGGCTCGAGATCCTCCAAATGGCCCACCAACTCAACTCATCACATCTCCCCAAATCAACTGGCCCCTCTTTTGTAACTTATTAAACTTAGCCCGAATCCATTTAAGTGATTCAACTTAGTCTAGTTTTATTCTAATTTATTTTGTTTACAATCGATTTAATTCGGATTAAGTTAGTGGATTAATTTGATAGACATACGTGTGATTTGATAAAAAAATAAGTTAATTCTGAAAGTTTTGTGTAAAATGACAAAAATATCTCTATAATCTCTCTCTCCGTGGACTCTCTCTCATGGAGAGAGGGAGGGGAGAGAGTGAGAGAGAGACGATCAGGACGGAGGGGGAGGGGGCAGTGATGGAGGGGGAGAGACATGGTCTGCGGATGAATGGGAGGGTTAGATCGAGAGGGGGGATCCATCGACTCTGACGAGTGAGGGGAAGATCGGGAAGAGAGGAGGGGGCGACACCGACGGGTGAGAGGGAGGGGGAATGGAAGGGGGGCAAGATAAAAATTTTACAAGCCGAATTTAGTTCTCCCACCTGTTGAGGTGGGATAACTTAACCTTGAGTTACATCATTTTTAACCCGATTAGTCAAATTCACCTGTCAAAGTAAATTGGGCCAATTTTGGAGTTCAATCGACTTAATCTCGTACTAAGTCCGAAACAAAGTGGTGCTCGGAGATTTTATTCCCCCTCCCAAATATGGGGATAAGCCACTTTCTTAATCAAATCATTGTCCTAATCTGACCCATCAAGCAATTTTGAGAATCCCAACACCTTATAATTATTTTATGAAGTGGAGTGTTGAGCTTATCACGGAGTAATACTTCCTGCAGAGCCAGTAACATCCTGTGACGATAATTTAACGAGGAATGCTACAGTATCATACTTTTATCTAGACAGTCTACAACACTTTTTTCTCGTCATTTGATTTCAAAAATACATGATAAAATATTAAATTTAATTTCAATGCTTCCCAACTCAACTGTCCAACTTTAAGAATGAACGAAAGAAATGAAAATGATAAATAAAATAAATAATTAATTAGGACTCCCTGACATAACTTCCTTGTTCACCCCTCTCTCAACTTAAGTGGAGCCCTCTATCATTACGACTTAGTCATATCGATCGTACCGATCATGATTTGATATGATGCGTTATGGTATCGTACCGTTATATATCGAGATGAATAAGCGTCTTTAACTTATATATTGTAACTAAAATTATTCATATGATTTATTAATTTAGTCGGTGAAGTGACGTGTTGTTTAAGTTTGAGGTATTCAGTTCAATATACTCGGTTCTATGTTTTTATAAAATTTTTGGTGTTTAAGAAAGGAAAAAAATGCCGTTAAAAAAGTGCACAAAATATACGTGCTTCACGTTTCAAACGCGGGTCATCACATAGAATTAAAATATCTGTAAGTAACATATCTATTAAATAGTATTAATATAAAATAAAATATATAATATTTTAAAAGATATGAATATATATGGATTAGCTACATGCGATATCGATATGGAACGTATGGAATCTATTTGCCAAATCTTTCTATTAACCCTGGTACCGTCCACTAATAAGAATGTAAAGTATATTTTAAGGCGACACAGTGTTTGAATAATATCAGGAGGTCGTTGAAATACTTCTCTAGAACAAAGTGTGACAGAGATGCATACTTTAACACTCTGTCATTACTGTAAAAAATCCAACCAGATGGTAACATGAGTCAATGGCTCGATAAAAACGAGAAAATGCACACAGCAGTCCAACATTTCAGCTAGCATCACATGCATCCTGAAATGGTACCGCGACTACAAATTAATATGTTCTGTCTGTAAAACAAAACAGAGGGCATCCTGAGAGAGATGATGATATAATTATCCTACGAACATGCGCACACCATTCGAAATTTCAAACATTGCAACTAGCAAGATCACATGCTCGGCTTGCCGACCGGACCCTGGAGGAAGGTCAACGACATGGTTTGACTCTTGAACGGAGAAATAGCCTTCTGCTCCTAACAGGGAAGTCAAACTCTCTGGCAACGAAACGCGGCCGACAACCACGTTCTGTTCTCCACCCCCCCCCCCTTCCCCTCGAAAATTAAAAGGGCAAGTCGGCGGTACGTATCTGCTGGCTAAAGATTTTCTTATCGTTAAGAACATTTAAATTCAAATTGGAAGATTTTTAATCTCAATAAAATTTTAATTATGTAAACATACCACTTAATAAAGATCGTAATTATTTGATTTGACGCATCGTGGAGATGCTTAGATACTACACCGGCCTTGGAGAGAGTATGATCGTAAGAATTGACATCACCGGCCGTTTCAAAAGTATTTTGATATAAATAAATCTTTATCAAAATATTTATGTAATAGTCCCTAAAACAAACGACCTGTGGAGAGAGAGAGAGAGAGAGAGAGAGATTCATACAAGTTTGCATGGATGTATGTGCATGGGAAGAATATTGCTATTGCTTCTCACACTACTCTATTGATGTAAATTCATTCAAACATATGACATGCATACCAGTCGAATGCCAGCTCTGACAAATCTATTCAAGTCAAGGAATAACGCACAGAGAGATCTATGAATCGTAAGAACATGGATACGTAGAACACCTGCTAAGAGTCTCTTTTAAGAACAAAGATTCCAACGATAACGGCCACCAAAACCACCACACAAGAAATTGCCATTTCCCACTCTATTAATTCTGTTAAATTGGGATAAATTCAAAACCTACAGTTTTTCACGATTCAATCAGATAATCTTAAATCAAGAACTTTAAAAAATGTGGACTCCAACGTTTTTGTTATATGTTTTCCAGATCTATACTATTTCTGAAGCAAAATTATTATATATTAAATTTCATGATTCTAATTTCCCCTTTTTTTTTCTTGTTTCCTCCATTATTGAGATCCTTTTCTCTTTATGCTAATTTTCCACACCTACCACCTGACTTTGACGTTGGGTGTTAGATGGGGATTGATAAACGAGAAAGAAATGATAGGATAAAGGTATGGTTGTATCGTAGTCTACACTTGAAGAGCACAATGTTCTGTCATCTCGACAAAATCACATGCGGACGCAGTACAAGAGGGAAAAAGAACATGTTGGTGAAGGCAAAACCCCACCGTGAGCTAGCTAGTAGACTAAAATTAAGTTTAAAAAATGTTGTGTTTTTTATAAATAAATTATTGTTAAAATTAAAATGGTGAAACAGGTACGTCGACTGAAAATAAATATAGCAGATATCTTCTTACTTTTCTCAATAACCCCACGTCAATGGTCTTGAATCTAACCGTAATTAATTTTAACTCAACATGAAAAAATACAATAATACCCTTAGTTAGGGGCCTCCCTCCTAACCCCATCTCCCTCTCAAGACTAGGAGAAGATGTAACATATTGGAAATTTAAAGACTAAAATTTATTAAATATTTATGATTTAAAATTTTCATATTTAATTATTTATTTATTTATTTATTTCACGCAAGTTAAATTTTCAAACTTGGTAGATGGTAGGTAGATGGAACGAAGGTAGACAAAAAAGTAAGAAGTTAGACGAAAAGAGAAGACTTAGTTGGTGTTCCGTCTAAGTGGGAGTGTAGATAGATGATGTTTCGTTTGAGTGAGAGAGAGATAAACGATGTTATGTCTAAGTGGAAGTGTATATAGACGATGTTCCGTCTAAGGGAGAAATAGTTAAACGATGACGTGGCTGGGAGAGTTAGATGATGTAGAAAGTAGATGAAGTATCATCTAAGTTAGAAGTATTAGACGAACTAGATTATTAAATGAATTATTTTTATCATTTTATGGACAGACAATATATTAAGGGCATAGACGATATATTCAGGAATTAGATGATATAATGACTATATAGATGATAAATTGATGATAAATTGAAGAAAAAGATAATAGAAATGATAACTAATAAGAGATTTGACGTTGGTTAGCTACCAGAATAAGGTTGGACGTCAAGGTCGTCACGAGATGAAATGTACGATCAGACTTAGACGGTGTGACCCGGGGATAAATTAAGTAATGAGAGTCAAATAGATCACACTCGTTTCCTTTTACACATGTCCTCATTTTCCTGACTTCCTGCACTTCATGGAGTGTTCTTGGGAGAACCGTGATGTCTCACCGTGGTAAGTCTCTTGCAAGCTTTTTAGACCACCATCCAACATCTTTTCTTTTTTGAGACTTGGTTCCATGTTCCTCCAGGCTCTTTTCCTTAGGGCGAACCAGGAAGAGAGTGAGACGAGCTGTGTGAAGGTAAGGGCAGATGGCTCAGAGTTTCCAGCTTTACGATTTCTAAGCACGACCCAGGTGCAAACCTTATGCCTAGTTTCTTCGATTTGCATTCTAAATCGTTTCCAACATGTATGAACCGCACATGTTCAGATCGAGTTGAGACTCATGCTCTCGTGTCCTAAGTTTTCACCAAAGTGTTAACGATGATTTTCACGAACGATAAGATATCTAGTAACTAGAGTAAGTTAACGAAGCTCAAGATGAGTTTTTTGTAAGTAAGAATGAAGCAAGAAAACGCGCTGCGTCATGTATCAGTCTTGGTTAAGGTCATTTTTAAGGATAATAACCCTTGTATAGTATAAGTATAGGACGATCCAGATAGAAGGTCTATTGCATGTCACGATTTAACCTGAACCTAGACCCCATCGTCTAGTTGAGCTACATTTCTTTCTTTTGAAACCCTTACAAGAATGTGTAAAGAAAAGGTTATATGATAGAAAGGGCTACAAGTAGAAATGGTTACCGTAGGAAAGAGCTACCTAAATTAGGTATTTTGGAGGGGAAATCTAGTGTAGAGCCACCCGCAGGTGCAACCATCCAAAGCGTGAAGCCATCGTTGTGTGTTCTTCCTCTGTTTAGCATACGATCCATATTTCATGTTTAAACTTTGATTACTCTGGTTAATATGTTGAAAATATGGGTGTAAGCTCCATGCTAAGATTATGTTTATGAATATGATATGCAAATATGGTCGCGCTATATATATGTATATGCAAGTATGCTCACCCACAGAGATCACATATTAACTTTCCTAACAAGAGAAATATGTAAAAATAAGTTTCCATTCAAGCATGAAAATGAAAAGATGCAACATGATTTGTTATGCTCTTCGATATGCAATTTATGTTTATGATGCTCACTTGCGTGGGCGAATTCATGTTGTAAATTTATGTTTCTGCCATGATATCCTTAGCTACTGCATCTACCTTTCATATTTTCTTCCTTGGCCTATCAGCCTTGATGATGGAATAGGATGCCCCTATTGCTGATCCACCAAAGTTCATTTGATTAAGATTTTGCCCAAACATTTCAGCTTTACCTCATCTGTAGTAGTTGCACTTAATATTATTTGTATCATGCTTTCGAAGTAAGATGGTAGAACCTACGGGCAGGTTGGGCGTGTGTTAAGTATTTTTGTTAGCGGGTGACCGTTGGGTTGGTGTTAAGAGTTCTACTGAGTGTTATACTCAATTTGTTGTGTAATCCGTTTTAGGTGCCGAGTCATGAGGAGGTGTAGTAGCATTACTGCTGCTCAAGAATTGGGAAGTGTGGCACAAGAGGGGGAGCTTCTAGGTGTGGCTTCGTGACTGTAGGCCAGCAACGCCATAACAGTCTTCACTTCGTTAGTTTTGTTCCTCGGGTGGACTTTTTTACCAAGATACTTTTGTAAGTGATTATATCGTGAATGTGAAATATTTTCCTTGCTTATTCTCTCTTCATAATGTGTGGTTAATGACAAATGATTTTATGTTATAAAATGCTCACAGTGCTACTACTCTCAGGCATATGCATGTATGTACCATGTTTTTGCTGTAGAGGGGTGTGACAGAATAAGGCAGCCAAAAAATGTTGGGGTTGTAGGGGGACGGGGTTCCGACAGGGAAGGAGAGTAGCCAGGGGTGGGGGTTTGGGTACTTTGCGCGGGGTGGGGAGGGAGTTGCAGGGGGAGTGGGGAAAGGGTTCTGGCAGGGGTTGGGGGGGGGGGGGGGGAGAGTTGCAGACGAACCACGGGCTGATGGAAGGGTTAACATATGTGATGTCACCGACGAATCCAAGGTTAGGAGTCAGTCGTCCTTGCTGGAGAGTCCCACGGCAGTGCCGCTGACACCGTTGATGTAGGATACGAGAGAGTTGTTCACCTCATCGACGAGCACCATCTGCACCCAAAACCACTAGATCTGCAACAGAGGACTGGGCAGCGACACTTGGGTTGGTGGGGGATGACCAGATGTAGGGCCTGAAGCAACGGACTCTCCTGCAATGGAAGGGTCTATTGCAAGCGATGCCGAAGAGACTTGAGAAGATGGTGCAGGGCGGCAGATTGCTAGATCCATTTGCTTATGCCAGCTATGCACTTGGGATTAGGCAGATTGTTGGGGTTGCAGAGCTGTAGCGGACGTAGAAGAAACCTATGCCAAAGGAGTCGAGGTTGAAGGCGAAGTCTGTCGATGTTGGAGGGGTGGTGGACCAACAGGAAGGGTAGGCGAAAGGTAATTTGAGGGAGCTGAAGAGGAGGAGGATGGCTAGAGGGAGGGCTGCGTGGAGGGGTAAGGGGTGGGTAGACAAAGGTGAGGAGGCCAAAGAGAGGGGTGGAGGCTGAGGAGGCGGCGGTTGGGGATTCGCCCTTCAAGTCTGGCAGATGGGGGTAGAAGAAGGGGGGAGGGGGTTGTAGGGTCCAGGTGGAGGTGGTAGCAGGGGGTAGCAGGGGGGAAAAGGGTGGTTGCAAGTTCTGGCTGGAGTGGAAAGTAGGGAGAGGGGTTGTAGGTTCTCCAATGGCCGTCTGCCCGTTGTTGTTGTCTCGCCCGAGGTTCCTCTCACTCTCACTCTCTCCCCCTCCTCTCTCTCTCTCTCACTCTCTCTCACGCACCTCTGTGCTTCCACTAGGTGGGTTGCCGGTGCCGGAGGGGGAAGTCACCTCCGGCGTCACACTCTCTCTCTTTCTCTATCCTCTCTCTGTCTCTCTCATCTCTCTTTTGATAAGGGTAAGGAATTTGAGATTTGAGATGGGTACAAAAGAAAAGGAACATTTGAATTAATCTTTGTAGAATATTTATCTTTCGGTCGACAAAATTTAATCGTGATGATATTTTTTACATTATTTTGACAAAAGTAATGATATTCCTATTAATACATTTCTAGACATGATTTTTTTGTCATTTTAATTTTAACAATAATTTATTTGTAAAAAAATTCCAAAATGTTAAATGCCCTTGATGGACTTGTAATAGAGTTGTGTCGATTGACCCACGATCATGCGGGTTAAAAGGGTTTAGGTGTGAACAAGTAGCAGGAGATTCAAACTCTACCTTCCCCGGGTGACTTCACAAAAAATATTTTTTTTCTACTACTCTTGGTAGGTAGATGTGTGTGCACGTGGGACTCGTGAGTCTAGTAAACCTGTATGGATACTATATAGGGTTTTTTTACATAAATATCCTTCTAAATATCGGTTATGTCAAATATATCCCTCATTTGAACATATTATCAAAAATATCCTCTATTTAATCTTAAATGTTGCAACTATACCCCTATCGTAACCTTCGTTGATTTAACTTGAGTTAAACATGAGTTAAGCAGTAAAATTATTTAGATTTTTTACATAAATATCCCTCTAAATATCGGTTATGTCAAATATATCTCTCATTTCACTGTAATTAATGACGATAGATAGGATATTCCACGGAATATTCGTCTCCCGTCGACGTCAGTAAATTACAGAGACATAGTTGCAACATTTAAGATTAAATAGAGGATATTCTTGATAATATACTCAATTAAGGAGTATATTTAGTATAACCGATATTTAGAGGGGTATTTATGTAAAAAACCTTACTATATATGCACTATCGGCCAGCTCCTATATATATATATATATAATCCTCCTTGCAAATAGCATATGAACAACTGATTGTGACAATAACGAACATCCCTACTCGATGATGTATATACTACATAGGGTCCAATATTCCATTCTTTGAAGTGCGTTTTCTCCTCCCATGAAGAAGTAAGACACGGAACATATCTATTTTTTGGAAAGTACTTCGAACCGAAGGAGAAGTCATTTAGAACTGCTTCTAACCTAGTCTCCAAACGCACCCAAAGTTTTCAACTTAAACGAGTCACTTACGTACTTTCGTGTAAAACACCGTAAAATAGTATAAAGTAGCATGGGCCATATGTAATGCAAATATAATATCTTACAATCTTTTTCGGTATCGTACGACGTCAAAAATAAACGACCACCGTGGATTTGTGAATGAGTTTGTGGGCTCAATATTGCTTAGTCTTAGTGTTTGGTTGGGAATGACATCAATCTCATGAGTGGCCCGAGTACGAGTCTTAAAAAGAAGGAATCTTGAAAGAAGGTGGTGGCATGAGCCTTAGTCCTGCAAGACCGAACGAGCGTCGAGAGCCCCCCTAAAGCTCACTTTCATAACGGAATAAATTTGGCTAAGATAATTTATTCGGGTCAGATGAGTTATTCTAATTTAATTTATTTTAACTTAATCGGAGTCGGATAAAAATTATGATGAATTTTTTCATTCCAACAAAAGAATTGGAATAATTTACTTGAGGTCAAATAAGAATAAGAGACGAATACGTCGACTCAGAGTAGATCATCTGCCCTTGCTATAATCTGTAATCAAAATAGGCTTAAGTGATTAAGGACAATAATACTCGTACATTCAAGTTAAAGTCCAAGCCCAAGTGTTTAGGGAAAAGATAATTAATATTTTTCTGATGCGGACACTCTTAGTTAGACGCGCTGGTTATCTTATAAGGGGTCCCCTTCCAAAGAAATGGGATTTTAGATATGGAACTAAAAAATGTAGCACTCGGTTGACCACTTGGATTGAACCCGAGTGGTAAACTGGGCGTACGTTGCGCCCTGCACGCAAGCGACACTGGGGGGCCGTTTGGCCCAAGTCGGGATATGTGGCCCAAGACCCCATCAGACAATTTTTTTCCTTTCTGTAAAAAAATGTTAAATTAAATCGCGCTCCCTCCTGGCAGCGTGGATGTGTCTTACGGATTCACGAAAATATACGCCTGTATATTCCCCGGGATGACAAGACGTACGAGGAGAATATTAATTCGTATGACAATATTAACACACTCACGTAGAATTAGAGTTGTCGACGAGTCTGAGTATGGGAATATTATTTCATATGGCACGATTGACACACTCATCTAAAACTAAGGCCGTCAATAGATCAGGATTAGATCGGGCTTAAGTCGACCGAGTCTAAATTTGACTTATCAATATTAAAATTCGAGTTCGACTTAGGTCCGAGTTATGTTAGACAAAGTCGTATCGGATCTCACATTTTTACAAAAATGTAAAAACCTGATTAAGACTCGATCCGATCAAAAAACTTAAATCAAAATAAAAAATAATTAAAAAATTATATTTAATAATATAAAATTTAAGATTTTTTACATGAAATCTATTATTAAATAAAATTTATAAAAATCATTCATACAAATATATTAGCAGACATATCACTGTGTAAATCTAAATTATGTAAAAATATCATTTTTATTTGTAGACATATTACTTCTTTTTGTCAAAAGTTTGTCAAAGAATTATGTTTAAATGTCATTTATGCACTATTTAAATTTACGCAACGATACGATTGTTAATGTATTTTTAAGAATGATTATTTTATAAATTCACCTCTAACGCTAATTTTCGTACAAAAATTCTTAAAGTTTATAATCTCATTAAATTAATTAAATTTTTTGACGAAAATTATTTAATTTTTTTAATTTTTTTAATTTTTTAATTATGTAAAATAATAGAATCTTAATTAAATAATTTTTAAAATTTTAAATAAAGAAAAGAACGAGCATAGTCGGTTCGCGAGTTGAATTCAAAATATCGGACTAACACGTGGACTTAATCAAGTTAGACTTTTAAATTCGACTAAAAATTTATGGGTCAAAAATTCCCTTAAGATCTTATTCAAAATCAAGTTAGACCCGTGAGTCTACGTGACTGACTCAGCCCATTGATCTTCGTACCTATAACATAAGTGCAGGAAACATATTTAATTTCTGAAAGAAAAATTTGTTAAGAACATTCAAAATCGAAGAACAAAAAATTAGCCACGGTGTCATGATTGATGAGACTACGTGGATACGCCCACAAAATCTGACGACTTCATTAAAAAAAAAAAAGGTGGAGACCCACCACCAGATGGGAGAATCAAAATAGTAAGGAGAGGCCACACCACACGGACCGGCCCTTGCGATGAGAAAAGAGAGAAGAAAGAGCCGCGGTTCGACTGTCCGAAGTTTTTTTTTTTTTTTTTTTACCAACCGCGTGCGGCCTCTTCCCTTCACCCCCTCCTAATCATCCCCCGGCCCCCGCCCCCACCCCACCTACCCACACCACCAAGAAGGCATGCACACCACCCATTTCCCCTTCTCCCCACCACCTCCTTTTCCTCCCCGTCCCATCATGTTCTCTGACTTGACCATTCCAGCCCCCGAGAAGTCAAACACCGGTTCGGTCTCCTCTCCTGATCACTTCCTCGGCCACCTGCGTGCGGAAGTCGTCTATGGCGCCGCAACCTCTTGCAGTACGAACAGCAGACAGACCCACAAACCCGTGGTTCCTCTCCCCGCTTTCCCACATCTGCTTCGTGTTAATTTTCCCCACGGCAACCGGCGGAGGACAGCTGAGGCCAACCCTAGTATGGCTGGCTGGCCGCCCGCCAGCGAACCCTCTCGTTCATAAACCCACAACCGCAGGATCGAAGAGATCGAGCGCACAGATCTAGTCACGGAAACAGGACCTCTCGAGACCGGTGGCCTGGGAGTTGGAAGAGATGTAGCCGACTCGAGTACGTGGAAGGAGGTGCTGGAGACTCGCCGCTCTTTGATCTTGTTGTGCCCGTTCTTAGTGGCCATTGGACTGGGAAAAACCAGCCACACCTACCATGTAATGGTCGGCTGCCAAAAGCATGCATGTTCCGACTTGAAACCCGTCGATCGTAAAGAAAGGTAAGAACAGGTCACCAGCTATGTATGCTGCGGGGGAATTGAAGAGGGATGAGGAACTTGGGAATAGTAGTACCCCCACCCCCCCCAACCGTACAGATTCGTCCAAGTGTTCCCATAATCCTCGCATGGGGTGGTAGGCGAAAGAAATGTAGAATAAATTAATGATCTTGGCACTGGGTCAAATATTTCGAACGTCGGCGACAATGGGGCACCGTACCGAACAACTTGGTCTATAAATTCCCGGCAGTGACCAGACTAGGGATGACAGATACTACTGCAAGAAAGGCTACCTCAGAGAGAGAGAGAGAGAGAGAGAGAGAGAGAGAGAGGGTGGTGAGTCCAGACATGGCTGCAACAGGAAGAGAGGCCGCGGCATGGAGAGCTGCGATCCTTGTTGTTCTACTGGTGCTGACCCATCTGCTGTGCGCACAGTCGAGAGCCCTCCGCCCTCTGGCGACGGGGGTGGGAGACCACGGCTGCGGCGGCGGGGACGGCGCCGATCTTGGCTGCTCGGCGAGACGGGTTTCATCTCCGGCGGCCGTCGTCGGAGAGCGGGGGATGCCGGCTGCTCCTGCGCTGGAGGGCCTGCTCCACCTGCTGCGTTCGGGGCCCAGCCGGAGAGGCCCCGGCCACTGAAGCCTCCCTTCGGATTTCCTCTTTCCCCGTCCGTTTGGATCGGAAGCGCTCTTCCACTTCAGGAGTATATACTTCATGCGACCACCCATTACATTAATTTGTATATCCCACGTGGGTTTCAGGTTAATCTTGCACAACAAATTAATAGTCTGGGATTTTGTTATGGTTTATGTGTCTATATATAACAAGCATATATATTATGGACGTACGACGTGTAATTTTTTCTTTCTTCTCTTATTCTTTTGCTCGGGAAGATTATATATATATATATAACACTAGCTAGAGAAGTTATAATCCATTTCTATGTGGAAGCGAAATTATTTGCAAGGTGAAACAGTGAAACCCTAGTCGTCACGAGTAGCTAGATTTTGCAAATTAAGAAGATGATCGATCGAGAAGGCTGGTGATAATATCGTTGATCCGATCCGCATCATATATATGGAAGGGCAAAAGGTTGATGCATGGTTTCATAGAAGAAACTTGCCGAATGGACAACATGCAAGATTTAGGACGCGTTTGGTATAGATCTTTGGGGAAGAGATTTTTTAAAAATCTTTTAGAGAGAGAAAAAATTATACTTTGAGACAATTTTTAGAGATTTTCCCCTCCTCCTCCTTTTCTCTCTATATCTCTCAACACCTCGAAATTCACTCAAAAAAAATATTTGGAAAGATTTTTAAAAAGAGAAAGATTTCAATAATTGGAGAGGAAAAAATCTCTCTCCAACATTGTTTCCAAACGCATCCTTAGAATTGTTGGAGCAGTACTACATGCGACAATATAGACATGAGAGAAACGTTTTTAATTAGATCTTTAAACCTACCAAGAATGAATTAATCTTTACTGTCAGTTTGGGGTTGAACTTTGAATCATCTTCTCTTATTGGACTTTGATCATAGAAATGGTTATTGTTTAACAACATGCTGATGTGGACATCGAAAACTAGCTCATGGTACGTACGTACGAACGTCGTACGTACGTACGTAGTCTTAATTGGGAAATACGTACTGATCGATCAATGGGTTGAACCTTCTTGTATATGATATATCACTTTGATTTGTCAACTAGTTAACTCGGATAAGGAGAAGAATTGGATGTAGGTCACGTTACATATACATATATATATATATATATATATATATATGGTAGTATATTTCCCTCTCTTAATTCACAAGCCTCTCTCCGGAGTACTCTTACACTATGTTGCTAAAGTACTTGTGTGGAAAGTCATACCCTCTGTTTTCCCCCTAATTAATCCTTCGACAAGAGCCTATATGAACAAAAGAAATAGAGAGATACAACATATATGGGAGGGCTACAATTTATGCCCCATGAACTAGCTACGTACGTACGATCCCCTACGTACTTGGAGATATGGTATGCATGCTTATAAATTAAGAGATACAAACATGTATGGGAGGGCTTAACCGGTACACCTTCCCTTTGATTAATTAACCGGTACCCCATGAACGAGTACAATATATTAATTGACCCAAGTCCCCTACAATTTCTACTCCATCCTGCTTTCTCTGTCATCAATTTAAGGCGGTACGCAATTCAATATCTCTTCCGTCCTCCCCCCGTTAATCAAGGGGAAGGAGTGTCAAAAAAATGTGTAACAAGTACTACTCTGGGCATAAACTCTCTTCTGAAATTAATGGCCTCCTCTTCGTTTCTTTTCCATTGCATAACTCCATCCAAAGGTGACTACTCGAAACTAATGTAGGACCCGTGTTATCCTTGATTCGACCCTGAGATGATTACTCGCAACTGATCAAGGACAACACCTGATCGAGGTGACTACTAGTAACTAATTTAGAACCTGTGTTGTCTTTGATCCGACGGCTAATAATTTAACACGAGATCTCGCCTCTTCAATCACAATTAAAACTAATTTTGAGTTAACTATGAGAAGACCGACTCAATTAGAGGTAGGTCAATTAAGTAGAGCTTGACTTTTTACAAATTGGGTTAATTAGATTGAGAAATTACATTCATTTTAATAATAGGTCGCCCTTTTATAGATAGGTTGACTTTTTATAATAGGTTTATAGGTCTTGTCAGGACATAATTACAAGTCAACCTAAACCTACCATATATATCCAAATTAAGTACCTATCTAATGTTTTAATCACATTCATTTTAATAATTTAAATTGAGAAATTTAATTAGCACATGCTATTAGAACATTTGATTTAATTACTGTCAGCTGGTCAAGTGTTATCTGTTAAAACATTATTTTATATATATATATATATATATATATATATATATATATATATATGTTAGCACCTTAACATGTATTATTTTAACGGTAATGTATTGGCAACAGGTACTAACATATTAAAGCATGGCAAAGTATTTATCAAGGTTAACATAATGCTAACTAACAAGTTAACACTGTCGACCGCAATTAACGACTGCGGCTGCAAATTAAGTTCGCTCGGAGAGTGCGTAGACATTGGAAAGTGCTAAAAATTATGACATATATAGACATAAAAATAAGTTAACGTTTTGATCTAAGTGTTTGTCCGTCACATTTCACGATGTTTTCTTTAGTTACCGACCGAGTACTGTTTGGGAATACTTTTTTTTAAAGTTATTTCTATCTAAAAAACTATGTTAGGTCAATATTTTATTTAAATTTTAAAATTAATGAAAGTTGACACTTCATGTTTGACAATAATATCATAATTTTTAAATTTTGTATAGATCTGTTTGACAGATAACTCTCTATAATTTAAAAATTATTAAAGTGACAATAACAATTCAATAGAGATTGATATCATTCATAAAAAAAAAATAACTATGAAATAATATTTCGAACATGATGTTTAAAAAAATTACAATTATCAAGATCTGTGTCTCCTATTCACATAATCATTCCACATTTCCATTATAATTCTATCCCGAAGTTGTTTACCAAGACGACGTTGTGCATATGACGTTGTTAAATCCTATTGGTCTTCAAATCTGATTCTTTCTTGACGTCTTCGTTATACTTCTCTATCAATATCTACACCATATTCTCTTTTAATTTACATCTAAATTTCATGTTTTCCTCCTTTATGATCACAAATAAAATTATGTAAGGTATATGCAGCAATCAGTATCTTCGTTTGTACGAGAGGATATTCCAACGGTTGACGAAAAATGTAAAATATTTCTTTTAACATCCCGAGCATGCGTTCAATAACATTTCGTAGTGAATCATGTCGCAAATTGAAAAGTTCTTTTGGATTCTGTGGAAAGGAGTGATTTAGACCAAATTCCTTCAAATGATATCTTACTCCTCGATATGGCGCTATAAATTGTGATGTATTTGCATAACCCACGTCAACGAGATAATATTTATCTATTTATGAAAATAAATGTCACTAAATATATAAATAAATATAATTTAAGAAAAAGTATTTACCTCTTGGGACATAAAATCCCGATATTATAATACCTTCCAAAACAGTAGCATCAACAGTAGAACCTTCGTACCCAGCATTAACAAAAAGAAAACACATATCAAAGGAGCATACGGCCATAACGTTTTGAGATGTTTGTCCCTTTCGATTGCGATACCATAATCTATCATCGACTGGAATCTCAGCTAATATATATGTTCCATCTATACCTCCGATACAATCCTACATCAACATAATTACAAAATTGCTACAAAGAATGCTTCAATTGACATTAATCATTAGAAGCATTACCTTAAAAAATCAAAAATATTATCTATCACAGATGTATTGCGAAGTTTCTGTTGGAGGGAGAGAAATGAACTTTGGTACTAAACTGACGAGAGCATCAATTTACTTCATTAAATCGATGACTTATATATTGTTTCACCTGAATATTGAAATCTACCTTGAGCAGATCGATTATTTGCACCTTTTGCCAAAATGTAAACACACATTATTATCATCTCCTCTATGTCAACTCTCGTACTCTCTTTTAACATTTTCAAACCTTTTATCTCATTGCATGATAAAGAAAATATGTATTTATTCATACGACATGTCTCACGAAATTGAATTTCAGCCCCTTCCAATAACTCTTGTACGTATACCCTGTCAGTAAGAATTGATGTTCTTATGTGCTTCCTTGAATTACCCTTTTGGTGATCATAAGCAATCTTCACTAATGTCAATATAATGAGAAAAAATTGACGACGACGTACTATAAATATTTTCTCTACCTCACTAACATCATCAAATTTTTCTACTATATCTATCTACATGTAATTAGAGAACCAAATTTAAATAACACTAATATCACAATCATCACATCTTAGAATAATAATGTATATAATTAATCAACTCTTAAAAAATGAGAACATGTTGTATTCAAAGATAATAAACTATAAAAAATAAAACATGTAATAATGTAAAAAAACTAATAAGATAAAGTTTTCTTATATTTCCTACACAAATCCAATCAAGTATCCCCGAGATGTAACTTCAACCATTCTAAACGAGTTGCATCATCACATTTCAAGAATACAAGATAAATATTGTCTCTCCTAATCAAATCAACTGCTTTAGCTTTCTCAGAAATAGTGAGATTCATCGCTATGATTAATTCCACACATTCTTGAATCATTTCATAGGAAGAAGGCATTGATGACTTTCAGAACTCTTAAGTTGTGATGGGGACATCGAGACAAGACCGTACGCATTTTGTTTGCATTTATGTCTTTTTCATATTTGTATGTATACCCTTGTGTTATATGGGTACGCAATTGTAGGTCTTAGTGGGTTAATATGTAAAATTCCAGTAGGACCAAGCAAAGGGGCCCTCATCCCTTTCCCATTGGTCCATGTCACTCATGTGGGGCTGGTCAACCATCCTAGGTGGCCATCTAGAAGTGTTGAATGTCAAAATGCCACATGGGTAGACAAGTGGTTAAATTAGTCTAAGGTGGGCTACCTACTTTCACCTACCAATATCCTTGGTCAAGGGGGCGCCCCTCTCCCCTATTATTTTATGTTTTTTTTGTGTGTTGTTCAAATCTCATCCTAGCCCTTCAATCCCCCTCCCTAGATCCAAGGGTGTACATTAGATTAGATTGGTAGCATATAAAAGTGTGTATTTTCATATGGAAATTAATGAAAATTCAGAAAATTTGTTGAAAGGCCAAAGGCTTCTTGCGCCCCCAGCTCCTCCCCTCTGGTTCCTCTCCTCCAACCTCCAGTTCTAGAGTGGTTTCTACCTTCTATCCCCTCCCCTCTATCTCTGGTGATCATCTGTGCCGCCGCCGCCGCCGCCGTTCGTGCCGCCTTCGTGCCGCCGCGGAGTCGTCTTCAAGTTTCTGTCCTGCAGGACAGAGGTGTAGTTCATGAATTATTGCTGCCAGCCACGAGCTCAAATGGATTTAAAATTTTGAGAGTGTGTTCTTGCCTTGAATCCCCACCTCCACCTAAATTTTCACGTCCAAACTCCTCCATTTAGTAATTTTTCATTTTCGTTCATTTTACATTCCCAGATCTGTTTTATCTCTGTCTACAGTGACAATAGCTCTGAGTTTTCCATCTCCAACCACCTTTTTGAATTTTCCAAACCCTCCCAATTTTATTGGGAGTTCTTTCCATCATCCACTACATCCACTATTTTTCTTGATTTTTTATCCACCATCTATCCATTTTTCAAAATTCGTGTTCTATCTCAGCTACAGTGCTTTCAGCCTATTTCCAGATCCGACCCACTTCCAGTTAAAAAATCCCATCAATTCGTAGTCACATCCAAACTTGTCCAAACTAGTTTTTCCGTTTGCCTAGCTTGATTTTCTACAACTTTACTGAAAACCACCACTTCAGATTCGGACGTTCACATATCGGTCAAAGGCAGTTCTCAGACAAGTTCTCTGCAGATCTAAGAGCCCGGTCACTGTACAACAGCAACTCAACAATTCATTAAAGCCCAGATCCGTGTAGATCCAGGCCAGATCTTCAAGCCTAGATTGACGTATTTGAAGTTAGCTTTCCAACGGCGCCAGTTTCGTGTCGATCCGACATCGGGGCTGATCGCAGCGTCCGTTCTCGTCGGGACGCGCGCTGAAAACCAGAAGTTGCAGATCCGTGACCGGTCATTCCGACCGGTGCCGATCGGAGCCGCCCGACCTCCGGCCAGCGAACCAGCGCGCCTCCACTCCAGGGAGCGCTCATCCAGGCATCCACCACCACAGCGGTGCCACGGGGTCCCACACGGCCCCTCCGGACAGCAAGTGGGCCCCACAGGCGCAAGTACGTGTGCGGCCGAAGCTACGCGAGAAGCCGCCCGTCAACCCGAAATCGGTCCTCCCGGACCCCATTGTGTCGCCCTTTACCTCCCTACGTGGAGTGGGCTGTAACTCATTGCTGTAATCTTTATGTATTAACTGTCCCGGGAGTACGACTTCGGCCGGGTCCGTCGTCCCCACGCCGAGCGCGTGGAGGTATCGTATTCGCTCCTTACTTGGCATTTCGCTTATTTCCGTATATGCTTGTTTATGCCACTGCTAGAGAGCATGTTTTAGGACCTAGCTCGCTATAATTTCATATCACCGCTGCTGCGAGAGAGTGAGCGAGACCGTCCCGTGACCCGATCCGGGCGCGAAAGTGTGAATTGACCACCCTAGCTCTAGCCGGTTTCTCAACCGTGCACGTCCGACGCTTCCCTCGTTAAGGGACGATCGCGAGCTTGTCGTGTCCGTGTCTCGTCCCGCATCAAGTTGCCTCCACCATTGTTATAGCTAAAGATGTTGGGTCTTTCTACCTCCTTCTTTTAGACCTTTCAATTGAGACAATAGATTCTTTACCGAGAGTACGTTTTTTAGTACTTCTCACAAGCTTAAAATCAGGAGTTAATGCTGAATTATCTTCATCTTTTGTCAAATCAACACGTGTTTCATGAGGAGGTGTCATGTATGGATCGACAACTTCAGATGTTTCTATACGTGGAAGTGTATTTTGTTGCCTACTCCCATTTGCTTTAGTACTTATAGTTTTAAAAAATAATTATATATATGTAAATTAAAATTTTAATATTTATATCTAATAAATAAAAAGAAGAGAATTAATACCATCAAATATTTCATACCACTCATTATATAGAGGTATAGTGACTCGTCTCCATACCCTTACTTCATGATGTTTCTGAAATATACCAAAATAATTATTAAATCTCTCTTAACTTATACATAAAATAAAATATTTTATCATAGAAATAATTTATTATCTGAATATAAGCATCCTAGACTTCATCCGTTGTAACAAATGTATTCAATACTAGGTTGAAACCAAAGTCACTTGTATTGAGTATATTATTTATTCCAACATAATCATTCGTCATCACCTGAACTCGAGCTTTCAATTGTTTTGTACTAACATTCAATCCAAACTTATTGTTAAATTTTGATCGCATTGCTTCCCATGCTTCGGGCTTCCAACTAGTTGATGTATTTTTCCAGCTAGATGATGTTATACTAACATTTTAGTTAGATAAGCTAATCGAGTTTCATCCCATCTCAACCTTTCATTAGGAGCACTTGATGAAGATACTTGTGTTTTAGACACCATATCTATCATGTGTCAAAATATAAAATAATAAAATAATAATTCAAGAAAACATATAACTAGTTGATTCTTTTCATGAACTTTTCTTATGGTCATAAAAGCCAGATAGCAATCTCTATCTGGTTGGTCATAGGATGGGCTGGCGCCCAGCACTAGCAGCCAAGATGGGTACTTTTGCGGGGGAATTTCCATGAGGATCTGGTTGGTGCACACTGGGTATTCGACGTGGGGCGCCTTCGCGCCAAGGAAGCCGCTGACAAGGGTGAGCGGCATGGAGATGCAGAACTAGAGGAGCAGAATGATGAATATGGAAATGGGTATGGCGCCTATGCTGCCACTGCCCCACAAGAGAAATTTTAGAGTGGTGAGGATGAGAAAGGCGATCCCGGGGAAGAAGCAAGCCACCTGCAATGAGATGGAGACCCATCTGGAGTGGTCATCAACCCTTATCATCTTCCACAGCTGCACAACAGCATAGCCAGGCAAGATCCCCATGAACAGGTAGAAGAAAATCATCAGTAATGAGGGTGCCCCTCGAGGCCGGGGACATAAATCCCAACGCGGCGAATAGGATGGTCACCACCGCCATGCCCAGAATCTAGACGCCGTCTCCCACCATGATGCAAAGAAGGGAGGGGTTGTTCGACGCCCTAAAGATGTCCCCCACCACCATCTGGGCACCAAGGGATGCGGTCGGCCAAGAGAACGATACCGGAGAGGGGGAGGGGTGCTGGGGAAGTGGCCGACCAGAAAAATGACGGCGGAGAGGGGAGGGGTGCATGGGACCATGGGGGTTGCATAGCTTGTGGGATTTTGAACGACGCCGGAAGAGGTGAGGGAGATGTCGGGAGGACGACGCGTCGCCAGGTGAGGGAGACGCCGCAGAGGATGACGCCACTGGCAGAGGTGAGGGAGAAACCGCCGGAAGAGGTGAGGGAGATGCCACAGAGGATGACGCCAGTGAGGGAGACGCCGCAAAGGATGATGCTGCCAACAGAGGTGAGGGAGACGTCGCTCGAAGAGATGAGGGAGATGCCGCAGACGACGCCGCCGGATGAGGTGAGGAAGACGCAGGACGATGCGGTGCGCGAGAGAGGCGAGCAAGTCGCGACGTGCGTCCTTAAAAAAATTGCTTACGGGTTATTTTTATTTGGGAAGAGATTTCAATAGAGTGAGATTCTTCCCTCAAAATTAGGAAAGTAACTACCAAACGTAAGCAGTGAGTTCTCTGTTACTATTTTTAAGTTTAAGAGAAAAACGGGGGGAGGGGGGGGGAATGTAACCAAACACTTTATTTGTTTACTACGTTTAGAAATTCTATATGTCCATATGGTTTCAAACTACAACCACTGAAAGAAAAAACCTAGGTTTTTTAAAAATGGTGATTCTAAAATTGAGATATTGCAGTGATTTAATTTTTGCTGATTTTTAAAATCCGTGCTTTCAAGAGCAATGTTTTAAAGGAAGTGAATGTCATATAATTCACTCCTTAAAATATGATATTCGAATGTTTGGCATGTTCAAAACATTTATGAATCTTCTATTATCCTTCTACAATAATTTCTAGTTGTATCTATATATCTAGAAACATCATATTATCTATAATTCTCCTAATTCTACCAACACAGCACAAATGTGCCCCTACGATCAACATCGTTTGCTTAAACTAATGGATTCTTTTGCATGAAAATCATTGTTAAACGAGAATTTATAAAAAAATTATTCATGCAAATATATTAATAGGTATATCGTTGTGTAAAGTTGAATTGTACAAAAATGTCATATTTATTTACAGACATATCACTAATTTTTGTCAAAAACTTGCAAAAGAACCATGCTTAAATGACATATATGCACTATTTGAATTAATTATGTGATATGTCTACTAATGTATTTCTAGGAATTGTTTGTTTGTAAATTCACCTTTAACAATAGTTTTCATGTAAAAATTCCTAAACTAATTAACAATCAATATGCAGTTAGAGAACACATGATTAACTTAATCTTCAGGGTAGTCATTCTAGCCCGATGGGAATGTCACTATTTATAATAACAAAAGAGTGTGTCAACGCTGCGTTTACTTATGGGGTGTTTGTTTGCACCTTCTCTCTCTTTTTTATTTCAAAATAAAAAAAATCACCAAAGAGAGGTATTTGGTACATGTTTTCCAATTTTTTTAGGGATGTGTTACAAAAGAAAATAGCCCATTAGTTTTTTATTTTTTAAAGAACATCAATCCCGTCCTGTGCGCTACACACTCGTCTCTCTGTCTCCATACTTCACTTCTATTGTACTAAAATATTCCCTCCTTTTCCTCTCCCTCTTCTCCTTTGATTTATCTTTCTCTTGTTGATTGGCCCCGCCATATCATTCTCTCTCATTGCAACTCCTCCCTTATATAGCCACTTCTTCGAACACCCCCCGCCCCACTTCTTGACTACCCCCAAATGCAAATCCACCATCTTCTTCTTCTTCAATGCATATCAACAGATTTCTTTTATTACGTCCTATGGCTTCTCAGATGCCCCTATTCGAGGTTCTTGATTGAGGAGAGGTAAATCCGTTCGGCCCAATAAAGCCCAGCATCAACAAGTCCACAGTCCAGGGCCCAACAACAATCAACTGGCAGTCCAATGTGTGGCCCGTCAAGGCCCACCAGAAGACTGGCCCAAGGCCAGTCGCCATACGCCGCGTGCGCCTTCGTTATCCAGTGGCACGACGCATGTCTCCAGTGGCCATCACTACATTAATGGCAGAACAATCACCAGACAGCAACGGAACGGCGGGCCAACGTCTACGTCTCTAGTGAAAGAATGCCAGGTCAACGTCGTGTCTCCTCTGCCCTATCAGGCAAGTAGGTGCAGACACGCTAAAATTGACATCATTTTGAGCATATCTCCTATCACGCTGCGATGCCCCATTTGGCCCTCAAATTGACTTATTTGAGTGGTTTTCCTCCTTTTTTTTGAATATCCAACTTCCCCCAACTTTCACACATGTTTTCCTATTTTTTCAGATTTTTCTAAGATTTTTCTTCATTTTTCCGTGGGCTTTTCGAATTAGTGGCAGTCCCCCTGCCGCTATTTAATGAATTAGTGGCGGCCACCCTGCCGCTATTTAACGAATTGGTGGCAACCTGCCTGCCGCTATTTAAATAGCGCCTAGGAAGGGGGCGCCAATTCTAACAGGCTTCCGTTTTTGCTATTTTCGGATTATTTGAAATAGTGACACTCCGTAAAGTCGCCATTTCTTTAAATAACGACCGTTCGGAAGGGCGTCAATTCATTTATTCATATTTTGAGCTAAAATTAGATTATTTTTTGATTCCACGACTTCCTGGAAGGTCGCTATTTCATGAAATAGCGCCCGTGTGTAAAGTCGCCAATTCCCTTGCCATATTTTGAGATTTTAACTCTGTCTGAAACTCGTACTAATTTCTAAATAGCGACCGCCTCATGGTCGTCAATTCTTTTTAAATTTCGGAAAGTCCGAATCTGTCTCGAAATACCTCAGAATTAGCGACGCTTCGTGCGGACATTATTTTAAATAGCGACCATCTGCCTTGTTGCCATTTCTTCCAGAGATCCGAACTCCGACAGAACCTCCTTGTTTCTTTCTTTTTGAGCCCTCTTTCACTTGGGAAAGGTCTCCTAAGACTTTCTAATGTTGAAGGGACACATGGCCATAGTTTATCACCTTCTAAATCTTATTAAAACAGGATATCCTAATTTCTATAGGATTTAACTCCGAATTTCAGCCCTATAAATAGGACCCCTCTCTCCCTTGTGTTAAAAGGGATCATCAATCAACTAAGGGGAGGTGCTGCTAGATTGGAGGCTTAAGGAAAAGTCTCCCACATGCTTAAAGCTTTATCCATGGAGTTCTTCTTCCTCTCTTGAAGATTTGGAGCCACTTCATCCTTTGGAGCTTCTTCCTCCATTGAAGATCTTGAAGCCCTCAATTGGATAAAACTAATAAGCTTTCCCCTTCTCTTATCTCTTTGTTTTATTCTTGTTAGCATTGCATGCATCATTATTCTTTATCCCTTTCTTTTATCTTATCATCTCAATATTGAGATCTCCACATTGTGCACTCTAGCACACCTCCTCTTGTGCAACACTTGCACACTCCTATTTGTATATCATCATATCATTATTTTCCTACCCTTTTGCATAAGGGGTTTAAGGGCCAACACCCACAAGGTGTGTCACTTTCCATGATTTCATGTTTACTTCATATTTTTGGAATTTGATGCTACACACTTGTTTCTAATCATATCTTTATTGTTGGTGTTATCTTATTTTGCTAGGGTAATCATAAAGAAGAACTCTCTTTATCGGCCGGCCGATAGAAAGAGAAGGTGAACACTCATATCCCCCGCTTCTTTTAAGGTATTTTTTCGCGATCCCTCCTATTCTTTATTGTTATATCTTTGAGGCTCTCGCGTCTCTGGCGATCACCCTCCATTAGCATCCTACGCATGCTCCCCTTTCTCTCTCTTCCCATGCTTTTCTAGCCATATTATCCTTTTCTTTTCTTAAGTGAATTTTTTCTTAGAATCTACAAATTGACGATCACGGTGGGACACCTTTTGGTTTTTCTTTTGATTACCCTTCCCCTTGGGCACCCACGTGTGTCATCTCCATTTGCACCCACGGTGCACTTCCTTTTGTGCTCCGCATAGCACCCTCCCACTTGATTGATAATTTGTTAGATTTAGAATTTTCCCATCTTTTATCCATCTTTAAAAAAAATGAGCATGTCATGCTTTATGTTCATATTTGATTGCCATGATCCATGATTGGAGTTTGTGAGTGTTTATCTCTTTTTTTCTATTGATATTCTCACTATTTGTAGCCCTGTGGCCGTTGAACTGTTCCTGGGATAGCAAGGAATTGGCACCCATCCACAGGGCGCCCATTCCATGATTAGTGGCAGGGTTCAGGGCGCCAATTCCCTGCCCCCTTTGAAAAAAAAATCACAGGAATTAGCGCCCACTCACAAGGGCGCCCTTCCATGAATTAGTGGCTGGACAGAGGGCGCTATTTTCCTATGTTTTCACAGATTTTCACTCTTTATCTATTGTGCATACCTCTTGCATATTGTCATATCTACATTGTTTATTCATTATTTTACATTAGTTCTGCACTTTCATATTGCATTTGGCTTGGGAGACCTCCTCTCTTTACACTTTTTAGGATCCATACCCCCCTCTTAGTTAAGGAAGGACCCTCCATTGAGCATTCCGTCTCTTTGGACCGAAAATTCCTAAACCAAGCCTCCATAAGTCCCCGCACCCGTAGATTCCCTCACGGACGCTGGGCAGGTTGTACCTAGAAGTTCCCCAGGTTTAGTTGGCCTATGCATGGTGAGAGAGTGAACCTAGTTGACATTGAAGTAAAATCATATTGAGACTAGGTTCCTACCTTGTGTGACTTATATCACATTTTTTTCAAAATCACCTAATTCACCAAGGTTTAAGTCAAAACAAAAGCAAGCATAAACATCCCAACTTGATTAATATATTTGCAACATTATTTTGATTGGTTGAATTATTTGCTTGCATGATGTTTGATCTTGATAACAAAATCACCATGTCTAATCAATCATATACTCATGAGGATGATAAACCTAGCATATCTTATAATCCTTAAGCTTAGAAATCTCACCACGATCTTTCTAAGGGACCGCGTCCTCACTTTTACGGTATTGCCCGACCCATGGGCAATTTCCAATCTCATGGTCCCTCGCATTCATTGCATGCCACTACTCCCTCGGGACCATCTCCTCCCAATGATGAGAAGGTTTCCCAAGTCATCCGTGCATTAGATCATCTCACCCCTCAACAAATCCAAGCCCTTAAGGCTATCGTTGAGGGCACATCTTCTTCTCATCCTCCCTCCAATCCCACACTGGTGGCCCATCACCCACCTCCTTCCATTCATACCAGGGTGGCCCATTACCATCCTTCCTCTCTTATTCGCACTCCCGTTCGAGGAGTCCATCCACCCCCTTCTACACAAACTCCTCCTCGGGTGAGCCATCGCCCGCCTCCTTCTATTCCTCCTTCACCACGGCCCCAAGGCCCACACGTTCCTTCCAACCCGGCCCGTCCAGGTCCTTTTGTGGGTCGGCCCATTAACCCTCCTCCACTGCCTTTATATCAAGCCACCCATCCAAGGCAATCATGCAGACCTTCCAATGTTCAAGTTACACCCCTCCAACAAAATCTCCTTGATAAAATTGCTTCCCCGGATGAACAATTAAAGAAGGTCACAAGCCCGCAGCCCGCTCCTTCTCTTCCTCCTTCTCCAATCAACCTTCTTCACGATTTCATGAACAATATTACTAATATGGAAAAAGATTGGAAGGAGAGGAGAGATAGTGGCGTCAATGACATGTATGAGCAAGATATCGAAAATCAAGTTGACACCGTTCACCCTCCACTCATCCACCCCACTCATCCATATGGCCCTCCGCCTTCACCTTCGCATTTTACCTCCACAAAATTTCCCACAATATGATGATCCTCCGCCTTTACTTAATCCTCCATATCACGCTCCTCCACTACCCATTATTATGCCTCTGCCACGGCATCCACTTGATGTTTTTGATGAAGATGAAGATTTAGAGATGGCACAAAATGTTGAAATTCCGCAGGCACCCCTTCCGAGTTTCCTTTATTTTTCTCTCCCTCCATTACCTCCCGATGAACCCCCTGCTCAAGACGATGCCACCGTCCCTAACCCCGTCTATGAAACCTCTTGGTGTTACGATGATGGGTCGATACTCCAATCACCCACACCAGCTCACCATGACCCTTCCATTATCTTCAAGCCTTCACGCACCACCAAAATCCGGCGTTTTCTATGAAACAAACCCACCACACCTTTAACCTCTACCAAGCCATCCAAGCTTACCTCTACACCATCGGCCTCCGCCAAACCTTCCATTGAACCTTTTCTTAAACCAAATAACACCCCATTGTTGGCACCTAAGCTCTCCACTATCCTTATAACCCCAAAGTGGTGCGGACACCCGAGCAGTTGAGCGGCGCGACACGCCGAGCCACCGGTACCGCACACGGAGCACGACTCGAGTCACCTCAGCGTCCATCTGGCTCGGAGATAGCCTGGAACTCCGCCTTGAGCCTCCCCATTTATCATATTTAGTTAGACTTTATGTGTGTGTAATTTGTGTTTATTTCGTTGTAGTCGGTTTGCTATTTTGATTGTAAGAGGGGCTTATGTGCAATTTGGACCCCGTGGGCCCCACGGGCCCCCCAGGCCCCATCCCATTGAGCCACCTCAGCCTAGGGTCCCATGTGAGGTCAGTCAACCTTCCACATGGAGGCTTCTAGAAGGGTGGGCCAAGTGGGGGACAAGTGACTTGGAAAGTCCACATTTTGGCCACCCACCCCACCTACCATGTCAAGCTTGTTCCCTCTAGTCAATGGTGCGCCCCTCCCCTTGTTTTTTTATTGTAAATTTTGTGTGTTGATCACACTCAATCCCAGCCATCTATTCCCCTCCCCTAGATCCTACGGTTGTGGATGGATGTGAGATGTAACCTATTTAAGCTTGTATTTTCCATTTTGGAAGAATTAATGCTATTTGAATCAAACTAATTCCAAGAGCAAGGGCTGGTGCGCCCCCCTCCTCTCTCCTTCCTCCCCCCCCCCCTTGGATGCTGTGAAGGCTTCCATTCTGAGGTGTGACACCTCGTTTATCGGTTCCGATGATCGCCACCGCCGCCACGAGCCGCTACCGCACCGCCATCGCCATCAACGGAGTTCTGCCTGCGCAGTATCACAGCAGCTTGTTCGAAATTCATAGGTCTTCCCCAAGCTCATTTGGCTACCAAATTTGGAGGAGTTGTTCCTGGGATGTTCCTATCCACCCAAAAAAATCAGGCCAGCATTCAGATCACGTTTGCTAATTTTTGATTTTCGTCCACTCTTCCATTTCGGTTCTGCCAGAGTTCTGTCCAGGTTCACCTCCGCCCTGATTTTCATGTCTTAGAGCCACTTTTTGATTTCTGTTAGTTCTCCCAATTTTACTGGGGGTTCCATCCATCCACCCCTTTATCCACAATTTTTCTCAATGTTTGATTCGCACATCTCATATTTTCTAAAAATCGTTCTCAGACCCATCTACAGTTCTATCCACCTGTTCCCAGATCCGACCACCAGTCACCCCGAAAATCATAACAAATCGGAGCCACCTCCAAATCAAATTCTAAAAATAGTCCCAGTTCCGTGGTTTGATTCCCTACAACTTTTAAGAAGAGCTCAAGAGTTGAATCGGAGGTTTACTAGGCGGTCAACGGTGGTTCTCAGACAAGTGCCTTGTAGATCTGAGATTTCGATTACTGTACAATAGGGACTTGTAAATTCAATAAAGTTCTAATCCGACCAGAACCAGCAGATATATCTTGGTTTAAATTGAATCATTTGAAGAGAGCTTTCTAATGATAGCTCATGCGTCCCGATCCGACGTCGGGATTGACCGCAGCGGCCGTTTTCGCCGGAGCGCGCGCCGGAAGACAGCAACCAAAATCCGTGGGTTATTAGTTCAAGAATTGGGAATCGGGGCCGATCGACCCCCGATCGGTGTTCCCGGCCGACCGCCGTCCGTGGAGACGCGCCACCAGGGGTCCCCATCACAGTGGGTCCCACCCCCGCAGATCCGGAGGATAGCGCCATCCGTGGGCCCCGCGGGCCCGTAGAAGCCGCCGTTCGGAAAGCACGAAAACGTGGAGTTCGGCACCGCCGGGCGACATCAAGATGCTGCCCGTCAACCCGAGTTGCGTGATTCTCGGACCCCACATGTGACCTTTTACCTCCCTGCATGGAGTGGGTCGACTTAGTGTATTGCTGTAATCATTGTTAACCGGGAGTCCGTAATTCGGCCGGGGTTGTCTTCTCCACGCCGGGTGCGTAGAGGTAATGGTCCGAACCTCTTGGCGTTCATTTGCTTAGCTAGTATATGGTCTTTTACCGCTGCCGAGAGCGATAGGTACTAGCCCGTGTGTCTATGTCACCGCTGTGAGTGTGAGAGTGACCCGTCCCGCGACTCGATCCGAGTCCGGAAGTGAGTCTGACTACCTTGAACTCTGCCGGTTCTTCAACCGCGCACGATCCGCGTTTCCCTCGCTTGGGACGACGAGTGAGCTTGCGTTTCTGTTAGCAACGAATAGCCCATAGGAGCTCTCCGTGTCGGGCCTAATGTCTCTCCCATCATGTGTTGCTGGTCGTGTCCGTATCTAGAGTCCGAGGTCCATACCACGTAGAGTCGGTCCCCGTGTCCGTCCCGCATCAGTTTGGTATCAGAGAGAGTCGAGTCTAGGGTAGTCGTTGCATATGTCTTGCATAGTATAAGTCGAGTCTAGGATCATCATTTCAAAACAACAACAAAAAGTGTTTTCAAATTGCATTTCACCCAATAGCTCGGTATATTAAAAGGAGTTGCCCGAACATTAGGTTATGCCTATCGGGAGGGTAGCGTACTTGCGCGAGTGATCTTCGGATCGCTTATCTCTGCCTCGTACCGGATATTGGTTAGGTCTAAGTGCATCATCTAGTGAGTGTTTGCATTAGTCGGTGTCTTCTAGGTCGTGTGTCAGTTGCATGCCCACCCGTTGAGGTACCCAATACTCGCCACCACCACCTATGGCGGATTCCCGGGCCCGTAGCTCCGATGAGTCCTCGATGGCCGAGATGTTCCGAGCCATTATGGAACGTCTTGACACGCGTATGGATGGTCTTAGTACGCGTATGGATGGCATAGGAACGCGTCTAGAAGGGCGGATGAAAGCCCTCGAAGATCGGGCCGAGCATTCGGATCAGTCCATTCAGGGCCTAGTTGGGAGAATCGCCGTCCTAGAGAGGGGCCCAGTAGCGGCGCAACCCGCGCCGATGAACGGCCAACAAGAGCCGGTGTAGCAACCCGCTGTGCCAAGGGCTCAGGTGGAGGATGTCGGGAGGCAACAGGCACCTATGGTGGATGATTATGCCTCCGACAATGATCAAGGGGGTTACGGTCGCCGTCATCAACGACGGAATCGTGATGACGAGGAGGACGACCGCATTCTTAGGGGCGTGCGTGCGGACCCTCCCACTTTTAGCGGGTCCTTGGACCCTCGGGTGTATTTAGATTGGGAGGCCGGCATGGACCGGTACTTCGAGTGGTTTGAGATGACGGACCACCGAAGAGTCCGATACGCGAAGATGAAGCTGCAAGGGCAAGCTCAAACTTATTGGATCAATGTGGAGAGCCCGCTCAACTAGCGACGTCAACCCCAGATCGGTACTTGGGATGATATGAAAACCAAGTTGAGGGAGAAGTACCTTCCCGCCTCATATCGCCAACGTCTCATAGACAAGTGGCAAAGCATCTCCCAAGGGAACCGATACGTGACCGAGTACACCGCCGAGTTCGATGAGTATTACTTACGGTGTGGGGTCACGGAAGAGAGCCCTATGACTATATCCCGCTTTCGAAGAGGTTTGCGGCCCAATTATCAATATGAACTCTTTCGTCGCAATGCAACCACTTTGGAGCAGACATATCAAATAGCTCTCGAATTGGAGCAATTCGAGGCCGAGTTCGAGTCACCCCATCGGTTGGGCTCTTTTCCCCTTCGTAGTGTCGAGCCCCGTGGCTCATCTGGCACGTATCCGAGGGCCCCCATGGCTCGACCTCAGGAGCCCGCTCGTCCCGAGCCGTTTGCTCCTAGGCCTCATCCTCCACCCCCGAGGGACCTTCCTCGTCCCCAGCATCTTACAGCCCCACCCATAGCCCGTCCACCGGCACCCGCACCTCCTGCACGTCCTTTGTTGCCTACGCCTCCTATCCGTCGGGAGGATAAAGGTAAAGGACCTATGATTGGGGAGCCTAGTGGATCATGGCAGCAGTGTTATCGCTGCAATGGGTTTGGCCATTTCGCCAACCAGTGTCCCACCCGCCCATCTCTTCACATTGGGGACACACAGGCCGAGGATACCACCCCTACGGGCCTCGAGTTAGTCAGCTATGAGGTCGATGAAGAGCTAGCTGACGAGTACTATGAGATGGGAGGTGAGGCCCAGGATGCCCAGCATTCGGACGATACCCACATGGGGGTCGTCAGATGTATCCTCACCCAGCCACAGGTCAGTGATGACTGGTGACAGACTACTATCCTTCATGTATTCTGTAGGCTGGGAAAGCAAATTTGCAAGGTGGTCATCGATAGCGGGAGTTGTATCAATGCAATCTCCACGAACGTTGTCACTCGTCTTGGTCTCACACCCGTAGACCACCCTTGCCCCTATCAGGTATCATGGGTGGATACCACTTCCATTTCGGTCAGGCTGCGGTGCTTGGTCCCGCTGCAGCTCCACTCCTACCATGACGAGATCTATTGTGATGTTCTCCCCATGGAAGTGGGCAGTATCATTCTTGGTAGGCCGTGGTTATTCGACCGGGATGCCACGCTCCATGGCCGGTCGAACACCTGTACCTTCGACCACGCTGGCCAGCGGGTCACCCTCCAACCCGTTCGGCCCAGGAGCCCATCAGTCAGGGGTCCTACTGGCCCTAGTACTCCGAAGCCTTCCATTCCCGGGCCTAGTACCCCATCCCCAGCTAGGGCTATGACCGTTACCTCTGGCCCAAGAGAGCCCTCGACGAGGAGATTGATGATGATTAGCTCCCGGGAGATGGAGCAGGAGCTTAGTCAGGGCTGTCCGGTGTTTGCCATTACGGTCCGAGAGGTGGAGCGGGACTCCGAGGGTGAGCTCCCACCTGAGGTTGTTCCCATTCTGCAGGAGTATGCTGATGTCTTTCCCGATGAGCTTCCCGAGCGACTCCCACCTATGCGGGATATTGAGCATGCCATCGACCTTGTTCCGGGCTCTTCTTTGCCCAACCTTCCTCATTATCGCATGAGTCCCACGGAGCATGCCGAGCTTAAACGGCAGGTCGATGAGTTAGTGCAGAGGGGGTCTGTTCGGGACAGCATGAGTCCATGTGATGTACCCGCATTACTCGCCCCAAAGAAAGATGGCACGTGGAGAATGTGCATTGATAGTCGTGCCATCAACAAGATCACCGTGAAGTACAGGTTCCCTATTCCCTGCCTTGATGACATGCTGGACATGATGGCAGGTGCCACCATCTTTTCGAAGATCGATCTTAAGAGTGGCTACCATCATGTAAGGATTAGGCCAGGTGATGAGTGGAAGACCGCATTTAAGACTAAGGACGGTCTATATGAGTGGTTGGTCATGCCTTTTGGGTTGACCAATGCCCCTAGCACTTTCATGCGGCTCATGACTCAGGTCCTTCGGCCTTTCATTGGAGTCTTTGTAGTGGTGTATTTTGATGATATCCTTATCTATAGCCGCACCACAGGGGACCACTTAGACCACCTTTGGCAGGTCTGTCTACTTCTTCGGCGAGAGCAGCTGTTTGCGAACCCACAGAAGTGTGCCTTCATGACACCTCAGCTTACCTTCTTGGGTTTTATCGTGTCTAGTACTGGGGTCTCCGCCGATCCGGAGAAGGTCCGGGCCATTGTTGAGTGGCCGGAACCCCGTACGGTTCATGATGTCCGCAGCTTTCATGGCCTTGCGACGTTCTACCGTCGCTTCATCCGCGGATTTAGCTCCGTCACTGCCCCGATCACGGATTGCATCCGGAAGGGCACATTTGTATGGACGAAGGCCGCATCTGCCGCCTTCAAGGACATCAAGGAGCGCATGACCCAGACACCTATCCTTCGATTGCCTGATTTATCGAAGGTGTTTGAGGTCTCTTGTGATGCGTCGGGTGTTGGGATTGGAGGAGTTTTGAGTCAGGAGTCCCACCCGATCGCATATTTCAGCGAGAAGCTGAATGACGCGAAACTGTGATATTCCACGTATGATAAAGAATTCTACGCAGTTGTTCAGGCTCTTAGGCATTGGAGGCACTATCTTTTACATCAGGAGTTTGTCCTATACTCCGACCACGAGGCATTGAGGTATCTCCACTCCCAAAAGAAGCTTAACTCGCGTCATAGTCGTTGGGTCGAGTATCTCTAGCAGTTCACCTTTGTGCTTAAACATAAGGCTGGAGTGAAAAACAAGGTGGCTGATGCCTTGAGTCGGCGAGCATGTTTGCTTACCACCATGAGTGCCGAGGTCATAGGGTTAGAGAAGATGAAGGAGGCCTATGTCGATTGTCCTGACTTCGGTCAGATTTTTACCACTCTCCAGGCCGGACCCTCGAGAGACCTTGATGAGTATGTGCTTCAGGAGGGTTACCTCTTTCAAGGTAGCAGGCTATGTGTTCCCCGAACTTTGGTTCGAGATTTCTTAGTGTGGGAACTACATGCGGGAGGTCTAGCCGGCCACTTTGGTCGGAACAAGACTATTGAGGCAGTGGAGCATCGATTTTATTGGCCGAGCTTGAAGCGCGATATTGCTAACATCGTGGCTCAGTGCCGTACATGTGCTACGGCCAAGATGAAGAAGCAAAGCTCGGGCCTTTATACGCCTCTTCCCGTGCCTGATGTCCCGTGGCAGGATGTTAGCATGGACTTTGTTTTGGGACTACCGCGTACCTCCAGGAAGCATGACTCGGTCTATGTGGTGGTTGACCGTTTCTCGAAGATGGCCCTCTTTATCCCTTGCTCAAAGACTTCGGATGCTTCTAGGGTAGCCCGCCTATTCCTTACTCATGTGGTGTGCAAGTTCGGGTTACCTCGCACTATAGTGTCTGACCGTGATGTTAGATTCACTTCGTACTTTTGGAAGACACTATGGCATATGATGGGTACTCACCTCAAATTTTCCACTGCATATCATCCCCAGACAGACGGTCAGACCGAGGTGGTCAATAGGAGTCTGGGAGATCTTTTGAGGTGTCTAGTTAAGGACCGCATTGGGGATTGGGATCTCATTTTACCCATGGCTGAGTTTGCATACAATGATTCGGTGAATAGGTCTACCGGCATGAGTCCATTTGAGGTTGTCACATGTCGTAGGCCTAGGAAACCCGTTGACCTTGTCCCCATGCCTATCCATGCTAGAGTGTCGGAGTCGGCCGAGTCGTTTGCTAGGCATGTTAGGAGTTTGCATGACGACATCCGTCGTCACATTGAGGCCAGCAATGCACGGTACAAGGAGTTAGCCGATGCCCACCGACACCACCGAGAGTTCCACGAGGACGAATACGTCATGATCAGGGTAAGACCTGAACGGTTTCCCTCTGGAACCGTTAAGAAGTTGCAAGCTCACGGAGCCGGTCCCTTTAGAGTGTTGAAACGCGTTGGATCCAATGCGTATGTTGTGGACCTGCCCGAGGAATATGGTATAAGCTCTACCTTCAATGTATCGAATCTTGTTGCATATAGGGACCCAGCGGTGATCCCTAGTGAGCCTTTTGGGCCATCTCCTCCCCTTGAGAGTGATCCCACACCTGAGTGTCCACTTCCACCTCCAGCCCCTTTTTCACGGCAGCGTGAGCATATAGATCGTATACTGGACGAGCAAGTGACAGTTACCAGGAGTGGATCTTACCCGCGCTACCTAGTGCGATAGAGAGGACGGCCCGCTACTGAGGACACATGGATCACACATGGCGAGTTGCAGCGGATCGATCCGGACCTTCTGGAGCGATACAGGAGCGATGCAGACCCTTACTCGACAAGGTCGAGTTTCTCCCACCCGGGGAGAATTGGTGCGGACACCTGAGCAGTTGAGCGGCGCGACACGCCGAGCCACCGGTACCGCACACGGAGCACGACTCGAGCCACCTCAGCGTCCATCTGGCTCGGAGACAGCTTGGAGACTCCGCCTTGAGCCTCCCCATTTATCATATTTAATTGGACTTTATGTGTGTGTAATTTGTGTTTATTTCGTTGTAGTCGGTTTGCTATTTTGATTGTAAGAGGGGCTTATGTGCAATTTGGACCCCGTGGGCCCCACGGGCCCCCCAGGCCCCATCCCATTGAGCCACCTCAGCCTAGGGTCCCATGTGAGGTCAGTCAACCTTCCACATGGAGGCTTCTAGAAGGGTGGGCCAAGTGGGGGACAAGTGACTTGGAAAGTCCACATTTTGGCCACTCACCCCACCTACCATGTCAAGCTTGTTCCCTCTAGTCAATGGTGCGCCCCTCCCCTTATTTTTTTATTGTAAATTTTGTGTGTTGATCACACTCAATCCCATCCATCTATTCCCCTCCCCTATATCCTACGGTTGTGGATGGATGTGAGATGTAACCTATTTAAGCTTGTATTTTCCATTTTGGAAGAATTAATGCCATTTGAATCAAACTAATTCCAAGATGAAGGGCTGGTGCGCCCCCCTCATCTCTCCTTCCTCCCCCCCCCTTGGATGCTGTGAAGGCTTCCATTCTGAGGTGTGACGCCTCGTTTATCGGTTCCGACGATCGCCACCGCCGCCACGAGCCGCTACCGCACCGCCATCGCCATCAACGGAGTTCTGCCTGCGCAGTACCATAGCCGCTTGTTCGAAATTCACAGGTCTTCCCCGAGCTCATTTGGCTACCAAATTTTGAGGAGTTGTTCCTGGGATGTTCCTC
The DNA here is from genome assembly GCA_022559845.1 of Amorphophallus konjac. Classification (NCBI taxonomy): domain Eukaryota; kingdom Viridiplantae; phylum Streptophyta; class Magnoliopsida; order Alismatales; family Araceae; genus Amorphophallus; species Amorphophallus konjac. The sequence goes on from CM040121.1 coordinate 19,815,719, forward strand.
TCCACCCACAAAAATCAGGCCAGCATTCAGATCACGTTTGCTAATTTTTGATTTTCGTCCACTCTTCCATTTTGGTTCTGCCAGAGTTCTGTCCAGGTTCACCGCCGCCCTGCGTTTCATGTCTTAGAGCCACTTTTTGATTTCTGTTAGTTTGACCAATTTTACTAGTGGTTCCATCCATCCACCCCTTCATCCATAATTTTTTTCAATTTTTGATTCGCCCATATCATATTTTCTAAAAATCATTCTCAGACACATCTACAGTTCTGTCCACCTGTTCCTAGATCCGACCACCAGTCACTCCAAAAATCATAACAAATCGGAGCCACCTCCAAATCAAATTCTAAAAATAGTCCCAATTCCGTGGTTTGATTCCCTACAACTTCTAAGAAGAGCTCAAGAGTTGAATCGGAGGTTTACTAGGCGGTCAACGGTGGTTCTCAGAAAAGTGCCCTATAGATCTGAGATTTCAATTACTGTACAATAGGGACTTGTAAATTCAAAAAAGTTCTGATCCGACTAGAACCAGCAGATCTCTCTAGGTCTAGATTGAATCATTTGAAGAGAGCTTTCCAACGATAACTCATGCGTCCCGATCCGACGTCGGGATTGACCGCAGCGGCCGTTTTCGTCGGAGCGCGCGCCGGAAGACAGCAACCAAAATCCGTGGGTTATTAGTTCAAGAGTTGGGAATCGGGGCCGATCGACCCCCGATCGGTGTTCCCGGCCGACCGCCGTCCGTGGAGGCGCGCCACCAGGGGTCCCCATCACAGTGGGTCCCACCCCCGCAGATCCGGAGGATAGCGCCATCCGTGGGCCCCGCGGGCCCGTAGAAGCCGCCGTTCGGAAAGCACGAAAACGTGGAGTTCGGCACCGCCGGGCGACATCAAGATGCTGCCCGTCAACCCGAGTTGCGTGATTCCCGGACCCCACATGTGACCTTTTACCTCCCTGCGTGGAGTGGGTCGACTTAGTGTATTGCTGTAATCATTGTTAACCGGGAGTCCGTAATTCGGCCGGGGTTGTCTTCGCCACGCCGGGTGCGTAGAGGTAATGGTCCGAACCTCTTGGCGTAGAGGTAATGGTCTTTTGCCGCTGCCGAGAGCGATAGGTACTAGCCCGTGTGTCCATGTCACCGCTGTGAGTGTGAGAGTGACCCGTCCCGCGACTCGATCCGAGTCCGGAAGTGAGTCTGACTACCTTGAACTCTGCCGGTTCTTCAACCGCGCACGATCCGCGTTTCCCTCGCTTGGGACGACGAGTGAGCTTGCGTTTCTGTTAGCAACGTATAGCCCATAGGAGCTCTCCGTGTCGAGCCTAATGTCTCTCCCATCATGTGTTGCTGATCGTGTCCGCATCTAGAGTCCGAGGTCCATACCACGTAGAGTCGGTCCCCGTGTTCGTCCCGCATCACAAAGCTAGTATTTACCAACCCTTCACCACTTAACCCTTCACCTTTACCCATGGCTGATCCTGAGCAGGATTCATCTATTTTTACACTCGAGCCAACCCCATTTGCTTCCAAGTAAGGGGATAAGCCCTACGTGTTTCAACCTCCGCCTCCACTTACACTTCCTTTAACACTCTCCATTAAACCTCCATTATACATTAAGCCTACCGTCTCCATCTTGCCTTCCATTACCCCTCGGAGTGGGTGTGTTTCTGCAAGCACAAGTGCCGAGGTTATTCAAGAATCGGGCAAGAAGGATTTGGCCACGGCTATGATATTCAAAGTTTAAGATTTTATTTGTCGAATGCCGATTCATGTTCTTGTGCCGGGCATTTTCGATAAATCTCCATCAAGGCTCACTATGAAAAATTCTTCCAAGTTGATGCCATATCGGCCTTTTATCATTGTCACCTTATTCATTGGCCGATACTCTTTCAATGCTCTCATTACCCTTCGCTCCGTCATTATACAATTTCCTAAGGGGTTTTCTTCTTGCATCACAGTCACACGTCCTTCTAGTGAGAGCTCATGGGCGCTATTTTCACTTCTTGAGCTGTTTGACCGGGTACCTTGCTTACCATGAAGGGGTGGGCAATCTTACATTATTAGGCCTTCCACCACATCCAGATTTTTCTCTTTATGGGCCACTCCACGGGTGAGGAAGAGGATCTCATTCTCTCATTCCAAGCATTCTTTACATCATATACACCCCTTGCATTCCATGCACCCATTGCATCCATTGCATTGCATTCACATGCATTACTTCTCTCCCGGGTTTCCGAACCCGTATCTTCCTCGCCTTCCGGAACCTCCGGATCCTTCACATTCACCATCTCGTTTACTTCTATCTTCGGGATCTCTGGGTCTCCTTACACCTACTGGGCATTGTGCCCCTTTAAGATTTCTCTTAGGGCATCACGCCCACTCCCAACTCTTGCATCCAGACCTTCCGGATTTCTCACTGATTCTCCCGGGGCATCGCGCCCCATGGTGCCTTTCTCTCTCGAAATTCTCGGGCTTCTCACTGATTCTCCCGGGGCATCACACCCCATGGTGTCTTCCTCCCACGGAGTTCCCGGGCTTCTCACTGATTCTCCCGGGACATCGCGTCCCATGGTATCTTCCCCCTCCGGAACCTCTGGATCTCCCTCTCTGGGCATTGCGCCCCTACACACCCTCACGTCCGGAATTCCCGGGGCTTCCCACTGATTCTCCCAAGGCATCGCGTCCCTCTCTACTTGCCTCCTCCGGAACCTCCGGACCCTCCATCTTTTTTCTGATTCGTCTTCTTACTCTTCCGGGACATCGCGTCCTTCATTCTTTTCTTCCTCTTTAATCACTTTTTTCCATATCTTTTCCCAAGGCATCACATCCCTCGGGATTTTCCTCCTCCAGAATCTCCGGATGATTCCTACCCGCATCATGATTTTCCTCCTCTCTTGTCTCCGGAACCTCCGGATCCGCCTCTTTCCATCTACCAATTTCTTCTTCTAATTCCTCCTGATACCAGGTCCGACCCAACTTCTTCCACATTCACTGCTTTGGACATCTGCCCGTTTTCCCACTGCTTCCGAGGCTTTAGCCCTCACTCCACTTCTTGATTTTCCTCTCTTTCTGTAGACCTTTCATGTGATCAGGGTCTCCGCACCTTAGTGAGGGAGTTCTAACCCTCGCCTCTCTTCCTTCTCTCCTTATTCGTCTAAGTCTGGTCTGAGCACCACTCCTTCTTGTTAAGCCACTTCTGTAGCGACCCGAGAATCTGATTACCAGGAGAGACCCGATAATCCGAGACTCGAACCGCCGCCCACGAGCCGGGAGGGCTCGGAAGGGCTAAAAGGAGTGTGGAGGCACAAAGAAATAGAAAATAAAGCAGGATAATTCAATAATTAATAGAAATAAATAAACAACTACAGCTGCAACAGAGTCCAGTCCAACAGAAAGTACAGTCTAAAGCAGTAAAATGTACCACATACCGAGTGAACACTCGGCCCGGCGAACTGGCAACTGAGAACCTCCATACCGCACCCTCGAACCTCGAGGAAGAAGAACCGCCACACCTGAAAAGCAGGGAATGAGTCTCCAAAACAGAGACTCAGCAGGGATCCCGCGGAACCCCAACCAGAAATAACGGCGGTAGCGGAAAGGAAGGCTACAAGAGCAACCGCAATAGTAGGAATAGTAAACCCGGTGGCCGGTCGAAACTTGGCACTACAACTACTCCTACTGTACCGGAAACACACCCCGAACTCACGGTCGGGGGCTACCGAACTACACTAGTACTGCTTACCGAAGTAAAAACCCACGGTAACCATACCGTAGAGGCCTGTCTCCCAGAACACGGCCAACCGGGACACGCTATCCAAAGTGTAACCCTGACACCTGGTCACGGGTACCGCACGACAAGACGTAACCTCGGTAAAGCCACTAGCACTAGTCTCACGGCGCGAAAACCAACACACGCGCCACGGCGAAACAACCGAAAACTCAACGGTCGACACGACTAAAAACCCAAAGGTCAAAGTCACAGAAACTGCCAGTCTATCACTCCCGACTCGACAGGAGTATCTCCCACTAGAAGCAAGGCCGAATGCGTCCACTGACGTCTTAGTCCGCGCCTCAGGTGTCTCCCTCCGGCCCAGCGGGAACTAAGACACCGTACAAGTAACCACAAACAAGTGACTAGCTGGGGTCACGCCCGTCGACGTGGGTCCAACCGCCCCCAACTACGTGAGCACACACAGACCGTCCGTCTCTGGTCTGGCCCTCTAACCGGTTTTCCCCTCAGCCGGACTCTCGCTGCTAGACGCGGGGCCCGACGGAAATCGGTCCACAAACCGTCTCTAAGGGTAGCCTCTCCACCACTCCCTAGTGGGACCACACGCGTGTAAGCAGGCTACGACTAGTGGAGGGTCACTTAAGGAGTAGACTCTCAACTTAGCGGAAAATTACGTCCAAACCCTACGACGTACGGAGACCATCCCACGTACCAGCACCGTCGCACGGTGACCACAGTTGGAGAAGAAACGAGACTCACAGTCCACGGGCCGCACGCTCGGCCACGCAGAAACGCGGAAACACGGTTCCCAAAGCAGCTCACAGGCCGCCAAACCAAATCCCACTCCCAGGGAAAGGCGGGAACCCTCCAGCCCCAGGCTGGCAACTGGACTCGCAGTCCAAGGCCACCTGCATTGGCCGCGCAGAAAGCACAGAAACATGATTCCCAAGGCAACGCACAAGCTGCCACGCTGATAGCTGGACTCACAGTCCAAGGCCAAACACATGGCCCACTCGGGAATCATCTTCCAGGAAAACTCACGGCATGCGGGACAGACATCACCGCACCCCCACCGACACACGGTGACTCGGTCTAGCGTAACACGAAAGCCCGACACGTGAGAAGTCACCTAGACTCTCAAACTCACGGGCACGCTAAACGAGGTAGCATGGTCCTCCCGACACCCTCAAAACACGGACACAGAATCCCACGGGTGTCTGGGGCACTCACAAAATCGCAAGTCGACCACTGGGTCACAACCGGGTCGACTAGGGACCGACACAATGCGAAACGATCGCGTAGAACACGAAAACTCATCTCAGCACCACACAGAGCCTGACGGTCTAACCTCGGGCCGTCAAAGTCTGTAACAATCCAAACCTCGACCGTCACAACCATTCTGACGAACCAACAAAGGGCCGTCAGACGCTCGGTGCAAAGTTGGGTGTAACGCACCTACCCTGGTGCGTCACAGTCTGTGACGCGCCAGACCTGATGCATCACAAGACAGGATGAAACCAACTATGACGCGTCCCGCTCGGTGCGTCATAGGCTGTAACGGACCAACTCTGGTGCGTTACAAGGTGGGTACGCGTCCGCTCTGACGCACCCACATAGGGGTGTTACAAGGCTGTGACGCGCCAGCCTTGGTGCGTCACAGGCCTTGACCCCGAACGGTTAAAGCCAACGGTCAGATCATCCCTGACGGTCCAACCGAGGCGCGTCATAGCGCCGTGGCGGTCTATCGTGGGACCGTCACACCCACAAACCACAAAAAGGCTAACGGGCCCTATGACACCCCCACCCTAGGGCGTCACAGGCTGTGACGGTCACTGGAAGGACTGTCACACTCGTCCGAGCGTGAAACGGCGGGAAACGACCCGAAAAATATCCCAGGCCCCCATACCTCCACGAGCGAGGGGGAAAATAAGGGGGAAGCCCCCAAATAGCCCCTAACATACATCTAAGGCCTCGGATCGGCCAAAAACGCAATGAAACGGGAGATCGGCCCACGAGCCCCAAAACATGGATTTTTTCCAAAAATCCCCGATTACCCCCGCTCGGCACACCACGGCCTACAAAACTCGTGGAAAAAGAAGTGCACGAGCTGGGGGTCCATCTCCCTACCTCCACCGAAGATTTCGCGCCCCAAGCTCGCCGATCCACGAAGAAAACGCCATGAAACCCTCGCCGCTCCACGAACCCGCGGCCGAGCTTCCACGTGCCACCGGCCCTCGATCCTCGACCCGTTCCCCGTTCCTCGCCTCCCGCCATCGCCGCCTCACCCTCCTCCGCCACCGTCGGCCGCCCGGAGAGAGGGGGAGAGAAAGTGATGAGAGAGAGTGAGAAAGAGAGAATGAGAGGGGAGATAGAAAAAGGGTTAATATATATAGAAAAATCTAAAAGTATAGAAATTTATAAAATTACGAAAAATTACCTCCGCGATCCTCGGGAGGAACACGACGCAGTGGTACTGTCCCGGAGTCGAAGAACGCCACGGTTCGCCCTGCACAGAGTTCCGAAGGCGCATCAGGGAAAAACACGTGTAAAACATAAAATACGCTCCGAGACCTACTAAAACGATCCGAAACCCACGGATCCAGATCCGAAGTACCTGGGGCATTACAACTTCAAACATTGGCTTCCAATCCTTTTATTTGCCAAAGAGGACTATCCCACGATTGTGAACGTGTCACGTGGTGGACTGAGAGAGAGAGATGGGGTTTCTCCCTCTCTGAGTGAAAGGGTAAAAATGATGAAAATGAAAACGCGTGCGTAAAAAGGATGATGTAGAAAAGACGGCAGAGAGTATGACCTGAAAGGTCACTCTGTACGAGGACGTGGAGCCTAGACTTACCGGACCCTCGGTACAGGGCGGAGAACGGGATCCGAAGACCCTCTCACGCAAACTGAACCCCTTCCCGATAGGCGTGACCTACCATTCCGAGGGCAGCTTTCTATATACCGAGTGCGAACCTGGGACTCTACGTAGTAGAAGTTGGCGGACACAAAGACATACGTGAACTCGAAATTTGGAACGGCATATCACTCCTCACATAATAATAACAACATGAATATAAACAATAAGCAGACCGCCGCATGATATTGATCCGTGCGGGATTTTAACAGTAATATAACAGGTGCAGAAAGGAAGTGTAAAAAGTAAATGACTACGGTGAAATGACTCACCGCAGCCGATTATAGTACAAACAGACCCGGGATTTAGCTATCCGCGAGTATTATAGATAGAAATTAAAATTTACTACAAACACGCGTTTGGTGGTGTGATCGCCAGGGACCGTGGGCCCCGAACTGGTTGATTGATCGCTTGGCCTTTATCGCGGGATTTGCGCGGGTTCCTTCTTCCTCTTCGTTCGACGGGTCGAAGAACGGGGCTTTTGACTGGTTACCCTGCAAAATAAACAAACAGAAAATAAAATTAAGTTAGACAAGTGATATAATATGATAACAATTCATAAGATAAACACTAATAACTTAATAATAGACTAAAAATACAATAAAACGATAACAATAAAAATAGAGCCGCTGATGGCGATGCAAGCACGGGGGCGAGCAAGCGGTGGGATGAAACGGCTTCCCTCGTGTACGAGGACACGCGGGAGCGCTGATTGAGCCGAAGTCTCAGCTTTTATTTCTGCACGAATTTAAGAAGGATTAAACACATGGGCATGTAAAAACATGTGTATATATATATATATATATATCCGATTACGTATGTATGACTATATATACATATATTAACATATGTACATAAAAATATATATATATAATATCTATCTATACAACCAACATAGAATATTTGAAAGAGAGAGAAGGGAAGAGAGAATCCCCCCTTTTTTTTTAGATTTTTTGATACTTTAGTTATATATATATATGGTATAGATATATAAGCAAAATTAAGAGGGAGAGATATATTGTGTATATATAATACAGAATGTTATGTAAATGTTATATATTGGATATATACACACGTATATACTATTCGTATATAATATATATATATAGACAGTACTAGATACTATATATTAAGTATACATATTATACCAACTCTGCTGTGACAGAAAGACAGAGGGTGAGAGAGAGAGGGAACAGGGAAAGAGACCTGACGAGAGAGAGAGAGAGAGGCGGATGGGGGAGAGAGAGAGAGAGAAAAAAATAGGGAGAGAGAGGACACGGGAGAGAGGGGGAGAAAGAGAGAGAGAAACCATGGGAGAGAGAGAGAGAGAGAGAGAGAGAGAGAGGAGCTCGCCACGGCGAGCTAGCCGCGGGAGAGAGAGAGAGAGAGAGACAGACGAGAGGGAGAGAGAGGGAGTGCAGAGAGTGGGGAGGAGAGATCGCGATCGGGAGAGGGGGAAGAAAGAGAGAACGAGGGAGAGAGGGAGAGGGAAGAAGAGGGGGGGCGACGAGGGCTCGGCGGCGGCGAGCTCGCCGGCGGGGGCAGACTACGGCGGCGACGACGGCGACCGGCGGGTGCAGCCGAAGGTGGAGGTGGCAGCGGCGGCAGACGGTCGGACGGTGGAGGCGGAGCTCGTGCAGCTGGCTCGCGGTGCAACGGAGGAGGGGTGTGCGTCGGCGAGGTGGGGGTGCAGTCACGGCGTCCGGTGGCGACGTGGTGTCCGGCGGGGCTCGCGGACGGCGATAGGCGACGGCCGGCGTCGGTGCACGTGGGAGACGCGGCGCGAACTGTAGGTGGGGGCCTGCATGCAGGGGGCTTCGCGGCGGCTGGAGGGAGGTACAGGGGGGCTTCGCGGTCGCGGACGGTGTGCTCGCGTTCGCGTCGGCGGCGTCTACGGCAGGGGCTTCGCGGCGTCTACGTGCAGTGGTGGACGTGGACGTCGAGAGTGACGCAGGGGGGTTGCCAGCGGTGGGGCGGTGGAGAGGTGTAGGTGGCAGCGGTCGCGGGCAGCGTGCATGCACAGGCGGGAGGTGGCTCGGCAGGCGGTGGCGAGCGTTCGTCCGGCTGTGAAGCCGGTGGTGGTGAAGGTTGCTGCCGAGTTAGAAGGGTTGGAGGGGAGAGAAGAGGTGGCTGACGATGGTCATGGTGAGAGGTGGAATGGAGAGGAAGAGAAGAGTGGTGTGGAAGAAGATGGTGGGCAGGCGTGGTTCGCAAGGTGTGTCTGTGGAGATGAGATGAGGGAGAAGTGATAAGGAAACAGGAAGGAAAAGAAGGAAAAAGACGTGAGAGAGGGAGATGCTCTCTGTCGGGCGGCCGAGAAAAGAGGACAATGGAAATAAAAGATAAGACAATGACGTGGATTAAGATTAATTAGTGATAAAGAAATATTTAGATTAAGGATAAATATGATTAATATATATATTATTATATGTCTTTTTATGTTTTTTTATTGATTTCATTTTTTATATACATATACATAAAATTATTTTTACATCTTAGGATTTATTTGGTTTTATTATCATTTTTTAAGCATTTTCTCCTTATTATTTTTAACCTTTTCTCAACTTTTTTTTTAGATTTTTTATAACATTTTTTTGAAACTTTTTTTTTGTATTTTCTTATAACCCATTTTTTTACTTTTTTCTGAATTTTTTTATAAGCTCTTTTTTTTATAAGCTTTTCTCATTTTTCTGTATTTTTTTTAACCTTTTTTGATTTTTTTTGTATTTTTTTATATAAAACCTAAAAAAAATGACTAATCACCCACATAAGTCAAATACGTAAGCCACTTTGGGACATCATAATGTAATATGAGTTTTACCCGCGAAAAGTGTGAAAATAGCGTGTCTACAGCTGTCCCGCCTTCGCATCTGCTTTGTAGGGACAGGACATGTAATGGAATGGAATGAAGTGGATTGGAATGAAATGGAGTGAAGTGAAAAGCAGGTGCCAAGGTGTGATGAGACACGCCCTCATCATTTTCCTGATGAGAATCTTTCCCGAGTTTTACCGAAGTAACCTTGAGGAAGGTTCTCCGAAATCGACCATTGTTTGGATGATAAACAAACAAGGAATGACGAAGTGTGCTCTGGGGCACTGACAACTAAAAGGACCAACTTCACGGTGCAGAAGTACCTGGGTCGTAAACCTCAGGTTTCACCATTGGGGAGCGGTTACCAGCCATTGTGGAAGTGCTACAGCCAAGGTGGGTCCGAGGGGAATAAAAAGATGATTTGGGGACAAATCCAAACAATGGTCTCTTTCAGAGAAACAGCCCAAGGCAACCTCGGGAAAACTGAGTACTCGACTCAGAATGGAATATCTCACATTTCAGAGTGTTTAAATACAGTGGCTTATACAATCAACTTAAGTGAATGATTCTCACAATGAGATCAACTGGCCAAGGATGATATTGTTAAGTTATGTAGAGTGGGTTAGAACACCGATTCGATGAGTCGGTAATGAGCCGGAGCCCATTTATCGACACACTGAACGGAACCGTCGTCCCCATTCTAGTAAAACTTAACGTCCTATCCGTACGGCTCGGACTAAATGCAATGCAGGACATAACGCGGAGATGTACACATGGGAAGGGGATGATCCATTTTTCTTGTTTTTTTTCCATCTTTTTTCCTCTTTTCCTTTTTCTTTAAAATTTACATAGAATAATTACACAACGATAACAAAATACAATCATGAAGACAGAGTTATTTAAGGCAATCATGATATGACAGAATTATCAACACAATCATGACAAGATAGAATTATCAACACAATCATGACAAGACATAATCATAACATGACCAATCATACATGATTAATAATCATAACACGACAGACTGTTGATGACGACTTTGATTCCTTTCTATTCTATAAGTAGCTCATATGCGAACCAGGAAGAAGCACAAGCACGAATTCCCTAAAGAGAAGTAAGGGAGAGAAAGAGTGATCTTAGCCCCTCGACTTGAGATGGAAGGCGAATCCTCGCGTCCCGTGAAGAGAAGCAGGGCTAGCAATGAGATAGGATGGCTTAGGGACCTTGAAGGGCATCTGAGTGAAAGAATTCACTCAGGACTGGTGAGTTGACTCATTTTTTAGTTTCTGTATGACTTCTCCTTCACCTTCTCGACATTTCCTTTCCTTTTCAGCCATATCCTCTCTTCCCGGGCCCAAGGAAATTCTCAAAGCTGCCGTGACTATCGAAGCTCACTTCGAATATAACCATTGGCATGAGAGCTGTGATTTCAAAATGGCATCTCCAAGGACTAGTGATTCATGCCAAACACTATGACAATATTTACATGGATTGGGCAGCTATGGGTGCGCTGGTGGAAATTTGGCACCCTCAAACTCACACCTTCATTTTCCCCACTTTTGAAGCAACAATTCTTCTTGAGGAGGTGGAGCTGTTGCTCGGTTTGAAGAGATTTAAGAAGGATGGCAAGATAAAGATCTCGCGCATGCTGAAAAATGTGACTTCTGAGGAAGTTCTCGGAAGTTTCATGCCATCGAAGGCTATCAAGGCGGTCCAAACTCGACAGGGAATTAACTTACAAAAGCTTGCAGAATGGACCATGAGTGCCCTGGAAGAATCAACAAGTGATGATCAGCTGGAGAAACTGATGAAGGGGTTCACAATCTGCTTAGCGGGAGCTCTCCTATTTCCTTATACAGACAACATAGTGGAGGAGGACCAATTGAGCGCCATTTGTGGGATTTGGGATGGCAAGAGAGTGGGGCCCGCCGTTCTTGCCTATCTCTACAGCGGTCTCACAGCTTCCAGCATGGGTAAGCCTCCTTTCGGTTGCATACTCCTTCTAAATTGCTAGATTGACTTGCATTTCAAATTTAACCACCACGAGGGGATGACGACTACCTCAAAAATCTTCCAACAAAGTCCACTTTACCACATAGCCGATGTGTTAGGCTTTAGTGGTAATGTGGTAAATCGCGCTCCTTGGTTGAAGAAACGCGAAGACTGGAGGAATCACTACAGCACTATGATGCAGAACATGTTCACTTATGCGCCAACATGTTTACTGTCATGCGAACTCCTCACGCGGTCTTCCCCAGATGCGAAGCTGCAACTTGTTGGCGCGACTGAGTTTATTCTATACAATGCACATCGGTGTTATACTCAGATCGGCCTCCCTCGCCATTCATTCCCAATGTTATCTGAAATTCCTCCCCTGAAGAAGAGAGAGCTAGGTACGGAGGGAGATGCAAATGATGTGAAGGCAATTAAAGCATCGTGGAAGGCAAGTGTTCCACTGAAGGTAATGGTGTCTGTAAATGAGGACATGGAACTGTGGAAAGCTTATGTAACCCAATTGGGGAATTTGAGGCCCGAAGTGCCTAAACCCCAGGTGTAGTCCTCATTTCGGAATGAAATAAGGCCTTAATGCCCTTGCACATGCTTTGAATCTCCTCCATCCCTTTTCTATAAGCGGCTAAGATGACAGACGTCGGAAGATCAGAGCAACTACAACACGAGGAGTTGCCCTGAGATGCCTTGACGCTAAAGGTTTCTCTCCAAGTGGCGAGGAGAGAGGTAAAGCGAGAGAAGATGAAGAGAAAGGCAAAGACAGAGTAGCACAGGAGGCCCAAGAGATGGAACCCTGAGAGGAAGAGCGTCCAGACACGTCACTTGCTCTACAGATCGGAGGGGAATTGGAGCTCGCGGCAAGGGAGCTCCTGGAGCTGGTAGCATCTCCATCAGCAAAGCAGAGGGCAGCTCGACCATCGACCTCGACTTCAAGAGCTTCGCGGCCATCAGGGTCACGAGAGAAGCAGGAGGACGACGAAAAGTACCGCCAGAACAGATGGAAAGGCATGGCACAGCAAAGTGATTGCTGCATCACGAGACTATAGAAGGCCTCCGAGGGAATTCTTACCTTTGGAGAGAGAAGAGACGTAACCAGGAGGGTGACGAGGATTAGTGAATGGCTTGTACACCCACTCCTTCCTCATGACGGGCACAAACCCTTATATAGATATGTGGATGAAATGGCTTGGTTTGAATGCAGCTTGCTTGCCCGTTCGTTCCTTCTGCTCTACAGGTCTTTTCTACCACATGGGTTCCTGCGAGACATGCTCGGCGAGATGTCTCCTTAAAACACGGAGTGGTGACTCAGCATAGCCATGATTTTCAAAGGGAGTCTGCCATCAGACTTTAACAATATCAGCCCGTGGTGCTCTTTTCCACGTGAATGTCCCTCGTTTCCCTGTTTGCACTAAAAGTAGTCGCAATAGGACAAGGGACACGGGGAATCTTTGGACCGAATAGGGGTGGCGGGTCAACAATCACAGCCCTGGTCCATTCACTTCACATGGCGAAGTGACACGCGAGTGTACCGTGGCCATGATTTTTCAAAAGGATCTACCACCAATTTCAAAAACGTCGGCCCTTGGCCCTATTTTCCCGCATAAATGTCCCCGATTTGCTTGTTTGCTCTAAAAGTAGATGCAACATGACCATAAACGTGGAGAATCTTTGGACCGAATAAGGACGATAAGTCAACAAATCACACCCCCAAATCGATCACTCCCCATGGTAGAGTGGCCGCAACAGTAAGGGGGGTGACTTGTCGCAAAGACTGTTGCTAGGGGTGATGGTGATAAATCTAGATCACCTTCCTTCCAATCCTATAAATACCTCTTCTTTCACTCGACTTGAGAGCACCCGAGTCGTGAGAGCTGATCCGAAGAGTGAAAGTTTGCAAGAAGGGGAGGTAGTGAAAGTTGCTCAATTTTCAGGATGGAGGGTGAATCTAGCTTCAGAACAGAAGGTGAGTCTTCCCGCTCTTCAAAGAGGAGCAGATCTGGCAGCAGTTCCAGGAGACTTTCAGAAGTCAAGGGCAACTCGGTGAGAGGATGCAATCACAACTCGTAAGTTGGACCTTGTCATCCCTTCCTTCATTCTCTCTCCCTTTTTTTTCCTTGGCAAAGCTCCCCTTTGCTCAGTTCTTGTGTATGTGCAGAGTATGATGAAATCGCACATTTCCTGGGAGCTAGTGGTTGCCGCATATCGTGGTCTTCCAGACTTCCAGAAGGCCAGGCGAGATGTGATGGGATTTGGGGCCTTTCTGCGGATCGAGCCAATCAAGCTCGACCTCGTCCTCATCCAAGCATTGCGCGAAAGATGGGACCCAGTGAGTCGGGCATTCTTGATGCCCTGGGGGCACATGGTACCCAGTCTGGAAGATGTGGTCCGAATCACGAGCCTCAGAGTGGATGGGGAGGCAGTGACCGGGGTCACTTACGCGGACTACCGAGAAGGTGCCCGGAAGCTGTTAGGACTGGAACTTGACAGTCGGAAGAACCGATCAGTAGCCAAGGCATCCATCATGGAGGCATTGGGGCTTGCTGATACTCATCCACGGGATGATGAGTCCTTGGAAGAATTCATGGAAAGGACTGAAAGAGGGTGCCGTGCTGTGTACTGCACAGATTTCGGCAATTGGGAAAGGTCCAACATGGATTTGAGGAGATTTCTCCTCTTCTTGCTGGGAAGATTGCTACTGAGCTCGAAGGGAGGCATCATCGACTGTCGCTTCCTAGAGCTGCTAGTAGATCTCGAGAGAGTAGGGCAGTATGCTTGGGGAGCTGCAGTGCTGACACATCTGTTTACAGGCCTATCCCAAGAGGTAGACCGTGAGGTGACTGTCAGTGGCTTTACACCATTTATCCAGGTAATTTTTCTTTCATTTTTTTTGTATGTTTTCCCAATAGTTCACTTAAGGCACTAATGGCACATGACGATGCAGCTATGGAGCTACTACTACCTCCCGATGGGGAGAGCTCGGCATTGGCGACCAGTGACGGTACCATTAGCCAGACGGTGGCAACCCATTATGAGTACAGCGCCTCTATCCTACCAACTGATGGTGCTAAGACGTGAGCTGCAGGAGTTCCCTGCAGCAATGGTAGGATTCTTTTTTCTTCTTTTTTTATTTTTTAGTTCTTTTTTTTATTTTTTGCTTCTACATTTGACTAGCTAAAAGAATATGTACAATCTAATCTAGGTGAACTGGAGACCCTACTTGTAATGTCCCAGATCTTTCGGATCCTTCGTTATGGGTCCCGGATCTGGTTTGTCAGGGTGTTCGACCCTGTTGTGTCCGAAATTTCATTTCGGACATCTTTCGTGTTCGGATCGGCGCGATCCGGAGTCGTTTCGGAGGCCCGGAGTGTGTCCGCGGCTTTTCCGTGCGCGTTTTCCGATTTCCGCGTACGGGTTTCGACGAGTCCTTCGGAACCCTGTAGCGGGTGAACCGGGTCGTTCACCAGTCCGCGAGTGGTACCGTTGTGATCAGCGTGTCGAGACGGTCGAGGAGGTGTATTTTTCTATTTTTTCGGTATTTTTGGCATTTTTCAGATTTTCTATTTAAAGCATTTTCTTTTTCTTTTTCTTCCCTTTTTCTTCTTCCTTCTTTCCCCTCCCGTGAGCGCGTAACGGTCACCCCCCTTTTTTCCCCTCCTTGCCCCTTGGAACCTCGCGGCGGCCCCTTCCCCTCCGGCGACGAGTGGTTGACCTTGGCGGCAGCGCGGTGACGACGGCGGCGGCGAGAGGATCGCGGCGGTGCCCCCATTGGCGCGTGGTTGTGGAGTTCGTGGTTGAGCTAGATTTGAAGATCGGCGGCGATTCGGTGGATTTCAAGCTTCCTTGAGGTAGGGGGACGAATCCTTACCCTCTTTCTAGCATTCCCCGTGATTTCTAGGCCGTGGAGAGGCCGAGAGGGGCTAGATTCATGCCAGGAGGGTTATTTTCATGTTTGGGGTTTGAGCGCCGGATCCGTCGATTCGTGGGGTTTTTGATCGATTTGGGGGCTCTAGATGCATGCTAGGTCGTTGTGGGGTGATTCCCCATTGTTTTCCCTTCACCAAAGGGGGTGAATGGGCGTGGTTTTGTGATTTCCGGCCGTAGTTCGCGAACCGGGCCGGCCCGATGTCGCGCTATAGTCCAGTGGCGCGTTCTTGATGAACGCGCTGTGTCGTCCGAGCGTGTCCGTCGGAGAAGACGAACAGTAAGGCGGTGGGGGAACGCGCCTGGTTCGGGTAGCGCGATCTCCAGATCGCGCTATCCAAGACTAGCGCGTTCAGATTGAACGCGCTAGCCTTGGGCAGCGTGACATGGAAGATCGCGCTAGCCAAAGCTAGCGCGTTCTTCGGTGTCACGCTAGGGATACCTAGCGCGACCTTTTCCCTTCCCCGAACCGCGTTTTGTGGGTAGCGTGACCTCCGGTTGGATGAGTTTTGGACCCGGTTGTGGCATGGCCCTAGGGATGCCGTGGGCACCCAGTGAGAGCCACAGGGGCGCCCGGGGTTCCTCGGAGAATCAGTTACCTAGGTAGGAGTGCTGCGTGACTTGAGGGACGGTCGGACCTCATGCGTGTCCCCGACTTCCGTACCTACCGTAGGATCATCGAGAGTCTGTGCTAGTGCTTGGTCGGTGGTTTCCGTGGATTAGTCCTTACTTCCAGTGACCTGTCCACTAGTCGTAGCTTTCTGCGCACGCGTGTGCGGACCCACCTGGGAGTGGTGGAGAGAGAGACCCAGTGTGATGCGGTTTTTAGGCTGGTTACCGTAGGGCCCCTTACCTTTGCCACCAGAGTCCGGTGGGGGGGAAAACCAGCTAGAGGACCCGACCTAGAGCAGATGGTCTGTGTGTGCACACGTAGTTGGGGGCTTAGGGCACGCACTGACGAGTGCGACCCCAGCTAGTCCTTATTGTGGTACTTGTTGCGTGTCTGAGTCTCACGCCCGGGGCGTTGTAGCTAGACACTTATGACGCGGTGTAAGACGTCAGGGGACGCATCCGGTCGTTCTTCTTGTGGATGGTGCTCCTGTTCACTAGCAGGCGTGGACTCGTGTTTTATTGGACCGAGGTTCCGTACTACGGTACCGTTAGAGTAGATGACTTTTCCGTTTATTTACGTTAGCTTGTCGGTTCTACCGTACTCTCGGTTGGTAGGGTGGTCTTCTTCTTCCTCGTTTTCCGTGCGAGGTGGGGATTCGCGGGATCCCTACTGGGCCAATGAGATGAGGCTCACCCCTGCTCTTCAGGTGAGGCGGGGTCGGCGGGAGGCGCGGTCGAGTTTCAGCGTGGGTCTTCCAGCCAGGGTTAGTTGCCAGTCTGCCAGAGCCGGGGGATGTCCCGCGTAGTTGTACTCTGGGGGATGCCCCGTGTTGTTGTACGCCGGGGGATGCCCCGTGTAGTTGTACTTTCTTTCCTATTGACTGTATTTTCTTTGGACATGAGACACTGTGGACCTTGTAGCAGTTTGATTTATTTATTATTATGTGCATTTCCTTTTGATTATTGTGCTATCTCTGTGGACGTTGCAGCTTCTCTTATATCCCACACCACTCCTTTCTACCCTTCCGAGTCTTCGGGCTCGTGGGTTGGCGGGCCGAGATTCGAGACGCGCCGGTTCCTTTCCGGTACTCGGATCCTCGGGTCGTCACAGCTGGTATCAGAGCGAGGTTGTGGAGGTATATCGAAACTTGGAACGAATTGCAGTGGTCCAGAAGGTCCATGAATGTCCTATACAGTCGGCGACTGGCTTAGGGTCGTGTGTTTTATTGATTTCTGGTGCTTTTTTTGATGCCAGGTGTGTTATGGCGCCGCGGAGGAGGACTCGTGCCCAGCAGGGAGAGTCTAGTGGTGGTCCAGAGGAGCAGAGCAGGTCTTCAATTTCTGAGGGTGTATCTAGAGATGCGAGAGCTCCAGGGATGGACGATTTCTTCCAAGGCATGTTTGAGTATGTGTTTCAGCAGCGGCAGGGAGGTCAGCAGCAGGGAGGTCATCAGCGGCAGGGTGGCGAGGCTGGTGAGGATCAGTCTCGAGGTGGTCGCGGTCGTGTGCTGAAGGAGTTTTTGCTGTATCAGCCTCCTTCTTTTGGTGGGCAGTCGGATCCTGAGGTGGCCAGAGAGTGGCTGGATGATGTGCAGTGGATTTTCAGTGCGATGGAGTGTCCCGGGGAGGAGCAGGTGGCGCTGGCCACTCATCGTCTTCAGGGATCGGCCCATACTTGGTGGACTTCGGAGTGGGGTTCAGTGTTCCGATCTCGTCCTCTTCGGCAGATTGCGTGGCAGGAGTTCGTCACGACTTTCGAGCGAGCCTTCTGTCCGTCCTTTGTCAGGTCGCAGAGGTTGCGAGAGTTCATGGAGCTGACTCAGGGTGACATGACGGTGATGGAGTACCGTGCCAGGTTTATCGAGTTGGGCCGTTATGCTCCTCATATCATGGCGGACGAGGAGGTGAAGACTGATCAGTTTGTTAGTGGTCTGAGGCTAGAGTTGAGGCACCATCTTCTTGCGTCGGGTTTGACCAGTTTGGACGCGGCATGTAAGGCAGCAGCGGCGCTGGAGAGAGATTTGCAGAAGGTTCGAGGGCAGAGCAGTGCTAGTCAGGTGCAGGCAGATTTCAGCCAGCCGACAGGGATGCAGCAGCAGAGTACCGCCCAGCTCTCAGCAGGTGGATCAGTGGCGACACAGACTGCGGCTCCGGCGCCAGGTTCATCCTTCAAGTCGAAGCTTAAGAAGTTGCTTAAGGAAGATGGTTTTAGCAAGAGGCGTCAGGATCGTAAGGAGTCAGGGCAGGAGTCGTTGGGTAGTGTTCAGCAGCCGATGGCTTTTCAGCGTCAGGGTTCGATGACTGGTTCGTGGGATGGCTGTCCCAGGTGCGGTGGTTCTCATCCAGGCAGACCGTGTTCGGCGCCCGTGGTTTGCTTCAGGTGCGACCAGCCAGGGCACATGGCACGTGACTGTCCGCAGAGACCGCGCCAGCCGCACGAGTTTCAGCAGCAGCAGCAGTTTCGGCCCCAGCAGTCGTCAGCACAGCCACAGCAGGGACAGTTCCCTCAGTTGGCACGGTCAGCTACTATGGGTGGGCAGAGATCCCGAGGCAGAGTGACTCATCTGACCAGGGCGGAAGCTGAGGCATCACATTTGGTGGAAGGTACTCTTTCGATTTTGGGTTGTGCGGCTCGTGTTTTGTTCGATTCAGGTGCTTCTCATTCGTTCATCTCGGAGGTTTTCGCTCAGAGCGTGGAGGACCTGGTGACCGAGGTGTCCTGTGACTTGGCGGTAGAGTTGCCTACCGATGACTTCATGATCACCCCGTACTGCTTTGAGAAGGTACCTGTGTGGGTGGAAGGGTGGAACTTGCCGGTTAGACTCTACGCGTTACCGCTTCAGGACTTCGATGTGATTTTGGGCATGGATTGGCTCGAGGCCCATCATGCCTTGGTGGATTGTGGCTCGAAGAAGGTCTACTTCCGACAGCCCCGTGGACCCACCTTCTATTTTCAAGGTATTCGGTCTTCCTCTTCCCGCTTGCTTATTTCGGCTTTCCGTGCGCATCGTTTGCTTGATGCAGGTTGTCAGGGTTTTCTCGCATCCGTGGTTTTGGTCGAGCGGCAGGGCCCTGAGGTAGAGGACATTCCTGTCGTGTGCGAGTTTCCTGATGTTTTCCCCGAGGAGCTACCAGGGATGCCACCGCAGCGAGAGATTGATTTCGTGATTGAGGTGGTGCCGGGTACGACGCCTATGTCGAAGGCCCCTTATCGGATGGCGCCTGCTGAGTTGTGAGAGCTGAAGGCGCAGTTGCAGGAGTTGCTGGCCAAGGGGTATATTCGTCCTAGTTATTCCCCGTGGGGTGCGCCGGTATTGTTTGTAAAGAAGAAGGATGGTAGTTTGAGGCTGTGCATCGACTACCGTCAGTTAAACGAGGTGACTGTCAAGAACATGTATCCGTTGCCGCGAATTGATGACTTGTTCGATCAGCTTCAGTCGGCCCAGGTGTTTTCGAGGATCGATTTGAGATCGGGTTATTACCAGCTGCGGATCCGAGAGTCAGACGTGGAGAAGACGGCGTTCCGATCGAGGTATGGGCATTATGAGTTCTTGGTGATGCCATTCGGGCTCACCAATGCCCCCGCAGCATTCATGGACTTGATGCATAGGGTGTTTTATCCGTACTTGGACCAGTTTGTGGTCATGTTTGTGGACGATATCCTTGTGTATTCGCGGTCTACTGAGGAGCATGTACAGCATTTGAGAGCGCTATTGCAGACCCTGCGCGATCACCAGTTGTATGCCAAGTACAGCAAGTGCGAGTTCTGGCTCCGAGAGGTGCACTTTCTGGGGCATGTTATTTCTGGTGATGGTGTTTTCGTGGACCCGGCCAAGGTCGAGGCGGTGGTGCAGTGGCCTAGGCCGAGTTCTGTCACGGAGATTCGGAGTTTCTTGGGGCTTGCAGGTTATTATCGGCGGTTTATTCAGGATTTCTCTCGTATTGAGGCCCCGATGACCAGGCTTACGCGGAAAGAGGTGCAGTTTGTCTGGACGGAGGAGTATGAACGGAGCTTCATGGAGCTGAAGAGATTGCTTACCACTGCTCCGGTTTTGGTGTTGCCATCTGGCTCGGGTGGTTTCGTGGTGTGTACAGATGCTTCCGGGGTAGGCCTCGGTGCTGTGTTGATGCAGTATAGGAGAGTTGTGGCGTATGCGTCGCGGCAGTTGAAGCCACATGAGGCGAACTACCCTACTCATGATCTTGAGTTGGCAGCGTTGATCTTCGCTCTGAAGATCTGGAGGCATTATTTGTACGGCGAGAGGTTTGAGTTTTTCACTGACCATCAGAGTTTGAGGTATGTGTTTACGCAGAAGGACCTTAACCTCAGACAGAGGAGGTGGATGGAGTACATGAAGGATTATGACGTCACTCTATCTTATCAGCCTGGCAGGATGAACGTCGTGGCTAATGCTCTGAGCAGGAGGGTAACGGTCAGTCAGATGTTGTTGAGGAAGTGGAAGCTTTGGGAGCAGGTCCCGGCCATGACTTTTAGGCTCAAGGTCCCGCAGGACCAGGGTTCGGCTGTCCTTGCGAGTCTGACTGTCACGCCCGCGGTGCGTCGACAGGTGACTGAGGCCCAGCGAGCGGACCCCGAGCTACCCCGTATTCTGTCGATGGCCGAGGTGGAGTTTGGTGAGGATGGAGCTGTGAGATTCAGAGGTAGGTTGTATGTTCCGGTCGAGGGGCAGGTACGGCGTACGGTTTTGCGTGAGGCTCATGGGAGTCGGTATGCAGTGCACCCCGGATCGGCTAAGATGTAGCAGAACCTGAAGAGGCAGTTTTGGTGACCTGGCATGAAGAGAGATGTGGCGGAATTTGTGGCCAAGTGTTTGACTTGTCAACAGGTGAAGGTAGAGCACCAGCGACCAGGAGGCACACTTCAGCCCTTGGATGTTCCTTCTTGGAAGTGGGACCATGTGACCACTGATTTTGTGGTTGGATTACCGAGGACGTCCAGTGGGGAGGATAGTATCTGGTTGCTAGTGGATAGACTGACGAAGACGGCGCGATTGCTGCCAGTCAAGGTTAGTTGGAGCGTGCAGCGTTTGGCTCGGTTGTATGTGGAGCAGATCGTCCCGTTGCATGGAGTTCCTATCTCTATCGTGTCCGATCGTGACCCCCGTTTCACTTCTGGATTCTGGAGGAGCTTCCAGAAGGCTCTAGGCACCGAGTTGGCATTCAGCTCGGCCTATCATCCTCAGTCGGATGGTCAGTCTGAGCGGACCATCCAGACTTTGGAGGACATGCTGCGAGCGTGTTGTTTGGAGTGGCAGGGGAGTTGGACCCACCATCTGCCATTAGTGGAGTTTGCCTACAACAACAGCTATCATTCGAGCATCGGTATGGCTCCCTATGAGGCGTTGTATGGACGACCTTGTCGGACTCCGCTTGATTGGTTCGAGGTGGGCGAGCGTGCCTTGACCGGACCAGATTTGGTGCAGCAGTGCGTTGAGGTGGTGCATCTCATTCGGCAGAAGATGTTGGCAGCTCAGAGCCGGCAGAAGAGTTATGCCGATCGGAGGAGGCGACCCCTCAGCTTTGTTGTGGGAGATCGAGTTTTCTTGAGAGTGTCTCCCATGAAGGGCGTGATGCGCTTCGGTAGGCGTGGGAAGCTGAGTCCCCGCTACATTGGTCCCTTTCCCATCGTTGAGCGCGTTGGGGAAGTTGCTTATCGGTTGCAGTTACCTTCGGAGCTTTCCACGGTGCATGATGTGTTCCATGTATCGATGCTTCGGAAGTATATGCCCGATGACTCTCATGTTCTCGAGGATGCCGTTTGGCCTGATGTGACCCCAGATCTGTCCCTTTCGGAGTTTCCTGTTCGCATTGAGGATCGGCGAGAGCAGCGCCTGCAGAACAAGGTTATTCCTCTGGTTAAGGTGGTCTGGCAGTGTCATTCTGGCGGCGAGGCATCTTGGGAGCGTGAGGATGAGATGCCGGAGTCGTATCCTTATTTGTTTGTGTGAGTCTTTCCCCCGTCCTTATGCCTTGTCCTTGAATTTCGAGGATGAAATTCGTTTAAGGGGGGAGGGCTGTAATGTCCCGGATCTTTCGGATCCTTCGTTATGGGTCCCGGATCTGGTTTGTCAGGGTGTTTGATCCTGTTGTGTCTGAAATTTCATTTCGGACATCTTTCGTGTTCGGATCGGCGCGATCCGGAGTCGTTTCGGAGGCCCGGAGTGTGTCCGCGGCTTTTCCGTGTGCGTTTTTCGATTTCCGCGTACGGGTTTCGGCGAGTCCTTCGGAACCCTGTAGCGGGTGAACCGGGTCGTTCACCAGCCCGCGAGTGGTACCGTTGTGATCAGCGTGTCGAGACGGTCGAGGAGGTGTATTTTTCTATTTTTTCAGTATTTTTGGCATTTTTCGGATTTTCTATTTAAAGCATTTTCTTTTTCTTTTTCTTCTCTTTTTCTTCTTCCTTCTTTCCCCTCCCGTGAGCGTGCAACGGTCACCCCCTTTTTTCCCCTCCTTGCCCCTTGGAACCTCGCGGCGGCCCCTTCCCCTCCGGCGACGGGTGGTGGACCTTGGCGGCAGCGCGGTGACGACGGCGGCGGCGAGAGGATCGCGGCGGTGCCCCCATTGGCGCGTGGTTGTGGAGTTCGTGGTTGAGCTAGATTTGAAGATCGGCGGCGATTCGGTAGATTTCGAGCTTCTTTGAGGTAGGGGGACGAATCCTTACCCTCTTTCTAGCATTCCCCGTGATTTCTAGGCCGTGGAGAGGCCGAGAGGAGCTAGATTCATGCCGGGAGGGTTATTTCCATGTTTGGGGTTTGAGCGCCAGATCCATCGATTCGTGGGGTTTTTGATTGATTTGGGGGCTCTAGATGCATGCTAGGTCATTGTGGGGTGATTCCCCATTATTTTCCCTTCACCAAAGGGGGTGAATGGGGGTGGTTTTGTGATTTCCGGCCGTAGTTCGCGAACCGGGCTCGGCCCGATGTCGCGCTATAGTCCAGTTGCGCGTTCTTGATGAACGCGCTGTGTCGTCCGAGCGTGTCCGTCGGAGAAGACGAATAGTAAGGCGGTGGGGGAACGCGCCTGGTTCGGGTAGCGCGATCTCCAGATCGCGCTATCCAAGACTAGCGCGTTCAAATTGAACGCGCTAGCCTTGGGCAACGTGACATGGAAGATCGCACTAGCCAAAGCTAGCGCGTTCTTCGGTGTCGCGCTAGGGATACCTAGCGCGACCTTTTCCCTTCCCCGAACCGCGTTTTGCGGGTAGCGTGACCTCCGGTTGGATGAGTTTTGGACCCGGTTGTGGCATGGCCCTAGGGATGCCGTGGGCACCCAGTGAGAGCCACAGGGGCGCCCGGGGTTCCTCGGAGAATCAGTTACCTAGGTAGGAGTGCCGCGTGACTTGAGGGATGGTCGGACCTCATGCGTGTCCCCGGCTTCCGTACCTACCGTAGGATCATCGAGAGTCTGTGCTAGTGCTTGGTCGGTGGTTTCCGTGGATTAGTCCTTACTTCCAGTGACCTGTCCACTAGTCGTAGCTTTCTGCGCACGCGTGGGCGGACCCACCTGGGAGTGGTGGAGAGCGAGACCCAATGTGACGCGGTTTTAGGCTGGTTACCGTAGGGCCCCTTGCCTTTGCCACCAGAGTCCGGTGGGGGGGAAAACCAGCTAGAGGACCCGACCTAGAGCAGATGGTCTGTGTGTGCACACGTAGTTGGGGGCTTAGGGCACGCACTGACGAGTGCGACCCCAGCTAGTCCTTGTTGTGGTACTTGTTGCGTGTCTGAGTCTAGACACTTGTGACGCGGTGTAAGACGTCAGGGGACGCATCCGGTCGTTCTTCTTGTGGATGGTGCTCCTGTTCACTGGCAGGCGTGGACTCGTGTTTTGTTGGACCGAGGTTCCGTACTACGGTACTGTTAGAGTAGACGACTTTTCCGTTTATTTACTTTAGCTTGTCGGTTCTACCGTACTCTCGGTTGGTAGGGTGGTCTTCTTCTTCCTCATTTTCCGTGCGAGGTGGGGATTCGCGGGATCCCTACTGGGCCAATGAGATGAGGCTCACCCCTACTCTTCAGGTGAGGCGGGGTCGGCGGGAGGCGCGGCCGAGTTTCAGCGTGGGTCTTCCAGCCAGGGTTAGTTGCCAGTCTGCCAGAGCCGGGGGATGTCCCGCGTAGTTGTACTCCGGGGGATGCCCCGTGTTGTTTTACGCCGGGGGATGCCCCGTGTAGTTGTACTTTCTTTCCTATTGACTGTACTTTCTTTGGACATGAGACACTGTGGATCTTGTAGCAGTTTGATTTATTTATTATTATGTGCATTTCCTTTTGATTATTGTGCTATCTCTGTGGACGTTGCAGCTTCTCTTATATCCCACACCACTCCTTTCTACCCTTCCGAGTCTTCGGGCTCGTGGGTTGGCGGGCCGAGATTCGAGACGCGCCGGTTCCTTTTCGGTACTCGGATCCTCGGGTCGTCACACTACTCAAGTATGGTCGATGCCGACCAACCGTGGGTTTTGATGAGCCGTGCCCGGTTTGGACGAGAGCTTTGGATCCACTGCCTGAATGAAATCGAGCCGCTTCGGCTACGATTGGTTATGAGGACCCTGGGGTTAGCTCAGGAATGGGTGGATACGACTGCGCCACCTCGTGTCGGGAGAAAGACACGGGGGCCGGCAACCTGCATTGATTGGCGTGTGCGGTTCCCCGAACAGTATGAAGACTGGCAACGGGGTGGCACAATTGTGGAATCGTAGGCACAAGATAGTGAAGACTATCTGCGTCTATATAGGGCAATGTATGCAGAGCGACTCCAACCTGGGGGACTTGTGGAGGTAGGCCTCCCCTTTTTCTTCTTTTCGTTGTTTTTGGTTGTTTTTGTTCTTATCTATTTTTTTTGTGAAAATGCTGACTCCTATAACATGGCTGTAGGATGTCCGTGATACCATGATAGCGAACTTGCGAGCTCGCTTGGCAGACACGGAGCGACAATTGGGTGACACGCGTGGTGCCTTAAGTGCCTCGGTAAGTGTATATGCAATGCATACTCCCAATTATGACCATAGATTCATGGTGCTTAGCCACTAATTATCACCTCATGTGGTTATAGCGCGTCCAGATCGACGCAGCCTCATCAGCGATGGGAGCAGATGGCGTCTCTTCCAGCTTATGGATCCCTACCTCAGAGCTGGATTTGCTTCACGAGCAACTTGCTCATGCCACGCAGTGTGCCGTAGAGGCAGAAGGCCTGCTCTCTATACAGGTAAAAGTTTCATTGTTGAATCTTCCTCATTCATGCCTTGCCGCATATCTGAGATGGCATATCTGGTAGGAAAAGGAGACGCAAGAGGCACTTGCCCAAGCTGCGCAGAGGGAGGCTAGAATAGCGGAGCTGGAAGATGAACTGCGGCGTCGTCCAGATGATGACTCTTCTAGGGACGCCGTGGAGCTAAGGATCACCCTTCAACTGGAGAGGGAAGACCGAGAAAGAGAACGGGCAGAAAAAGAAAGGGACAGAGAGAGAAAGAGCCGATAGGTTGGCTGAGAGGGAGGAGCGAAGGGCCATGGAAGCCCAATTGTTTGAACTCCGAACCAGCCTTGGTCTTGCTGAACAATGGCTAAAAGATGGTGAAGAGCGCTACCGAAAAGCACGAGAGCGTGGCTTTCGTGTTAGTAGCTTCTTTGGTGCCCCCGCAGATCAATGCCGGGGTGTGGAGATGGGAAGAGGAGTGCAGGGCGGTAGAAGTACCGCTTTTCGTAGTTGGGTTACACCCTCGAGAGCGTCTTGCCCGGAGAGCGGAGGGACGAGTAATGTAGAGAGAGAAGGTGGAACTTAATGTACAATTTCTAGGAATGAAATAAAAAGCTTGATTATTGGTTTTTGTTTTCATCTCTTTCTTGCTATCTCGAATCCCTGCACACATCACTGAAACAAACAAGTCAGAATTTCTGCCCTGACTTGGCCCCTTGCTCAATAAGCAGATTTCTGTTTTGACTGTCCTTGATAATGGGTCAAGGGGCCAAGCCTTTATTAATAAAGGCAAGATAAAGATATGATGATGAATGCGGCACACAAACACATGGATGCAAGCGAAAATTAAAAGTGGAATGCTGCATACAAATGCAATCATGGGAAATGTGATTTTTTTTATTTTTATTTTTTCTTGCATTTTTTTGTTGTTTTATTTTTCATCATTTTTTGTTTTGTATATGTCTACATTTTTCTCTTTTTCCCTTTTTTTTGTTATTTTTATCATCATCATTTTTTGTTGCTAATGCCTGGTAAGCACCCATATGGCACCTAACCTGCATGAGAATATGGATTTCTTACTAACCTCCCAGGTATCCTAAGTGCACATCTAGGTTGATTTGGGCATCTAGACTCCTCGAATGATAATCCCGCCGGCTAAGACTTATCCTGATGACAATGCCGTCATGCCATGCTTAGGCTCCCAGTCGCTTCCGACCACAGGGATTCACTCAAAAAGTATTCGAGGTAAATGATTTGCCCGACCCGGGTCTATTTCCTCACAACTCTAGATGGTATATAATGGAACACCCTGGAACCCAAACGACCAACCGCGCGACGCTGACCCGGAATCAGACGCCGTCGCACCCGTAGGTGACGCGCTTGCATTGGTCTAAGCCCGAGGTTAGATAATAAAGCATTAAGGTGGTAGACAAGGGTCTTGACCGGTCAGAAACACGGAGACTCCTTCACGACAATGGCTTCTGCTTTTCAAAATGGACAACCATATGTTTGTGTTAAAAGGATGTTGCAGGCTTTGGCGAGTTTCACCCTTCGGGAACTCCATTGAGCTTTGATCTTCAGGGGAAGAAGGAAGAATATTGGGGGCAAACCTCCTGAGAGGACCGACAAAACCGTTAACCCGGCGAGCAAGTAGGGGTGCACTTAACTTCCCCTTTCGGGCAACTTCAGACCAAATCTCGAGCATTTACATCTCATGGCCCCTTTTGTGTAGAATTTAAGTTTCAGTCAAAGGGGTTTCATTTAGTGGAATCAGGCACGGTTACGACCAGGCTTTTCACTTGACTTTGAATTTGTTCTTTTTTGATTTTTTTTTGATAGATTTTTTGCGAGGGACATAATCTTTTGACAATGTGGAATCCCTCTTGTATGCCTGCGGGGACACTGCCCTCTTCTCGTGCTCTGACCCATGCTCGAGGAATTGGGCCCTACTCTCACCCTAGGGGTTGTGTTCGTGTTTCCCATGCTCAGCGTTTTAAGGGCGCCGACTGTCTCATTCGGTCGAGAAGAAGAGAATAAAGATTTGAGCTTTCTTGGAGACCTTTTGAGTGATGCCCTACCATAAGCGTTGCTATCAATTTTTTATAACACAGATGTGTATACATGTTGTCTTCTTTTGAGGGGGCATAGGCCAAACTGGCCGGACATGGGTCTCTACGGTTCTGGCAAACCAAGACCTGAGACCTACCAAGCCTTAATGGGCCCTATCTTGACATGGAGGTAAGATGCGGTAACTTGATTCCATGTTGGTCTCCAAACATCAGCATTTTGAATTTTTTATTTTTTTTGGTCTTTTCTTTTTTTGTTTTCATGTACAAATTTTTGTGGTTTTCATTATTTTTCATTTTTTTGTTTTTATTTTCATTTTTTTTTTGTCTTTGACAGTATGTACACCTATCTAAGGGTAATACTTCTTAAGGTAAAGCCCATTCCAAGGGTGGGATAACTCAACTCCTTCAGCATTGACTAGCCTGTAGGCGTTGCCAGGATGTACAGCATGAACCACGTATGGTCCTTCCCAATTGGGTTGGAGCTTAGAACACGGCCCGCCAGGTTTTACACAAATTCTTTTCACTACCATTTCACCAACTTTGAACTTTCTCTTAATAACCTTCTTCTAGTAAAAACGTGCGAGTCTATTTTGGTAGACTCGAGCATGCTCGGCAGTAACCAGACGTTTCTCGTCTAAGAGTTCCAACTGGGCAAGGAGAGAATCGCGACGTTCATTGAGGGGAAGGTCCTTGTCCAATTATACTCTCAGAGAGGGAATCAGAATCTCATACGGAACTACCGCCTCCATCCCGTAAGTGAGGGCGAACGGAGTTTGCCCAGTAGGAGTTCGGATTGAAGTGCGATAGGCCCATAGAGCTTCGATACGCTTCTCTGGCCAATCCGAGAATCTGCTAGACTCACAAGTTTTCTTTATGATTTTGATCAGTATTTTATTCGTAGCCTCTGCTTGGCCATTGCCTTGTGGATAAAATGGTGATGAATGATGCAATGCAATCTTATACCTTCTACAGAGGTCCTGAAGGTCCTGAGAAATGAATTGTGGCCCATTGTCGGTGATGATAGTTCTTGGAATGCCAAACCTGGCGATGATGTTCTTCATAATAAACTTGCAAACAGTTGATGTCTTGATTTCCGCATAAGCTTCAGCTTCGGCCCATTTGGTAAAGTACTCCGTTGCAGTAAGGATGAAGGATTTTTGTTTAGTAAGGGAGTTAGGATCACCGAGAGGACCAATGATGTCGAATGCCCACATGGAGAAAGGCCATGGGGAGGATACTGGATGGAGAGAGGAAGATGGGGAATGGATCTTATCGGCGTGAAGTTGACACTTGACACACCTACGGCATGGTGGGCCAGTAAAAGCCTTGCCGAAGGATCTTCTTGACAAGCATCTGGCTATTCACATGACCACCGCACACGCCTGAGTGTGCTTCCTCTACACACTTCCAAGACTCATCATCATCAAGACACCTTAGAAGAACACCAGTGAGGCTTCTCTTGTATAGCAATCCTCCAACCAATGTGTACCTCTGGGCTACTCTTCTTATGGCCCTCTTATCTTCTGCTGTTGCCTCTTCAGGGTAAGACTGGTCTTTGCAATATTTAACAATCTCATAGAACCATGGCTTCTCCTCATCAGCCAATTCTTCTTCCAATTCGACCAACATAATTTCCCTCTTTTCAGCAACTTCTCTATCCTGAGCCATCTTTGACATTTCCTCCTGAACCCTTAAATAGGAAGGGTTGTGAATAGCAGGGAAGAGAAGCTTGTGGATAGAAACGGACAGAGCCCTTCTGCCCAGAGGAAACCTTAATGATGATGCCAACGAAGCAAGAGCGTCGGCCAGAATGTTCTGATTGCGAGGAACATGAATAAAGACTAACTTGGTGAACAGTTTAGCGAAAGTAACAGTAAGCTCTTGGTATGGCTTGAGCTTGGGATCACGAGTGCGATATTTGGTGAGCACTTGGCGAAGGATAAGTTGACTATCACCTATGACTCGTAATTCGGTGACCCAGAAGGAATAGGCAAGGTTCAGACCTGCTAAAAGAGCCTCGTATTCAGCCACGTTGTTGGTGACTAGAAATGAGAGCTGGAATGCCTCTGGGATAGCGATGCCTTCGGGCGACAAAAGGACAATGCCAATATCTCTCCCCTGGGAATTCAAAGCTCCATCAAAATATAATGTCCACATGGGATCATCAGACTGGGTAATGGACATTAGTTCCTCATCTGGAAACTCTGATTGAACAGGGTCAAACTTGGGGAGGGGGTGATGAGCGAGATGCTCGGCTATAGCATAGCCTTTGATTGCCTTTTGTTGAATATAGGTGATGTCAAACTGAGATAGAAAACTTTGCCAACGTACTAGCCTATCAGTAAGGACAGACTTTTCCAAGAGAAATTTGATAGGATTCATCCGAGCAATCAAGTGGACTTCGTGAGCCAGAAAGTAATGTTTCAATTTCTGTACCACCCACACAAGGGCGGCACAGGTCCTTTCCATGGCAGTATACTTTCGCTCACAGGGGTTGAGGAGTTTGGACAAGTAATAGGTTGCCCGTTCCTTGCCTTCCTCATTGATTTGTGCCAGGACGGCTCCCACAGAGTCATCTAGGACCGAGATGTATAAGATCAAAGGCTTATCTGGAATAGGTGGAGTGAGAACAGGCGGGTTGGCCAGATATTCCTTTAATCCGTCGAAAGCATTCTGGCACTTAGAATCCCAACAGAATTTGGTCCCTGCTTTGGTCAACTCGTAGAAGGGCCGGCACCTTTGCGAGTGTTGAGACACAAAGCGATGGATATACTGCAACCTCCCGATTAATTCTCGAACTTCTCTCAAATTCTTCGGGGGTGGCATATCCCTAATTGCCTTAGTCTTGTTGGGATCTATCTCAATACCCCTTTTGCTCACAATGAAGCCTAATAATTTGCCAGATGATACACCAAACACACATTTCTTTGGATTCATTTTCAAATTGAATTCACGCGATCTTTGCAACACCTTTGCAAGGACCTCAGGATGTTCCGCCCTAGTTTTGGATTTTACCAACAAATCATCCACATATACCTCCAAATATATGTGTATCATGTCATGGAATATTGTCATCATAGCCATTTGGTAAGTGGCTCCAGCGTTCTTCAGTCCAAATGGCATGACCACATAACAGTAAGTTCCCCAGGGAGTAGTGAATGAGGTTTTCTCCTGGTCTTCTTCTGCCAGACGAATTTGATTATATCCAGAAAATCCATCCATGAATGAAAGAGTTTCATATCCTGCCGTATTATCAATTAACACATCAATATGAGGCAAAGGGAAATCATCCTTCGGACACGCACAGTTAAGGTCCCGGAAGTCAATACAAATTCTCACCTTTCCATCTTTCTTCATGACCGGGACGATGTTTGCGACCCACTGAGGATAAAGGACGACTCTTATGAACCTAGCTTTGTGGAGCTTGTCGACCTCTTCCTTCATTTTTAAAGCCATTTGTGGGCGAAAACGTCTTAACCGTTGCTTTACCGAGATGGATCCTGGTTTGAGAGTGAGACGATGCTCGACCAGAGTAGAATCCAATCCTGGCATATCATCATAGCTCCATGCAAACGTGTCCTTATAATCCTCGAGAACCTTAATTAATGCCTCTTCGTCAGATGATGGTAAATTATCACTTATGAGGACAATCCTAGGGTCTTCCTCAGTTCCCAAGTTATTCTCTTTGGTGGACTCTTCTACAGCGGCTGACGGTTCGTCAAATCTGCTCATTCCACTAGCATATGCGTCGGCCGCATCCTCATATTCTTCGTCCACTTCTTCAATGGGGTACTCATCATCGGTGATTTCATAAATCCCGTACCCTTCATCAATCACACCATCATTTTCACATTCTATCTCCGGTAATTGGATAGGATTTTCTAGCAATTGAGGGATGGCTAGAAAGGCTTGACACCTATCGGCTAAATCTAAAAGAAATCACCGAGGGATCTGCTTACCCTTGGATTTCTTCTTGGGCACTACCCTTGACTTATTCCTAACCTGACACACATTATTTACAGAAGAAGAAGAAGCTGAAGAGGATAGTGAAGAATGTACAGGGAAGGACCCCTCAGAGGAGGGGTAAAGAAGGTCGCTCAAGGGACCTTGAATGAGTGGCCCGTAAGTCGGGGCACACTCATGGGAGATATATGATGTCTCCTCAACAAAGATGTGTTGTTGGGGAGTTGGAAAATTGACGTTTTTTTTTTCGTTTTCATTTTTGATAACAAAACAATGAAAAGAAATTGGAGGAGGTGAAAAGGGAATTAGAGCTAGAGGGTTGTGTAGCTCGTAGAACAAATCGTGATTGAAAACCTGACGTGAGTTAAGAAACCCACGTAGGTATATGAGTAAAGAAGGAGACCTGGGAAGATCATCAGACAACTGTCTGGCCCAGGAAGGAGACAACAACAGAGGCTGTGAGATATGGATAGAAAAGATGACGGCTAATGAGCCATCGGTGACAATATTGGTGACGGATGATGACCCGTCGATGACAACATCCTCTTGGCGAGGAGGGTTTGACATTCTGGCAAGTGTGGTGGTGTCCCCTGGCATTTCAGAGATCAAAGACGACCCTTCTAGATGTGGAGGCGAGAACATTCTTTCCAGTGCAATGGATATATCTGGTATGTCAAACTATTTATACCATTCACAATCCAGGTGGACAATCTTCCCTCTTTTAGGGATCCTTGAACATGCTTGAGCTAAAAACACATCCCGTGACCCCCCAGGTGATTCCGGTGGAGGATCTCCCATCTGGACGATGGGCCCCTTTTTGAAATGTGAGGATAAAGTCCAAGTGAGGGGTTTGCCGTCTGATTCGAATGGCCCCTTAAAACCCAAGCCAGCTCTATGGATTGGCTTTATCTTTTGGAGTGGTCTCAGCCTTCCTTGCAGTTGTGCCCCTAGACCTTTGCCATCTTGGTAGCCAATATTTCTCATAATCTCCCATCCTTTGGAGCGGGAGGGAAGACGTGAGTTTGACAAAGGGAATGGCTTTTGTTGTCTGAAGGGAGCACGGCAGGGGTCATACACAT
This sequence comes from Amorphophallus konjac, assembly GCA_022559845.1. Lineage (NCBI taxonomy): Eukaryota > Viridiplantae > Streptophyta > Magnoliopsida > Alismatales > Araceae > Amorphophallus > Amorphophallus konjac. The sequence goes on from CM040121.1 coordinate 19,848,040, forward strand.
CCAACAAGGATAGTATGGGCCGATGAGTCGGCCAGACCGAAGGCAAAGAGGTGGTGATTGCATCCACCGTAGAACAGAGGGGCATGCTCATTACCTTGATAACCCATCCTTTGTATGAAAATTTCAAACACTGATGATTGGTGGATGGTATAGCATTCATAGCTTCAATGTAGGTACGGCCTAGTATAGCCTTAAAAGTGGGATCCATATCAAGGACATGAAATTCCGTAAAGACTGATACAGGACCTAGTTCTACATTGAGGGCAATCATCCCCATTGGCGGCCTCTTACTGTTGTCGTAGGCCGTGACTGTGATTGAAGAAGGCATGAGTTGTTCTTCATCAACCCCACATACTTGGAGAGTACTCGGGGAAAATCACATTTATAGACGCGCCCGTGTCCACCAGGCACGGATCCACTGACACACCATTGATTTTCACCGCAATGCACAATGCATATTTTCGAGCTTCCTTGGGGGCAAGCTCATGATTATGGAACATGATGGGCGGTTGTGTATCAGTGGGCGTCAGGACTGTCGAGATTTTCTCCACAGGGAGATCCTCGTTCACCATAACCTTTTGAAGATAGTCTTTCAAAGCTTCTTGGTGAGATGGGGATCTTTTGATCAACTCAAGGATGGAGATACGGGCGGGCGTCTTATCCAGATGCTTTAACAAGTCATACTGGGTCCCAGGGATGGACTCTTCTGACTGCTCTTCCTTATCTTTCTGGGGCTGAGATTGTTCAGGGGCCTGACTATTCTGGGGAAATACCCGGTGGAACATCCTTCCACTCCGGAGCACCATTGCTTGTGGGTCTTGTTGCACCTCTATGGTATTGGGTGTGAATTTTAACAAGGGTTTAAGGGGTAATGGTAGAGGAACTGTTGGTGGGATAGGGGTTATGATGGGTGTAGAGGTTTTGATTAGGGGTTTGCTTGGTGGAGGTATAGTAGAGGTAGAAGGAATCTTGGACGTATGATGGATGATGAGTGGTTTAAAGGGTAGGGGTATAGTGGAAGTAGAAGGGACCTCAGATGAACGGTGAATGATAAGAGGTTTAGATGGTGGAAGAGGAGGTTCAATGGCGGTAGAGGTGGATGGTGCGTCATACGGATAATGAGCGGTAAAAAGGTTAGAAGGCGGGGGTAAAGGTGCGATAGAGGTAGATGGTAAATTAGAGGAATAAGAAGTGATCAGGGGACTTGGGGGTGAAAAAGGTGTGGGAAATGGCCTTTGGTGATGGACTAACGGTGAATTGACGGTAGGGGTACGAATAAGAGGGCGTGATGGCTGTGGAACGGGGGAAGGACCAAATAGGGGTTGTGAGGGGGTTGAATGGTAAGAAGATGCTGTTCGAAGGAGACGAGGAGGTTGATTGGTGGTATGACTGGTAGCAAGGACAGATGTGCTTTCTAAATGATAGGTTTGCTCTCTTCCAACTTCCGAGAAGGAGGAAATCGGATTAACCTGATAGTTGGGCTGTTGGTGCTCCGGAAGCGGGTTATGGATGATGCCCATATTAGGCTGCTGTTGTGGGGCCTGCTGAGGCTGTTGTTGTTGCTGTGGTTGTTGTGGTAACTGTGGCCTAGGCGGAGGTCTCCTGGCCTTTAGGGTGGCGATGCATCGCCTCATTTCATCCCAATCGATTTCACCGAGATCATTCATGTCGTAAATGTAATCTTTGAAGTTGAAACAATTCTCCACCGTATGACCCGACTGTCTGTGATAAACACAGTACCTGGAGGTATCAGCATTTGGGGGCCATGTAAACTTTTCTTTGGGCAAAGTAAGTAGGTTGGCAGCCATGAGAGCGTTAAAAATGTCCGGCAATGCCTCGGGCAATGGTGGATAATGGGCTCTTTTGGGTCCAATAGGCCTCATCCGTTGTTGTGGTGGGCCGTAATTTTCCGGGGGTGGAACTTGGTGATACTGAGGTTGTGGTTGTTGTTGTTGTTGCTGGGGATGAAAGGGTTTAGGCATGTTATTTTGAAGGGGGTTATTTTGGGATGGAGGACGATAAAGAGGTGGACCTTGTTGAAAGGGAGGTCGTGAAACCTGAGGAGGCCTTGGGTTAACTGGTTGGTTGGGGCCGCCAAGCACAATCACTTGCTCGTTTATGACGACTCCCTCAGTTGTCCCTCCTTGGACACCAGTGCCCGTCTTCTTAAACACCCTTGGCTTTGGAGGTTCAAACATGTGCATGATGGGAGAATCTTTTAATTGGGTCTGGATATACCGAGCCCTCTCATAAAGTTCCTCCATCGTGGTAAGCTTATTCATGGCTAAAATGTGTCTAAACTGCGGGGTTGCATTAGACACAATCATCTTGACTTGCTCGGGTTCTGAAAGGGTATCCTTTATTTTATCGGCCAGAGACCTCCACCTATCAGCATACTGGACAAAATCCTCATCTGACCTCATTTTCTCAACAACTAGGTCGGTGATAGAAAGGGAGAGACCGACTTTGGTTTTGACAATTTCAAAATCTCCAGCCTCACTCGGCTCTAGTGAATAGAACCATTCTAGGGCGGGACCATCCAATGATTTCTGAAAAAGGTAAGCCAGGGATTTTGGATCGTTCTGCCATGAGGAAGATTCATACATAAAATCCTTGATGTGAATATAAGGATTTCCCGTGCCGTTATACCTACGGTATGTAGGCATTTCGGAGGGAGGAAGATGAAATATGGGGAGATTTGGCAGGGAAATGTCAGGGACAGACTTCCCATGTGCCTCTTTCTTAAAATTTCGGAACTCCTCGTTCATTTCATTGATTTAGTTGAGGAGAGATTGAGTGAGATCCTCGGCAGGTGGAGGTTGGGCCTGCCACTGAGGCTGAGAAGGCCTGCCAAGGGCCTGAGAAGGGAATCCTGAACCAGAAGGGTATGGTGGCCCACTAGTGGACGGACCCGTTTGGGGTACCGTATGAAGGATGACAGAGGCTTGAGATTGTGGAAGGGGAGATTGGTAAGAGGCAGGCTGTTGACTCGCCTGTCCTTGAAATGAGGAAGAAGGAACGTCATGTACATACGATAGAAAAGTGGTAGTCTGGAGCGACTGTTGGTAGGATGTGGGAGCCGGAGTTGACTCCTGAGGAGGGGGAGCAACAGATTTCCCCTTTAAAATAGCCTGAAAGGCTAGAAGTTGCTCAGGGCTGAGGTGTGTACTGGCGAGGACACCTAACAGGGAAAAGATGTCCTGAGGTGGGGCTACTTCCCGTGAAATAGCGGGAACCTCTTGTGAGGTCTCACGAGAAGGTCCTGAGTCCATTGCGTGGACACGTGGGTCAATTGACTGACCACGTCCTGATTGGTTTTCTTCGAGAGAATCGTGGGCCATTTTTATAATTTTTCCAGAACGTAAAAGCATACACCAGCAGACAAATATCAAAGATTACCAAACAAGTGGATGATCTTACGCCACTTTTTTGTTTTTGTTTTACCTCTTTTTTTGTCTTTTTAACAAATATAAATATTCACACAAAATTTCCAAAAATCCTAGTTACACCTTGGTTTTACCGCCGTGTCAACTAGGGACACTCATCTCACCACGGATAGGTAACTAACTTCGGGGTACTTCAGTGGTACAACCTGCCCAGTGAACGAAGAGAAAATCCTTCGATGTCGGGGACTTACGGAGGTCCCGATGGAGGAGATCCTAGTCCGTCGAGAGGAATTCCCGACGGAGAGTCCTTCCTTCACCGAGAAAGGTTAATCCTTAGAAAAATAAAATAAAGGGGTAGATGCATGACATGCAATACTGAATAAAAGATATGTAACACACAAGAACACACAAATATAGCAGAAATAACAGTGATTTAACAAGGATATAACAACAATGAACAGATGGAGTAAGATATAGCCGTTCTTCTTTTCGAAACACGTAGACCACTTGGAAAAACATAAAAGACTATAAGAGTGCACGTGGTGCACGAGGGGGATGATGTGGCGCACGCGGGCGCAATAAGAAAGGGCACACGTGGGTGCCGAGTGGAGGGGAGCACACGTGGGTGCTAAATGGAGGGGGCACACGCGGGTGTCGAACAGAAGAGAGCACACGTGGGTGCTAAATGGAGGGGAGCACACGTGGGTGCTAAATGGAGAGCACACGTGGGTGCTAAATGGAGGGGAGCACACGTGGGTGCTAAATGGAGGGGGCACACGCGGGTGCCGAGTAGAGGAGAACACACGTGGGTGCTAAATGGAGGGGAGTGCACGTGGTGCACGAGACAACGTTAACCTCTCAAATAACCACAAAGGACCGGGAGAGTGCACGAGGTGCACGAGGGGAGTGAGCGCACGTGGGCGCAATAGGGAAGGGCACACGTGGGTGCCGAGAGGAGGGACACACGTGGGTGTCAAAAGGAGGGGCACACGTGGGTGCCGAAGGCTTGTGGGTAACCAAAAAAGTAAAAAGCAGGTCCCACCGTGATCGCCAGAGATGTGAACGTGTCACGTGGTGGACTGAGAGAGAGAGATGGGGTTTCTCCCTCTCTGAGTGAAAGGGTAAAAATGATGAAAATGAAAACGCGCGCGTAAAAAGGATGATGTAGAAAAGACGGCAGAGAGTATGACATGAAAGGTCACTCTGTACGAGGACGTGGAGCCTAGACTTACCGGACCCTCGGTACAGGGCGGAGAACGGGATCCGAAGACCCTCTCACGCAAACTGAACCCCTTCCCGGTAGGCATGACCTATTATTCCGAGGGCAGCTTTCTATATACCGAGTGCGAACCTGGGACTCTACGTAGTAGAAGTTGGCGGACACAAAGACATACGTGAACTCGGAATTTGGAACGGCATATCACTCCTCACATAATAATAACAACATGAATATAAACAATAAGCAGACCGCCGCAGGATATTGATCCGTGCGGGATTTTAACAGTAATATAACAGGTGCAGAAAGGAAGTGCAAAAATTAAATGACTACGGTGAAATGACTCACCGCAGCCGATTATAGTACAAACAGACCCGGGATTTAGCTATCCGCGGGTATTATAGACAGAAATTAAAATTTACTACAAACACGCGTTTGGTGGTGTGATCGCCAGGGACCGTGGGCCCCGAACTGGTTGATTGATCGCTTGGCCTTTATCGCGGGATTTGTGCGGGTTCCTTCTTCCTCTTCGTTCGACGGGTCGAAGAAGGGGGCTTTTGACTGGTTACCCTGCAAAATAAACAAACAGAAAATAAAATTAAGTTAGATAAGTGATATAATATGATAACAATTCATAAGATAAACACTAATAACTTAATAATAGACTAAAAATACAATAAAACGATAACAATAAAAATAGAGCCGCTGATGGTGATGCAAGCACGGGGGCGAGCAAGCGGTGGGACGAAACGACTTCCCTCGTGTACGAGGACACGCGGGAGCGCTGATTGAGCCGAAGTCTCAGCTTTTATTTCTGCACGAATTTAAGAAGGATTAAACACATGGGCATGTAAAAAGATGTATATATATATATCCGATTACGTATGTATGACTATATATACATATATTAACATATGTACATAAAAAAAATATAAAATATCTATCTATACAACCAACATAGAATATTTGAAAGAGAGAGAAGGGAAGAGAGAATCCCCCTTTTTTTAAGATTTTTTGATACTTTAGTTATATATATATATATGGTATAGATATATAAGCAAAATTAAGAGGGAGAGATATATTGTGTATATATAATACAGAATGCTATGTAAATGTTATATATTGGATATATACACACGTATATATTATTCATATATAATATATATATAGACAATACTAGATACTATATATTAAGTATACATATTATACCAACTCTGCTGTGACAGAAAGACAGAGGGTGAGAGAGAGAGGGAACAGGGAAAGAGACCTGACGAGAGAGAGAGAGAGAGGCGGATGGGGAAGAGAGAGAGAGAGAAAAACAGGGAGAGAGAGGACACGGGAGAGAGGGGGAGAAAGAGAGAGAGAAACCGTGGGAGAGAGAGAGAGAGAGAGAGAGAGAGAGAGAGAGGGAGAGAGAGGGAGTGCAGAGAGTGGGGAGGAGAGATCGCGATCGGGAGAGGGGGAAGAAAGAGAGAACGAGGGAGAGAGGGAGAGGGAAGAAGAGGGGGGGCGACGAGGGCTCGGCGGCGGCGAGCTCGCCGGCGGGGGCAGACGACGGCGACGACGACGGCGACCGGCGGGTGCAGTCGAAGGTGGAGGTGGCAGCGGCGGCAGACGGTCGGACGGTGGAGGCGGAGCTCGTGCGGCTGGCTCGCGGTGCAACGGAGGAGGGGTGTGCATCGGCGAGGTGGGGGTGCAGTCACGGCGTCCGGTGGCGATGTGGTGTCCGGCGGGGCTCGCGGACGGCGACAGGCGACGGCCGACGTCGGTGCAGGTGGGAGACGCGGCGCGAACTACAGGTGGGGGCGTGCATGCAGGGGGCTTCGCGACGGCTGGAGGGAGGTACAGGGGGGCTTCGCGGTCGCGGACGGTGTGCTCGCGTTCGCGTCGGCGGCGTCTACGGCAGGGGCTTCGCGGCGTCTACGTGCAGTGGTGGACGTGGACGTCGAGAGTGGCGCAGGGGGGTTGCCGGCGGTGGGGCGGTGGAGAGGTGTAGGTGGCAGTGGTCGCAGGCAGCGTGCATGCACAGGCGGGAGGTGGCTCGGCAGGCGGTGGCGGGCGTTCGTCCGACTGTGAAGCCGGTGGTGGTGAAGGTTGCTGCCGAGTTAGAAGGGTTGGAGGGGAGAGAAGAGGTGGCTGACGATGGTCATGGTGAGAGGTGGAAGGGAGAGGAAGAGATGAGTGGTGTGGAAGAAGATGGTGGGCAGGCGTGGTTCGCAAGGTGTGTCTGTGGAGATGAGATGAGGGAGAAGTGATAAGGAAACAGGAAGGAAAAGAAGGAAAAAGACGTGAGAGAGGGAGATGCTCTCTGCCGGGCGGCCGAGAAAAGAGGACAATGGAAATAAAAGATAAGACAATGACGTGGATTAAGATTAATTAGTGATAAAGAAATATTTAGATTAAGGATAAATATGATTAATATATATATTATTATATGTCTTTTTATGTTTTTTTATTGATTTCATTTTTTATATACATATACATAAAATTATTTTTACATCTTAGGATTTATTTTGTTTTATTATCATTTTTTAAGCATTTTCTCCTTATTATTTTTAACCTTTTCTCAACTTTTTTTTTATATTTTTTAAAACATTTTTTTGAAACTTTTTTTTTGTATTTTCTTATAACTCATTTTTTTACTTTTTTCTGAATTTTTTTATAAGCTCTTTTTTTTTATAAGCTTTTCTCATTTTTCTGTATTTTTTTAACCTTTTTTTGATTTTTTTGTATTTTTTTATATAAAACCTAAAAAAAAATGACTAATCACCCACATAAGTCAAATACGTAAGCCACTTTGGGACATCATAATGTAATATGAGTTTTACCCGCGAAAAGTGTGAAAATAGTGTGTCTACAACGATGATCAACCTCTGGCAGCTGCTTCAACAAAGATCGCAAGGTAATATGTTGGCTTAAGTATGCGTTTTTATGATGTCATTCCTTATTTCTTCACCCACGTTTTCAAAATGAAGTGCTTCTTAACATGATCAAGAGTGTTATCTTAGGTCTTCATCTTTATTGAATTTTAAGTAAGAAACAAAGAGTCGTTAGGCTTGCTATGCAGCACTTTGGTAATAAGAACCCCGCGCTGGGAGTTCGGCGTTCTCTCCCCGCTCATTAAGGGCAACCCTTAGTTGGGCATTCCACACACTTCACGACGTCCTTAGCCGTCTCCCTTAGTAAAACATCGTTGCTACTAGGGCCATGCTTGAGGGCACGAGGTCTTTTTCTCTTCTTAACTCGGCTGAAATATGAGAAATAGAGATATTTTTGGGCAAAACAACCAACCTAAGCACACCCCGACAAGAGGAAGTCTCAAATAGGGGTAGTCTATTATGACCTTATTCTCAAATATCATGTTTCAATTGCAATATCTTTCAAGTCCGAAGGACACAAAAAAGAAAAATGAAAATCATAAAAAAAGAAAAAGAATGGTCAAATCAAAAGAAAAATTTGATGATTTTGGCATGGCAAGAGGGTAGTAAAGTTTCCCCGCGAGACGTTATGAACCCGGACGTATGCGTGCCTATAAGAGAATTTAAGATTCGATGATATGACACAAACCCCCGACGCAATAGACCGAATCTCTAGGAGTTGTGCTATGGACGGATGTCAAAACCCGATATCTTCTTAACTTATATCAGGCTTATCTCCAATTGTTCTTCTCTTCTCCCTCTAAGACCGAGTGTTTCTCGGGTATGACCTTGGTAAGGGCACCGTTAACCAATGGTAGCCGATTATAGGGTGCCACCTTTAATGCACGTCCAGCTTTGGGCAGTTTTTAGTGAAAGAGGAAGGAACAAGGACCCTTAGCCAGTGGCTTAAACATCCTTTGATGCTGCTTCAGCGATGTCTAAACCAAAATCTAAAAAAATAAAATATTTCTTGAAAAATCCAAAAAATTGAATATTCTCAAAATTCATAAAAATTTAAATATTTTCAAAAACCATAAAAAAATTCAGATATCTTCCAAAAAATCCACATAAAATTCAAATATTTTTAAAACACCCATAAAAATGTGCATATATCAAAAATCAAAAAAATGTATTGTATTTTTTTGATGGTACTTTTGTAGGGACAATAATTTTGTAAAGACCAAGAGCACGGGATGAGTCCCCTCCATTCACCGCTATCAATCTTCTGATTCTTCCCAACATCATCATGATTTGTCACTATGGGCACTCCTGATTATCATCTCTCTATTCATGTCATACTGGGCATCAATTGATCACATCTTCATGATTTTCTAGGCATTACTCCGATTATTCATCTCTAAATCTTTTTAATCAACTCCTGCTTATTTCACTTGATCACTCTTGCCGCTGGGCATTACTTAATCCCGATCATTCAAGTGACTAGCCAAGTTGTTATCCTCATGACAAACAACAAACAATGATGAATGCTTAAATGCTATTCATGCCTTTCACGCTATACATGCTTGAATGCTATTCATGATATGATACATACATGCTATTGATGCTTTGATACATGCTATATTTTCATGTTATTCAATGATATTCAATACTTTCATGCTTGAATTCTATCCCTGCTATGGTTGTTATGCTTAAATGTATTATTTATTGCTTGTTATCTTCCTTATATCTTGGCTAATGAAATTTTTGAGCGCAGAAAATAAGCTCTTGGTCCCACCGTCCGGGCATCATCATTCAAGTCCCACGGTGCTTGCATCTCATCTCCTCAGTTCCCTCATGCTTATTGCCATCACCATCTTCCCCCTATATGTATTTTACTATATGTTACCTACACTACTAGATCATATCAAGGACCTTGTGACTTTGATAAATTTGGAATTTGAGTTCCCCTTCATCAAAAACAATGATGATTTCAGAGGCATCTTAGTCGCACGGATAGGCCGTTGAGCCGTTCAAGACTGGGGACGATGGTTCCCTTTTACAAGTTGGTGCACGGATAAACGGGCTTCAGCTTAGTATCAGCTTACAAATGGGTTTCTTGACTCAGTCTGGACAGCTTAACAATATATCCTTGATTATCTTATAATTTCGTTTGCTTTATATTTTCTCTTTAAACCCAGCATGCATTCATATAGGGATTTGAAACAACTTTAAAAAATCATTATGATAAGCTGATTTTGAGAGTTAAAATTGATCACTAATTTCCAAAATATGATATATTCATTGCCGAATTGTGTCCTCAATTCGCCTTGTTGCCATTTTGGGATGTTTCCTTGAAAAATCCTTTGTTTGTATTTCTATCTCTCGTTTAATTCCTTTTTCTTTGATCCATCTTGGCTATAGCACGTCCACATTGGTTGGTAACCGCTCCCCAATGGTGAAACCCACAGGTTTGTGACCTAGGGTACTTCCACTGCGCTGGAAGTTGATTGCTCTTTTTATCTCTTTCGTACCCGCGTGCACACTTCTCCTTTTATCCAAACAATTGTTACTTTCATCGAATCTCCTCAAGATTGCTTCATCACAAGTAGGGCTGTCAATGGGCCGGGCCCGGGCGGGGCTTAGGTCGGCCCGGCCCGGGCCCGACTTCTCAACATTAAGGCCCGAGCCCGGCCCGGGCCCGACTTATGTCGGGCCGGGCCGGGTCGGGCCCGACATTATGTAAAAATTTCAAAGCCCGACTAAGGCCCGGCCCGGCCCGACAACTTAAATAAAATAATAAAAATAATAAAAATAATAATATAAAGCATATAATCTCACTAAATTAATTAAAATTTTGATATTAATTACATAATTTGTGTAAAAAGAGAGTTTTAAAATTTATCATTGAGTAAAATAACATAGTTTTAACTAAATAATTTTTAAATTTTGATGTGGGAATAAAAAAAAAGAACGGGCCGGGCCGGCCCGCGGGCCAAACTCAAAGCCCGAGCCCGGCCCGCGGGTCATGTCGGGCCGAGCTTTTAGGCCCAACTAAAAGTCCGCGGGCCGAAAATGACCTTGCGGCCCGGCCCGAAATCGGGCCAAGCCCGCGGGCCTATCGGGCCGGACCGGCCCATTGACAGCCCTAATCACAAGCTTTCGATTCAATTGTTATCAAGTGATGTTGATTACGTGTCTCATCACACCTTGACATCTACTTTTCAATTCGCTCCACTTCACTTCACTTCATTCCATGTCTCTTCACTCTATTACACTCTGTGTCACTCCCTTGCAAAGCAGACGCCAAGGCGGGGCAGCTGTAGATACGTTAAAATTGACATCATTTTGAGCATATCTCCTATCGCGCCGGGATGCCCCATTTGGCCCTCAAATTGACTTATTTGAGTGATTTTCCTCTCTTTTTTTGAATATCCAACTTCTCCCAGCTTTCACACATGTTTTCCTATTTTTTCAGATTTTTTAAGATTTTTCTCCATTTTTCCGTGGGCTTTTCGAATTAGTGACAGCCTCCCTGCCGCTATTTAAAGAATTGGTGGCGGCCACCCTGCCGCTATTTAACGAATTGGTGGCAGCCTGCCTGCCGCTATTTAAATAGCGCCCAGGAAGGGGGCGCCGATTCTAGCAAGCTTCCGTTTTACTATTTTCAGATTATTTGAAATAGTAACACTCCGTAAAGTCGCCATTTCTTTAAATAACGACCGTTCGGAAGGGCGCCAATTCTTTTCTTCATATTTTGAGCCAAAATTGGATTATTTTTTTGATTCAACGACTTCCTGGAAGGTCGCTATTTCATGAAATAGCGCCCATGTGTAAAGTCGCCAATTCCCTTGCCATATTTTGAGGTTTTAACTCCATCCGAAACTCGTACTAATTTCTAAATAGCGACCGCCTCATGGTCGTCAATTCTTTTTAAATTTCGGAAAGTTCGAATCCGTCTCGAAATGCCTCAGAATTAGCGACGCTTCGTGCGTGCGTTATTTTAAATAGCGACCATCTGCCTGGTCGCCATTTCTTCCAGAGATCCGAACTCCGGCAGAACCTCCTTGTTTCTTTCTTTTTGAGCCCTCTTTCACTTGGGAAAGGTCTCCTAAGGCTTTCTAATGTTGAAGGGACACATGGCCATGGTTTATCACCTTCCAAATCTTATTAAAATAGGATTTCCTAATTTCTATAGGATTTAACTCTGAATTTCATCCCTATAAATAGGACCCCTCTCTCCCTTGTGTTAAAAGGGATCATCAATCAACTAAGGGGAGGTGCTGCTAGATTGGAGGCTCAAGGAAAAGTCTCCCACATGCTTAAAGCTTTATCCATGGAGTTCTCATTCCTCTCTTGAAGATTTGGCGCCACTTCATCCTTTGGAGCTTCTTCCTCCATTGAAGATCTTGAAGCCCTCAATTGGACAAAACTAATAAGCTTTCCCCTTCTCTTATCTCTTTGTTTTATTCTTGTTAGCATTACATGCATCATTATTCTTTATCCCTTTCTTTTATCTTATCATCTCAATGTTGAGATCTTCACATTGTGCATTCTAGCACACCTCCTCTTGTGCAACACTTGCACACTCCTATTTGCATATCATCATATCATTATTTTCCTACCCTTTTGCATAAGGGGTTTAAGGGCCAACACCCACAAGGTGTGTCACTTTCCATGATTTCATGTTTACTTTATATTTTTGAAATTTGATGCTACACACTTATTTCTAATCATATCTTTATTATTGGTGTTATCTTATTTTGCTAGGGTAATCATAAAGAAGAACTCTATTCATCGGCCGGCCGATAGAAAGAGAAGGTGAACACTCATATCCTCCGCTTCTTTTAAGGTATTTTTTCATGATTCCTCCTATTCTTTATTGTTATATCTTTGAGGCCTTCGCGTCTCTGGCGATCACCCTCCATTAGCATCCTACGCATGCTCCCCTTTCTCTCTCTTCCCATGCTTTTCTAGCCATATTATCCTTTTCTTTTCTTAAGTGGATTTTTTCTTAGAATCTACAGTAGACATGCAGTCCACGTCTCCATGGCCAAGATAACCCCCAACGGCTCCAAGTCAGAAGGCAAAGGTCAACAGCCAGAGAGGTATCCAACCTCTTCTTCTTCCCCCACAAGGACATCCTCTTCTTCCCCCACGAAATAAATCTCGAGAGTGTAACTTGCGGTTTTCCCCTCGAGGACATCTTCTTCTTCTCCCATCAAATAAATCTAAGGGGTGTAATTTATGATTTGAGATGACCAATCTCAACCTCTACATTGGTGTAAGTAAATTTCAAGGGCACTCGAGGAGATTCAATTCTTTACATATTTGTAATTTCTAAACGACATTTACCAAACATGTCTACATGTATTGAAAAATCTGTTCATTTTGCCAAACACACGATAAACCATTTACATTATTTTTAAAATTTAAGATAAAAATTAACATAGAATATTTTTTTAGAAAGAAATAGCTTTTAAAAAATAGACACTCTACTATTGCTTTTACCAAAGTTGCTTACACGAGGAACCCCAATGAGATATATTTTGAGAAGTCATATAATGTGATAAAAGAAATCTGAAGACTTGCATAGAAAAAAAAGAAGAGGGTGGATATGCATAGGGGGTGAGTGTTGTTGTGATTTTACACATAGGGGTCAATAACAAGGGGTGGCCAAGAAGGAGTCGGTGGGAGAAGGGGATGTGCTGTAAAGTTGCAGGGGAGGGGTCGCAGTGAGAAGAGAGGGTGGGGTGATTAAGGGGTTGGCCGGCGAGGGGTCTATAGTGGCGGGCAATCAAGAGGGAGTTGCAGGAAGGGGTTGCAGTGAGAGAGAATAATATGGCGGGGTCAACCGACAGGAGGAAGAGAGAGAAAAGAAGGAGAAGAGGGAGAGGAAAAGAAGAGGGGTATTTTGTTGTATCGAAAGTGGAGGAAAGAGATGAAGAGAGGATTGTGCGGCGCACGGGACAGGAGGAAGGAGGGAGCACGCAATTAATTTCTTTGAAAAAAATCATGAGTTATTTTTTATGGGAGAGATTTCTATTAGGTAAGATGCCTCTCAAATACATAGGAAAATCTGTTTCAAACACCTCTCTTCCATTGTTTTCTTTTTTTTTCATTTTAATTTTGAAATAAAAAAATACAAGTGCGATCAAACGGCCTATTAACTTTCGTGTGGCTGCCATGGCAAACGCAGTGGATTGCGGGGATCAGGATGTCCACGTGTCCGCCACGTCACCATCTCCCTCAGCTGCAGCCACATCTTTCTCTCTCTCTCTTCATGCCAGTCCAGTGTGGAATTCGTGCTGTTGGCATCCGCCATGGCGACAACGAGGGTCGTAGGTCTCGCCCTCTTCCCCCTCGCCCGGCGGGAGCAGCAGCAGCAGCAGCAGCAGCAGCAACCCCCTGTGCACCTCCACCTCCACCTCCCGCCCCCCCGCGGCAGCAGCGGTAGAGCCCTGAGTAAGCTTTTCCCTCGCCTCCTCCCCTTCGTCTTCTTCTTCTTTTTTTTTCTTCAGCTAGGCGCATCGATGGCAGCCCTTCGCTCTGTTTCCTGGACAGATCTCCGTCGAAGTAGCGCATGGAGGCCGCGGCCGATGGGCGATCCCTACCTGTCCTCCCGCTGCTCAAACGAACCATCGGCACCGACGGAGTCGGATTCGGTCTCCCCTCCCGTTGTCAGCTCCGACGGGCGGAGATGGATGCTGGGGTCATCTCTTGCCGCAGCGGCAGGTTAACACCTCTGCGTCTTGTTCCTTCCGGTATTTTCTTGTTTTTTTCCTGTTAACTTTCTTCGCCTATCCCTTCTCTTCTCCCATTTGGAAAGTGTGCTCCCACTAATCCATCGAAGTGATGTTTATGCTGCTGAGAAATGAGATGGTGGCGATTAGAGCTGATATGTTTCTTTTCCTGATTAATAAATACAAACGCTAGACATGCAAGGGGTGTTAGGTTTGACATCTTGCTTCTGGAAAGCATCTTGGATGGCCGAACGTAGAAGAGATCTCGCAGAGATTGCAAGGAGATTGTATACAAGTTCGTTGAGAAAGACCACTCTAAGGACTTCTGTTCACCGATGTCATCAATGTCAAGCCAATTACACTTGTCACTGAAGTTGTAGGTGCCAAAATTTGTTCCCTTCTCCTTATCCATTGGAAGTAGAGAATCTAAACACATATTGAAATATCTCACTGCCTCACCCCCTTAGTTAATGAGTAAGCCTCAAGCACATGCCCCTCAATTAGCAGAAGGTGTTAGCCTTAAGCAAATGGCCTGAGGCATATGCCTGAAGGCATTTTCTAGCACCTCACAGTATGCCTCAGTGCCTTTAGGTGCTTCCCTTTTAAACAATGGTGGGAACTCTTCCTTTTCCTGATCTCATACAAAACAGGATATCCTTAAGGTGATAGAGCAGCGCAAGCAGAATGCTGGCACGACCAGACTTCTTGTAGATATATCAGTTGTTAGGTTGTTGCTCTATTTAGGTTTCGTTGACGTTGAGTCCCCAATCGGACAATCGTGGGCGCCTTCCCTCTTGTTTGTAGAGGATTCTCTCAACTCAATGGCTAGATTTTGGGTTCAAGTTCGGGCCTTTATCGTAGTATCAGAGCTAGACTTTCTCATTCGAGCCGTCCCACCCATTCATTTGGGCCATTTATATTGTATCCATTTGGGTTCAGCATCAGGGGGATTGCGGTTTAGTCCCACATCGGATAATCTGTGGGAGCCTTCCCTCTTTATATGTAGAGAATTCTCTCAACTTAATGCTTAGATTTTGGGTTAGAGTTCGGGCATTTAACATGGTATCAGAACTTGGCTTTCTCATCAGGGCCATCCCACCCATTAGTGGTTTGGCACTAGTGGGGTGTTGAGGTTTAGTCTCCCATCGGATAATTTGTGGGCGCCTTTTCTCTTTATCCCTTGAAGATTTCCTCAATTCAATACCAAGGTTTTGGATTAACATAGTTGTAATCATCCTGGTTCGGCATCGGGGGGATGTTGAGGTTTAATCCCAGATCGGATAATCTGTGGGTGCCTTCCCTTTTTAGTATAGAGGATTCCCTCAACTCAATTCCTATGTTGTGGGTGCGCGTTCAGGCCTTTAACAGGTTTAGCCTTTGATTACATGATTTAAAGTTTACCTTTCATTCAAGTATGTCTATTATTTTTTAATTTTGCAGGTTTTTACTTGCTAACTTGACTTGCCTTTGCAATAACATTCAGCTGTTGGCCTTTGCATTTCCGATATAGCTGATGCTGTTTCAACAAGTAGAAGAGCTGTAAGTGACATTTATGTTGACGTAACATTCCTGCTGATTGGCTTTTTTTATAGCTTCTTTGTTTATCTTTACTTCTCTATTTGCAGCTTAGGGGGGCAAAAATACCAGAAAGTGATTATACAACTCTTCCAAATGGTCTGAAGTTAGTAACATTTCTTAAGTTTCTCAATCTCTTGCTCTAGAAGTTTAGCCTTTGATAGTTCATAATCAATCTGTATGAAGTACCTTCATGCAATCTCTAATCAAAGGACACCGACATAGAATTAGGACTGCATTTAGTTAGTCATATGCTTCTAATAGTGTATATATGCTCTTCATATAATTGATGTTATTCCAAAGCATACCATTGAGCCAATCCCTCGAAACACAGGTCTTGAATTAGAATTTCAAGAACATATTGGAAATGACTATAATTATATGTTTGGGGTTTTGCATATATGCCCCTGTTTAAAAAAATTGCATGACCCATTCTTGATGTGCATTTGCATGTATACACTTTGTATTTGAATTTAATGTCCATAGCCCCCATCGTAAACTTCCGTCCAATATTCATGGAATATTCTTTCTTCTTCTTCATCTCCACTGCGGAAAGTTATGAAAGTTTATTGTGATGGGAATCAATCAGCAGCCAACTGCATCAAAAAGTAGAACGCGGTCCCCAGGGGACCACTATCTGAAGAACGTGGTCTCTGGGAGACCACTACCTGATTTCTGCATCCGAGCCGCCACAAGTCCGCCGCTCGACACCGTTTGAAGCTTGGAAACCCTAAATTCGCCTCTTTCCATGTTTATCCATTGCTATATTGTTGCTTCCCCTTCCCCAATCCCCCTATAAATGTAACCCCCATGCTCTCTACAAAATATAGAATGAAAATTTGAAGTTTTAGCCATGGCTCCTTTTCTTCCCGTTCGTGGGATCCGGGTGAAAACCCTAGCTCGAGCTGAGACAGCTCGATCCGACCTCTGAGTTGGAGTGCGACGCTTCGGGTGTATCGTTCCTGAGACATGGACGGGTGAGAGGCCCCATTCGAAGCCCACGTTTCCCTCCGCCGTTATCCACCCTCGCCGCCATCACCGTCGCCATGTTCGCCTTCGAATCCCTTCCCCACCGCCGTTTCTACCTTGGAGGTGGAGTGGAGAGGCTCGGTCGCATCGTCCCTGAGACGAGGACGGGTGAGAAGCCCCGGTCGGACCCCTCCCTTCTCCTCTAGCCGCCCTATCCCACCGTTCACCCGCCACCACTGCCGCCCTCACCGCTTCAAACCACCGCCGTTATTCCCCTTAGATTTACCTATTAGCTTAATATCTAGTCTCTAGATCGTGTTTCCCCTCTTCCTCACCCTCCTCCAAGCTTCCAGCAGCCCCCACGGGCCTCCGATCATCGTCCACGGCCGCCGCCGGAACCCTAGGGCGAACAGGGCATCATTCGGGATGGCCACGACGAAGTTGCAGAGTCCTGCTAGAATGCGGTCAGTCGCGTGACCGCGACCTTCAGGTCGTGGTCCTCCAGGCGACCGCGTTCAGGCGGTCTGCTTCGGGCAGACTATCGACCTGTCAGGCAGTGCTGTCGGCTATCAGGCAGCGCTGATTACGAGGCTAGGTCGCGGTCTTCTCATGACTGCGACCTTCAGGAGGCGGCCTTCCCAAGACCGCGACCATGTTGGCCCCCTCCGGGGTCTGCTCCGTGCGCCGACTGAAGAAAGACGAAGACCCCCTCCCTCGTCCCGCATCAAAATGGTATCAGAACTTAGGGAACCAGGTTGTTCCATCAAACTGGGATCCTGAGCTACGAGGTTCGAGGTCGAACCTCCTCCAAGCGGAGGGATATTGATGGCAATCAATCGGCAGGCAGCCACATCAAAAAGTAGAACGCGGTCCCCAGGGGACCACTATTTGAAGAACGTGGTCTCTAGGAGACCACTACCTGATTTCTGCATCCGAGCCACCGTAAGTCCGCCATTCGACGCCGTTTGAAGCTTGGAAACCCTAGATTCGCCCCTTTCCATGTTTATCCATTGCTATTATTGTTGCTTCCCCTTCCCCAATCCCCCTATAAATGCAACCCCCATGCTCTATACGAAATATAGAATGAAAATTTGAAGTTTTAGCCATGGCTCCTTGTTCTTCCCGTTCGTGGGAACCGGGTGAAAACCCTAGCTCGAGCTGAGACGGCTCGATCCGACCTCGGAGTTGGAGCGCGACGCTTCGGGTGCATCGTTCCTGAGACGGGGACGGGTGAGAGGCCCCATTCGAAGCCCACGTTTCCCTCCGCCGTTATCCACCCTCGCCGCCATCACCGCTGCCATGTTCGCCTTTGAATCCCTTCCCCACCGCCGTTTCTACCTTGGAGGTGGAGTGGAGAGGCTCAGTCGCGTCGTCCCTGAGACGGGGACGGGTGAGAAGCCCCAGTCGGACCCCTCCCATCTCCTCTAGCCACCCTATCCCACCGTTCACCCGCCATCACTGCCGCCCTCACCCCTTCAAACCACCGCCGTTATTCCCCTTAGATTTACCTATTAGCTTAATATCTAGTCTCTAGATTGTGTTTCCCCTCTTCCTCACCCTCCTCCAAGCTTCCAGCAGCCCCCACGGGCCTCTGATCGTCGTCCACGGCCGCCGCCGGAACCCTAGGGGGACATGGATGGCAGTTTCGGCCGAAACCGATACGTTTCGGCCGAAACGTATCGGTTTCGGCCATAACCGATCCGAAACACACATTAAACACTGTAGCAATCCGAAACTAAAGGGGGGTATCGGTTTCGGGCGAAACCGATACGAGTTTCGCCCGAAACTAGTGACTTTATGGCAAGTGTTGGCCCCCGAAACCCCATAACCCACAGGTTTCGGCCGAAACCTTCCCCCCCTGCTGTCTGCGTCGCGGGTGGTGTCTGCCGCTGCCGCTGCTGCTGCTGCCGCGCCTGTGCTGCTGCCGCTGCTGTGCTGCAGGCTGCAGCTGCTGCTGTGCTGCGGCTGCTGCTGCTGCTGTGCTGCGGCTGCTGCCTGCGGCTGCTCCTGCTGGCTGCTGCGGCTGCTCCTGCCGGCAGCTGTCCGACCAAGGGTGAAAGGCCGTCCGACAGGGAGAGGCCGAGAGGGACTGAGGTCTGAGGGAGCCTTCTTGCGCCGCACACCGAGGCCAACACAACTTCAACTTCAAGGGTTTGATTATTTTGTTTGAGGTTAATTTCATTGGGTTTTGTTTGATTATTTTGTTGTGTTCTTTTGGTTGGGTTAAAAATTTGGGGTAAGCAAGTCTTGCTTATTAAGTTTATTCCAAGGGTGATTAAGGGCTTAAGGGTTATTTGCTAATTAAACCCTAATCAGATTTTAAAAATTGGGGCTTTTGTCTAAATTGGTTTGCTTAGGCTCAATTGAAGTTAAATTAAGGTTCATTGAGGATTTTGGGGTTGGATCATGCGGGTAATTAGTTTTTCCCAAGGGTGATTAAGAGTTAATTGCTAATTAAGCCCTAATTAGGTCATAGAAATTGGGGCTTTTGTCTAATTCGAGTTTTTTAGCCACAATTGAAGGTTAATTAAGCTTCATTGATGAATGTGGGGTGGGATCATGCTGGGATTGTATTTTTATGAAGGGTAATTAGGGCTTAATTAGTAATTAAGACTTAATTAGTTCATAAAAATTGGGCCTTTTGTCTAATTCGAGTTTCTTAGCCACAATTGAACGTTAATTAAGCTTCATTGATGAATGTGGGGTGGGATCATGCTGGGATTGTATTTTTATGAAGGATAATTAGGGCTTAATTAGTAATTAAGACTTAATTAGTTCATAAAAATTGGGCCTTTTGTTTAATTCGAGTTTCTTAGCCACAATTGAAGGTTAATTAAGCTTCATTGATGAATGTGGGGTGGGATCATGCTGGGATTATATTTTTATGAAGGGTAATTAGGGCTTCATTAGTAATTAAGACTTAATTAGTTCATAAAATTGGGCCTTCTGTCTAATTCGAGTTTCTTAGCCACAATTGAACGTTAATTAAGTTTCATTGATGAATGTGGGGTAGGATCATGCTGGGATTATATTTTTATGACACATGATTAAGGGTTATTTGGTAATTAAGCCCTAATTCATTCATAAATTTGGGTCTTTTGTTTTGTACTTACAATTGTTTGTCTTTGACTGTGTAACTTCTTAATGCAGCATCATGCCTAGACGTCAGCAAACACATGAGCAGCAAGGGCAGGAGGATCCGGGGTGGGCTCACATGTCCTTAGTTGATGCTAAGAGAAGGAAGGTTAAATGTAATTACTGTCGTAAGGAGATGTATGGCGGAATTACCAGAGGCAAGCAACATTTGGCAGGGGTACGAGGAGAGGTGAGACAATGCGACCACTGTCCACGAGAGGTGCGAGAGGAGATGCGCCAGTGCCTTGTGGGGAAAAAGGAGAGGGTGCAACAAAGGGCTGAGGATGAGGAGGAAATTGCTGAGGAGATTTCTGGCAGAAGGGTTAGGAGGGATGATGATGAGGAAGGCACTGAAGATTCTGATCCGGAACTGACTGAAGCAAGGGAGCGTGAAGAAGCCGCTCGAAGGAAAGGAAAGGCACCCATGGGTTCAGGAGGGACCTACTTCAGTACAGCTGCACGACGTCCTGATGTTGCTGCCCCGCCCCCGCAGACGCAGAGAGCAGGCCCCATGGACAGTTATCTCCACAGAAGGCCCCAGGCTACACAACCTAAGATCAAAAGTGCATTAAGAGGGGTCAAAAAATCTGCAGAAGTTGCAGGACATGCATTTAAAAGCATCTGTAAATGGTTTTTTCATACAGGTGTCCCTGCACATGCTGCTGAAAGTGAATATTTTCAACCTATGTTGGATGCCATAGCAGATGCTGGCCCTGGGTTGAAGGCGCCGTCACGTCGGGACATATACGGGCGTGGCCTTGAGGCAGAGGTTGAGGAGCTCCATCAGTGGGTTGAAAGCTTCAAGCATATATGGATGGAGAGAGGATGCACTATTATGTGTGATGGTTGGACTGGTACCACGAAAAAGTCCATGATTAACTTTTTGGTGTATTGCATCGAAGGTACAGTATTTGTAAAATCTGTAGATGCATCAAATTTTGAAAAAAATGTCAATTATTTGTTTCATTTGATGGACAACATGGTAGACGAAATTGGTGAAGAAAATGTTGTACAAGTTGTGACTGATAATGAAGCCAGTTATAAGGCTGCAGGGAGGAAATTGATGCATAAGCGCATGCATTTATATTGGCTCCCATGCGCAGCACATTGTCTTGATCTCATACTTGAAGACATAGGGAAGGACAAACATGTGAAGAAGACGGTTGAAAGGGCACAAAAGATTACCCAGTATATTTATGGCCATCCTAGGATATTGAACATGTTCAGGGAGCATGCAAGTGGGGGGCGAGATATTATACGTGCAGGGCCAACCAGATTTGCTTCAAATTTTATTTCTTTGGAGTCTCTGCATAGGTATACTGTTGAACTCAATTATTACTTCTTTATCCTTATAGTTATGATCTGTATTTGATTCAAATTTTATTTCTTTACACAGGTATAAGAATGAGTTGAAAGCTTTCATGTACCATAATACCCTGCGGGAATACATCGACAAGGGCAATGTTGATGCTCAGATGGATTATTTGGATGTCTGTCGAATCGTGGACGACAACAAATTCTGGGGCAGAGTAACACGATACATGAAAGTAGTCACCCCCCTCGTGAAGGTCCTAAGATTGGTGGATGGCGATGACAAGAATGATATGGGATATCTTTATGAGGCCATGGACCGTGCGAAATTGGAGTTGCAGGAGTCCCTTCCCAAAGAACATGCAAAGTGGTGGAAGATTATTGACCATAGATGGGACACCACATTACACCACGACTTGCATGCAGCTGGTGAGTGATTATTTGTATTCATATATTATTGACCATACATTAACTATATACAAATGCAGGTTGTTTTCTGAACCCTCGATTAATGTACAATGCCAATGCACATATTGATGCCGAGGTGCTTCAAGGCACTTTAAGAGTCATTGGTCGTTTATCGAGGACACAAGATAAGAGGCTTCATGCGGAAGTAGAGGTTGGCCTGTTTGATTTCATGAATAAGAGGTATAGAATTTACTTACGTAGTAATGCTAATCTATTATGTAATTTTTGTAGATGACCTCCTGTAGAATGAAAAGTGGGACGTATTCTGACTCCCAATTGCAATACGCAGTGGGAGGAGTGAGCCCAGGTATACTTCATCTTTGTGCTTTCTTTGCAATTACATCTTCCTTAATTAATTTTTATTTACATCTTATATTTATTTGTTTATGGTTGGTTGGTGTAACAGCTGACTGGTGGATCATGGTGAACAATAGACAATTGGGCAATTCTGCATTGGCTTTCATTGCAATCAGGGTGTTGAGTCAAACCACATCAGCAAGCCAATGTGAAAGGAATTGGAGCACGTTCAGCCTTATACACTCAAAGGTTCGCAATCGGCTAAAGACTGATCGGTTAGAGAAATTAGTGTACTGCCACTACAATATGAGGTTGAGAATAAAGAATATGAGGTTGAGACAACAGCTGCGAGACAAACGCGTCGCCGAGGATGCCGCCGCAGAGATTGATGTGGATGCCTTATTTGATGATGATAATCCCTTGCAGTCTTGGGTGGAGACACGAGAGCAGGTTGATGAGCCCATTTTTGATGTTGATGATAGAAGATGGGCAGAGGGCATACTTGATGAAGATGAGGCAAGAGATCCCGAATTAAGAAGCAAATCAAAGAGGGCCAGAGATACTCATGCGCACCAGTCTAGGGTGGTTGATGACACTGAGGAGCAGTTCGAGTTTGAGCCAGCTAGACACTCAGATACAGATAGCAGGCCAGTCACTCCTAGAATGTCCTCCTTAAGAAGAAGTACATCAGTGCATGGGCAAATTGAGAGGGCAAATGCTGCTGCTCGAGAGGACCCGGCAATTGAGGAGTTGAAGCAGATTTATGTGAGGCACACGCCAAGGGGAAGAGGACTCGTGTCAACGTTGATTGAAAAAAGCACTCCAAAAGAGAAAAAAACATCCTCAAAGGTTAAAAGGCGACTGGTTTCTTATGATTCTGATGATGATGATGATGATGATGATCATCCCGGAGGTGCTGCAGGGGGTACTAGTGCTGCAGGTGCTGCAAGTGCTGCAAGTGGTACTACTGGATATAGTCAAGGTCAGCACGGATATGGTTCACCAGGTTACGAAGGTGGCCAACATGAAGCAGCTATTTATGGGGCCCAGAATTATGAACCATCATTTCAGTTCCATCCATATTCGACCAGTGACTCTTCTCTTCCTCAAGATTCCTATGTTGATACTGGATTCGAATCAAGCCAACCAAACACTCCAAGAGGGATCCAAAGAGGGATGCAGGACTTGGCCACCTCATTGTTTGGTTATAGTGAATATAGACCATACATGCAACCTGGTTATGGGTATCGACATCAAGGGCCAGACGATGAGGGAGAAGGTTCTTCTAGTAATTATTATCCATATTAGGTAAGAATCAATGAATTTTTGTAACATTTATTTTGTCCAAATTGGTTTATTGTACTGCTTCTATTAATGTACAATGGAATATGACTTACACATGTTCAATGTTTGAAGTTGAATTTTTGTAGTTGTCTACTTCAAGATTATTGCACTAACTTATACAATGAAATGCATGTGTAATGATTTTTATGATTTTTTGTGATTTTAAGTGGTTATTTATATTTTTTATGATTTTTTTCAGATTTTTTAGAATTAATTTTAATTTTTTTAACCTGTTATATGGGTTTCGGCCGGTTTCGGCCGAAACCGAAACCGAAACCGAGTCGACTCGGTTTCGGACCCGGGCGAAACCGAGACCGAAACCGAGTTTGCCATCCTTGTAGGGGGAACATGGCATTGTTCGGGATGGCCACGGCGAAGTTGCAGAGTCCTGCCAGAACGCGGTCAGTCGCGTGATCGCGACCTTCAGGTCGCGGTCCTCCAAGCGACCGCGTTCAGGCGGTCTACTCCGGGCAGACTGTCGACTTGTCAGGCAGCGCTGATTATGAGGCCAGGTCGCGGTCTTCTCATGACCGCGACCTTCCCAAGACCGCGACCATGTTGGCCCCCTTCGGGGTCTGCTCCGTGTGCCGGCTGAAGAAAGGCGAAGACCCCCTCCCTCGTCCAGCATCATATTGTTTTCCTAATAGAAGGTGATAACAAGGACATATGGTCAGTTAAGTCACATACTACGGGCATATATGCAAATGCAAGTCTAGGATGGATTCTTACACAATTTATTCTTTAACAGGGTTACATATGGGAAAAACCCTCTATGTTGCCTAGGGTACTTTACGTTTTTTGGGTAGTGGTGTCTCACAAATTTGTCAAGATATAAATAGAGAAACCAATTTGTTATACTTCTCTTTTCACTTGTGTTACTGATCCAAACTGCTGACCCAAAACTTGAGGTAGTGTATGAAGAGCCCAAAACTAGTTGAGGCATGACATTGCTCGTAAGTAACTTGTCTGAGATTGGATGGCTTTTCCTAACATCCCTTTTGTGATGCTAAGTTATCAAAGGTGATTGCCTCGCTCGCCTAGGCAACGAGGCAAGGTGAGGTGAGCCAAAAACACCTCACCTGCTTCATGTTTTCTTCACTCACTTAGCCCATACATCCATGTAAAATACTTGCATTTTTTTAATTATGTGGGATCATTTTTTTTCTTCATTATTCTGAAATGGTCAAATGTCTCTTTTAACAATATCTATTGTTATTTTCTCTTACATGCTACTTTATTTTTCTTATGTTTGATGATTTTGAAGGCCATCCCTAGTTATTTGAGTGCTTTATATGAATTGATCTTTTTATATTGGACATGATAAATGTTTTCCCAAAGTCTTACATATCATTACCTTGACGTTTTCTTTATTTTTCTCCTATTACCATTTTCTTCCTTTGTGAAAATTTATGGAGGAAAACACATTGCCTTGATTGCCTAGGCATTTGAGGCTGAGGGAAGCTCTTGGTCTCCTTGCTTGCCTCTGACCTTTAACTTTATAGTTCAGCAGTTATGTGTGGAGCAACTTTGATCCCTGGCCTCTTTCTGCTTGCTAGGTCCCATTTTGCTTTTGACATTGTATATTATTGTAGACATTTTCACATTGTTAATCCCAACATCCAATCCAGGATGTTCCCGACCTGCCTTTTAAGTTATGCTCGTTGTGATGTTTATAATGATTGATACATGTCATAATTCAGGTAGTCTAACCCTTTCGAAACACTGATTTTCACTAGATTAATTCATGGCTGTTAAATCATAAGCATTCTATATTGCTTTGGCCAGGTCAATGCATTTTTTTTTTCAGCATCATACTTATTTTCACTCAAATGAACTTTGGAGTTTCCCCTGCAATTCTTTCTAAAGAAGTTTCAAATTTTCAGTTATGTGGGCTCAAAATATAAACCTTCATTTTGCAATTTTGGCTGTATGGCTATTCACATTGTGCTTCATTATCTTGCCTTATAGGTATTATGATTTGAAGGTTGGAACTGGAGCTGAAGCTGTGAAGGGATCACGAGTTGCGGTATGACTGTTATCCCTATCTGCTTTCTTTGTATCAGATTTTGACCCTCTCTATGATTATAACTTTTACCACTCTTTTCATGAACTGTGCTTTTCACCATTTGTGATGATAGAATGAATTCCTCAGGGGTAACTAGGTGGTGGTAGCTTGACTTTGGTTGGTGTCATGAAATCACCATAAAGCATGGAATACTCAGCAGGTTTCCTTTTCTTTGTGTCAATGGTCACGTGGTTAATTTAGATGAATGTAATGTAGAACCTGAGTCCATTCTTCTCTCCATCTCCAACAGCCCCTTGTGTAATTTCTATGGAGTGACTAGAAGCTTAACATGATACATGGTTGAAAATTTTAAATTATTTCAGCCTTCCATACCTGACTTCTTGCAATGGCAAGTCATGGTGGAGACATAACTAGGACTGACAAAGATTAGTTCGTCTGGAATTCTTTCTCCCACTTAGTCCCAATACAAAGGTGAACGGTATGGGTGACTATAGTGCTCCATACTGAGTTATACAGGGCAACTGGAAACTAATTTGATGTGGCTACATGCACCTAGACCAGGGCAATAGCAGCAGTGGCACGAGGTTCTGATTGCTGCAGGTGAATTGGTGGACTGATGATGGGAGCTGCAGGTCTCAGTGATGCACCAAAAAGAAGCCTAGTCTTCTTTTTGAACTGCAGTGAACATCGAATGAGAGAGAGGACATAAATTAGTTTGAGACCATGTAGAGTTGAGATCTCATGTGGAAAACTTGACATCATCCTAACCCATGACAATCTTAGAGGAAGTTGAGAGAATGCAATGAGCATGATGATAGTGTTGCTAGGGCATCAAGCCAATATACACAAGCATAAGTCCCAACTCAGGTACATGTATACAACCAACCATAAAGGTAAATTGACAAACCACGGGGACATATATACAGCTCTCTAACTAGCACTATTAAGGAAAGTGTGAAGGACCCCTAGTGGGTCGAATGGTAAAGGACATTGCCTCATGATAGGGAGGTCCCAAGTTCGACTCCCGGGGGAGGCTTACCTGGCTCACATTTTATCCTCGAGAGATGTGAGCCCGAAGTTTGCTAGCTTTGCGAGGTTCCCTGTCACCATTTTTTGAGCCCACGGCTTGCCGTGGTGGTCTCACCGCCTCCCCCCTTTGGGGGAGGTCTCGCTCTCCGTTTTTGTTAAGAAAAAAGGAGCACCTAGCCCCCCAAAAAAAAAAACTATTAAGGAAAGTGTTCTTTGAGACAGCTCCATGCACAGGTTACATTTCTTTCCCTGTACCATGGCAAATAATCTCTCTAGTTGATTGACATGCAGTTGAGACTAAAATGAACTCCTGCTTTTACTGGCTATAAATGAAAAGCAATGAAGGACCATAGTATCATGTTAGGCAGGAGTGAAAGCTAGAAAAAAACAAAAAAAATGAAGTCAAAGTTTTCTCTTGTCCAATCTTTATTCATAATTATTTGCAGAATTTGATGCATACTAACCAATATGACAGCTCAATAACATGTAAAAGGTTACAGCTTTACATTTGTCATCAGTTATTTTGAAACATCTATGCAAGGAGTTATATTGCTAGGTAGCTTTCCTTCTTTCATCTTATTATATTTCTTGCTTGGAATATATATCTCATGAAAGTCGCATCAAAGCACTTCGATGGATTCTATGGGCCAGACTTGCTAGTTCCCCTGGTTTTTGAAGTTTTGATAGCTCTGATACAGGCCATTCTTACCTGTAATCTTTTTTCCATTTAAAAATATAAAATATATTTTGATTCTTTTATTTGCCTTTCAGTCTTCATAAATTTTATCACGCAGTGCATGATAAATGAGGTTAATCTCCTGATGCAGGTACACTATGTTGCCAAGTGGAAGAATATAACTTTTATGACAAGTAGACAAGGTTTGGGTGTTGGTGGTGGAACGGTAAGGTCTTGGTATGAAATTATTGAATGCAGAACTGTGTATTGGAAGATGGTCATTATTGTTTTATGTAGAAATGTGCATTTCTAGATAATCATTATTATCTTTCCAGTGAAATGTGCATTTCCACATGTTAATCTGCCCTATTTCATTCTGTATGGCTGTTGATATTTTTATTATTGTCCTGAATTGTGCATATGGGTTCTGCAGAATGCTTGCATCCATTATGTTTTGCAGATGAAGCTGTGGTAATCGAAGTAATTTGACATTGTATTTTGATGAACTTCCACTAATCCTCTGCAGCCTTATGGATTTGATGTTGGTCAATCAGAGAAAGGCAACGTTCTCAGGGGCTTAGATCTGGGGGTTGAAGGAATGAGGGTGGGAGGCCAGGTGAGAATGATTTGAACTGCAACAGTATCTAATCCCTCACACTGGACCATTTTCTCTCCCAGTACAAATTCCACTTTGAACCTTTTACCTGGAAGTCAATATCAGATAACGGCTTCAAATATCTGATGTTTTATCCATAATAGGTGATCTAGGAGCTGTGAAAGCCTAATAAGTGCTTCCCATAGACACCCTTCCTCTTTTTAATGCAAATTTAATTTATCTTCGCATATTTTTAGATTTTGATCTGTTGATAGATGATCTGCTAAATTGGGTGAATAACTTCACAGAGATTATTGATAGTTCCTCCTAAATTAGCTTATGGAAGCAAAGGAGTGCAGGAGATCCCTCCCAACGCGACAATTGAGGTGAAACCTTGTCTTTCAAGAATCCTCTCTTGTTTTGATGTTATGGTTGGAAATAACAATGTGGAACATTATGTTCCATTTTCTCTGATGTTTAGTTTGCCATTTAACATTATTATTATCCTTCTTTAGTGGCTTTCTTGAAGATAACATTGTTTAATTGGCGTGTTGCTTCTTCCAATATGCATGTGCAATTTTTGACCATACATTTTCTCTGATGGTCTGTTGGACCACATTTTCATCACATCCCATGAAATTCTATTTCACGCTTAATGGACATGGGCCTTCTTTCCGTTCATCCATAAGCCAATGCTTGACTGACGCTAGTTTCATGTTTGCACTAACTAATAGATGGTTTGCATGTGAAATAGTCTCAAAAAATCATGAAATGAATGCATCTCAAAAAACATATGTAGCATCTTTTAGAGGCTTTTAGAGGCACAACGATCAGTTTGATGTGCTGAAATTCTTTCAGGAGATGGCTTCATCTGAGAATATGCATATTGATGACTTTTGACTTTTCCATAAAGGGATGGGGCTGTCAATGGGCCGGGCCGGGCCGGCCCGACAAGCCCGTGGGCCTGGCCCGATTTCGGGTCGGGCCGCAAGGCCTTTTTCGGCCTGTGGATCCTTAGTCGGGTCTAAAAGTTCAGCCCGACTAGACTCACGGGCCGGGCACGGGCTTTGAGTTCGGCCCGCGGGCCGGCCCAGCTCGTTCTCTTTTTTTTTCTCCCTTCAATTTTTAAAAATTACTTAATTAAAATTATGTTATTTTACTTAATTAAAAAATTTAAAATTTTATTTTCACATAAATTATGTAATTAATATCAAAAATTAAATTAATTTAGTGAGATTATAAGTTTTATATTATTTTTTATTATTTATTATTTTTTATTTAAGTTGTCGAGTCGGTCTGGGTCTTAGTCGGATTTTACAATTTTTTAATAGTGTCGGGCCTGGCCCAGTCCGATCCGACATAGCTCGGGGTCGGCCCGGGCTCGGGCTTTAATATTCCCGACCCATTGACAGCCCTAATTTCAATGGTCCCAGAAGTACGAATTTGTTGCAATTGTGAAGGGTGAGTCAACAGACCGGTTTTCGGTGGGATAAGACAGAAGCTGCCGGCGGCTAAATTTTATGATGGATGTACAATCCATCAATCCTTTTTGACATTTAGTTGGTTGTTCAACCAACTAGCCAGCGGCTAATGTTCCCTTACATGTGCTAGTAAGCAACCGGATGGTTAACTTTCAGTGAAGGAAATTAGTTGCAGGTAGCTGTTGAGCCTATTATGGGATAGTGTCATTAACCTTTTGTTTGCATTTATGCTGGCACTTCCCTTGGGACTTGTAATGATTTCTATTGCAGGATACACTGAGCGATTTGGTTAACTCTTTTCCGTTCCACTTTTCCTTTTGGCATGCCATCATCTTTCTGGACGCACGTTTGTTTCTAAGCTGCCTTCTCTTATTCTGTTCCTATGTATTTGCAGCTGGATGTTGAACTACTATCCATCAAACAGAGTCCTTTTGGGTAATGCAACGAATCTTGTGGCATTACACTTCTCTTTTCTTACTGACATCTTCCCAAATTTTGGTCACGTAGATATTCAGCATTAACATTCAGATGATATTATTTCTGTCTATTCCTGCAGAACTGGTGTAAAGCTGATTGAGGGGTGAAAACAACAGTATCCACGCCATCCAATATTCACACCGCATACAATGCCAAGATTCTTCCTGTAAGGGAGGGCTACAGTTGTATGCTCTCTTCTTTATTTATTCGAATGTATAGTTAATCCATCGTTTGCCTTTCCACCAAGGAATTAGATCAGTCTCATGCTCTGTTGTTTTCTTTATATTGATCCATACTCATTGCACATAAAGCCAAATTCACATCTTGGTGTACCACAAAAGTTGATAATATATTTAAGAATGATTAATATAGAGGCTTCTTGGTTCACAAGATCTCGTATCGAAAATTACAAAGACGAACATGTGTTTATAAGGAAGGTCTAAGTCTCGGCAAAAAGGATAAAATTTTAGTTGTCATATAGTGGGGATAATATTTCAAAAGAGACAATTAAATTTATAAGCACAAAACTCACCTTTGTTGGGTGGCTAGTGTCTGCGAGAAGTCTCGACTTAATAACTATAGAGATGGGTACGTGTTTATGTAAATAAGGTTCAAGTCTTCTACTTTGAAGATATTTTTATCAATAAAAGTGATAAAATTCTAGCTGTCCCGACTTCGATTGTGGATACTATCTAGACAGGAAAATCTGTTTACGTTTCAGCCCAATGGAGTACAGACGGAGAAAACATGGAATATGCCGAGTTTGTAGCATATTGCATGCCACGAAACGTTTAGAAATTGTGCTAGGCAGCTCTCGTCACAGATTAGCTCGTAACATGGATCATCTGTGGCGTTCTCCGTGCCATTGTGCTCCTGGCCCGGTGGCACGGTCCAAAAGTTTCGTTGAGATGAGAATTCGGGTTCACCCTTCACGTTGTAGAATATTTCTTATGCTTCTTACAGCCGGAGAAATTGAGGTTGGTGAGTTCAAGTCACGTTATATCCGTTTTCCCTCTCTCTTAAATATATATAATCCATGCTTATGCACGACTTCTTGGTGTCTTCTCGAAAGCGGGTTTGAATTTGGAAGTGGGAGAAGCAAAAGAGTGCCATTGTCTTTTCCCCTCTTTATGTCATGTCGTTCCTACGTGAACCCCAATAAGGGACAGTTTACAGCAAATGTGAACCTATAATTTGCATTAAATATTACTCGTATATATAGAGAGAGTAGCCAACGCAGCACGCCAAACCCACGTCCTCAACGGACACCGATTTAATAGGAACAAAAAGAGACAGCTTGTTGCTTTCCACCGAGAAGAGAACAACGCCCGCTATGTGTTTGTCTTGTGGTGGAAAGCTTTGGTGGGTGGTTGCAATGGGCAACACTACACGTCTAGGTGACGAATTTGATCAAATCCAGCGTTCGTCAGCTTCGAAACGTCCAACCTTCACCCGGGAAGAACTCTAATAACTTTTCCCATTTCTCTATCTACCTGAGGGCGTGGATAAAGTCTCAGGGGATTAGGTACACAAACTTTTGGGTTTCATATAAACGGATTCACGAGCTAATTAGAATTAGTCAAAACGTCTGCAGGAGTACAAAGGGAAAAATAGTTTCTTTTTACTTGTAGATTTGTTACAACAGCTCTATGTTGATTAAAAAAAATCGTGTCCACAAACAAAAGGAAAAGACTGCGTTAACCTTCGACATGTTATTTCATCGACCAAAATGAGTACTTAACTAAAAGATGTGTTTCATGTGAGATTAACGCCTCTGCATGCATGCATGGACTTAAATTGTGCTTATGGAAAATGTTAATTACTTGGTTATCAGACCGGACATTGGTTAAAAATTGTTAACATTATTTTCGATGAGTAACACTTGTTGCACCGCGTGCGGTGTAGCAAAGTTGCTACAACGTAGTGGGTGCAACTCATTTTTTATTTTTAATTTTTTTTATGTGAGATCCAAATCTCTCTATATTACCGTGGGATCCAAATCCTCATTTAACTTGGGACTCACACCAAGGAAAAAATACGGTGAACATTATAAATTTTTGGGGGTGCAAGACAAGGTATCTGATGACGTGAGTCTCACACCAAGATAGAGTGGTGTGGAGTTCACGTCCAAAAAAAAAAAAGTTGCACCCTCTATGGTGCATCCAAGTGTTACTTATTTTCGATTGTTGTCCTAAGCTGATCATACATTTCTTGTGTCGGAGATTTGATTGAAACATTTTTTTTACTTTTGATCTCGTTGATAAAACCCGAGTAATCCACATAACTAATATCAACCGAGTCTGTGACATACCTTTGCACAACATAAGTAGTTGGCCCACGTAATCTCGTGGAGGTGAAAACTAGGCGGCTAGAGTAAATCCTTTAAGATCCACGCTCCAAGACCCAAAGACGACGGTGATGCCCTCCCAAAGTAGAAGCCAAGATAGTCGTGAGATGATAGCTCACCCACAGAGACGATGTGCAGTGGCCTTGTTAACACAGGAGTGATATAGTCCACCATGTGCAGTGCTTATATCACAGTGGAGTAGCGCACACCTTATTCTCCTCTTGTAGTCTCGTGGAGAGGGAATAAGGGAGGAATTAGAGAGAAACGTGCATGGGCGAGTACAAAGGGAGTCGCAACCTATTGTTCGCGCTCCTCTCTTGTAGATAGAGCAAGGGCACAACGAGCCTGCTCTTCCTCTCTCTCTCGCAACACACACACACACAAACACACACACAAGAGCAGCGGCAAGGAGGAGGCCAACCTGCTCTCTCTCCCCCCCCACACACACACAGGAGAGGCCACACACACACACACACGCTTGCAGTGGAGTGCGCGCGCGCACACACACACACACAGGAGCAGCGGAAAGGAGGAGGCCAACCTGCTCTCCCCTACACACACACGCTTGCAGTGGAGCGCGCGCGCGCGCGCGCGCGCACGCGCACACACACACACACACACACACACACACACATTCTCTCTCTCTCTCTCCCACACACACACTGCACGCTTACAGTGGAGCAAGCGCACACACACACACAGGAGCAGCGGCAAGGAGGAGGCCAACCTGCTCTCTCCCACACACACACGCCCCACACACACACACACACACACACACACACATGAGCAGTGGCAAGGAGGAGGCCAACCTGCTCTCTCCCACGCATACACGCTTGCATTGGAGCAAGCAGCATCATGGCGGTGAGGCAGGGCATGCAACAACGGCGAGAGTGAGCAAGGCCAGCTGGCAAAAGGGATGGCGTCGGCGGTGAACAAGGGAACGCGATGACATTCTTCCTTGGGTGAACTCGCAGTGTCGCAACACTCTCCTCTCTTGGGTCCAGGACACTCTTAAGCTTATTATTTCTCCTCTCCCCTAAACTACCCTCTTATTTATAGAGATGTGGAGAGCTATTCTCCAACTCGGAGTTGGCGAGGCAAAGTCCAAACCATACTTGAACATGGAGATCAAAGCAAGGAAGGATGTCAGCCAGTGGTGGAAGTCCTCCTTAGACTTGGAAGGCCACGGGAGAAAAACCTTTTCCCATGCATGCAATCCCACCATAGGTAAGACTTGGGATGGCCGCGGGTAACCCAAGTACAGGTGGTACTTGGTCTCCCCCCCCCCCCAATGAGTTAGCCTTAATGGGTACCCAATTAATGCGCCGCAGACACATGCTAACGGATCCGAACAAAACTTTTTTTTTTCATCGTGTTTATTTTACTCGAAAAACTGGTTTTTTCCGTGAGCCCATAACAGATCCCCTACATCCGAAAATGACCATCTAGCACATATAATCTCTTTTTTTGGTCATTGCATATATAAAATCTAATATTCGACCATTATGGGCTACACTCATCCGATCCATCGTCATTTTATTGTTTAGTTAAGCAGATGCTACATGGGAGAGATTTTGACACTAAATGTAATCACATGGCTAGTTTAAATTTTTTTTCCCGGGGGCTACATCGCTAGACGGCCATTTCTATGAACCATTTGGTAACGATTTGTCCAGCAGATTAGCAGTGCGTGGAATGAAGCAGAAGCACTGAAATTTCTGATTTTTCTTTCCACTCTTAGTCACTATATATACACCATTAAAATCGTCGATTTGATTCTGTTTGGGTTGGCGTTATAAGACAAAGAAATCTAGATATAACGCACAAGATTTTTGATTCATTTCATTCCTCGGAGGAAAAGAAAGCCATAGACTAATGAAATCGAGATTTTTGAGTTTCAAGTAACCTTTTGACTAATAATTCCAAAATTTAAGAACTTCACTAATTATATGCATCCAAGCTCTGGATTCAAATTTACATTTAAAATAGACCGAGTAGCAGGGACCCGATTAATATAAAGTGACCCGACTTGCACGACTACCAGATACGTACGTGATCGACAGCTGTAATCACAACATGGCGCCTTGAGATCTCGGGCCGACTATGACCCCCCGCTCAGCAAAGGTGCTCGATCACGATCCCGAGCTATGATTTGGGTCGTTGATTATGCAGCAGTTCGGTCACCAAATCTGATCCCCCAATTGCAAGCAACCCATCAATGGACGCAAGTCAAGAGAGAGGGATAATTGCCACCAGAGAGAGGAACGGGTTGGCGTATGGTGGGCACTTCAACCGTACGGGTTCATCTCAACCTGTTGCTCCTGTCATAAAATTACTACTACTCCCCACGACAAGAAAACATCCATAATATTGCCAATCATGCATGGTGGCCTTCCCTCACAGTATTCTCACCATCCCCCCCGGCCCGTCCTCACAGTGTTCTCCCCAGCCCCTGGTCTCTGGTCTTCTCCAATGGCATCGCCCGTGGGTTTGAATGAGGTCTAACTAGGGACTAGTCGGGGGAGGGGAAGAGAGAGAGAGATAATTGTGACAGCAGAAGGAACAGAGTCGATCGGGATGGAGATTATACATATAGACGAATAGCGATAAATTGCAGCGACAGAAGGGTAGGGCCTTCCTGAAGGAAACTGACGAAAGCTTTTAGTCTGTCTGTCATTCCAGTGAGTTCACACACGCGCGTGCACACACACACACACGGTGGCAGGAGGAAGGGAAAGGGAAGAGATACGTATCATGGCTACGTTTGGGAAGGGAATGGTGGAGAGGAGCATCTGGGCATTGCCGGCGGCTTCTTCTCCCCTCGTAATTATCCTAGCGCTGTTGGTGGTAACAGTGGCGCCTGCGGCGGACGGGCAGCCCCTGGTGCCAGCGGTGATCATCTTCGGGGACTCGGTCTCGGATTCGGGGAACAACAACGGTCGGGTCACTCTCTTCAAGGCCAACTTCCCCCCCTACGGCCGGGACTTCCCCGGACACACCCCCACCGGCCGCTTCTGCAATGGCAAGCTCGCCACTGACTTCACCGGTGATGTTTCTTCTTCTTCTCTCTCTCTCACACACACACACACTCTCTCGTCTTGGTTCCTCCTGCTCATGTGTGATGTATGTACGTCGTCCATGGGATCGGACTTGGCCTGCGCACCGCAGTGGAGACGCTGGGGTTCAACGGGTACCCACCGGCGTACCTCGGCCCGAACGCCACCGGCGACAATCTCTTGATCGGGGCAAACTTCGCCTCTGGGGCGTCCGGTTACCTGCGCAGCACTGCCGTCCTCTCCGTACGTGCCGGTTTGGGCTCCAAATTTAACTGTCTGATCCTCTCCAATATTAATTTGTTTCAGTTGAAAAGTGATGAAAACAAATCTTCGTATTAGATATTGATTCTTCTTTAGGAATAATTGCATCTTTGCTTCTAAGAATCTAGCTATCATATATGCTTTAGGCAGTGGGAACATATCAATCCACGTGTCTCTAGAAGGATATATTTATTCAATTATGTAGATAAAAAAGTTATGTTTGCAATTATCGTTAAGTGATAATACGGATTATGGAGAATATAATGATAGATAACAAAAAGTATATATTTTAAGATTATACGTATATATATATATATATATATATATATATATATATAGGGAAGTGATACGGAGATAGGGGACTACATCCTTAAGAAGGGGTGGTGGTGACCAACTCATCCCCTAGGCAATCGATCGCCTATCTATCTGGGCGTGCTAGGCTCTGGGAGTTACTATTCTTTTATGCCATTGTCTTGTTTTGTAATTTTTTTAACCTCCCACCCACCATGCAATTAATTAATGTCAAATGATAATTAATGTTTTGATGCACACTCATAGTATTTACACAGTTGGGGTGTGCAGTAATTTTTTTATTTTTTATCTTTTGAAAATATAAAGAGGCGGGCACTAATCTCACGTATTCATCTGTACCACTCAATTCATGATTGAACGTCTCAAAAATTTCAAAAGCCATCATGGGTTGGGCTACACGAATGAGGATGTGAGGTTGGGGCTCACCTCTCTATTTTTTAAAAAAATAATAAAAAATCATTACACATCCAGAGTGTGTAAATATATATCTTGCGTGTGAAGCAATACATTCTTATATCAAATACTGATATGACTTTTAGGGATTGGAGATTTTTTTTTTCTTTTCAACATTGTTTTGCAATTTTCGAACTCTCACTCCACACTGTGCAGCCCTTTTTTATCTTTTACGTACATTGGTTTTAAAAGGATTCTTCCAGATCAAGATTGAACGACTATGGTGCAGTCCGCTGACTGGGGGTCAAATTAAATGTGGCTTCCCTATTTATATATAATTATCTATTTTTTTTTGACTCCAGTAAATAAATAAAGTCGGTGAAAGTGGGTCATAATACTCCTCTTGCTGAACTAAAATCCCGACGTAAGTAACCAAGAAGCGACTGGCACTTCCAAAGGAGAATCTCTTTTGACCGTATAAGATATTACATGTAATCCTCCTTTTATATTGAGATGTCATACACTCATTGATGTCCTTTGACTGTTTAAAAGGGGTGTACATGATTGAGCCTGACGCGCCAGTCCCCCGTTGATTTACCGGGTGAGAGAGAGTGCGAGTGAGAGAGGGCGGGGAGAGAGGCACCGGGTCACACAGTAGGTGACACCTCGGTCGCCGGCGAGCTCGTACCCTCCTGCTACTGTGAGCCATGCAGCGGCAACATCCCCGGGGTCCTGGGATGTCTGCCCCCTCCCGGCGTCGACAAAGCAAAGGAGAAGGTGGCGTGAAGGTAGTGCAGGATCATTGTTGTGGCCTTTGGGGGCCGGGTCGCGGTGGGGGACACTTAGGTCACTGGCAGATCAACTGCCACAGTGGGGGGGCACCCAGGTCACTGGCGGATCCCCAAAGGTGGAGGCCGCCAGGTGCGCCTTCCCCGGCCTCACGGAGGACTGCACAACAACATATATAGAACTGGTGCGGCGGCAGCACAGCGGGCGGGTGGGTCTGCCGGCTCTGCATCCAGGCCGTTAACGAGGAGACCCGCAGGCAGGTGATCACCCATAAGGAGGCGCTCGGTTACATGACGGCCTTCTAAGGGAGCTTGGTTGCCCCCGAGAGAGAGAGGGGGGGGTGAGAGAGAGAGAGTGCGAGAAGTGGGGAGGGCATCGGAGGGTGTCTCCCTCTCCAGTGTCAGTCACAGTACTCCACTGGGGGTCGCAGAGAGAGTGAGAGGGAGGACAGAGAAAGAGAGAGAGAGGGAGAGAGAGAGGAGATCGGCGACGGGTCGGAGGAGCTCACAGCCTCATCCCCAGCCACCGTCGTGTCTCCCCCGGGGGAGAGAGAGTTCCCAGAGAGAGAGAGAGAGAGAGAGAGAGAGAATAGGAAGGTAAAATGGAGAATATATAAATTAACGGGATGGAGAAGGAATATTATTAGAAATATTCTTATTTTAGGACGGCTGATAATCTGAGGGATTTTTTTACTAAGATGTTAAAAATGTTAGGGTTTTTGACTAAATAATTAGATTAGGGAGTTTTTTTCTAATTTTGAAAGAATATAGGGACTTCAACTAAAAATCTCTTTAAATAAATA
The DNA here is from genome assembly GCA_022559845.1 of Amorphophallus konjac. Taxonomy (NCBI): domain Eukaryota; kingdom Viridiplantae; phylum Streptophyta; class Magnoliopsida; order Alismatales; family Araceae; genus Amorphophallus; species Amorphophallus konjac. The sequence goes on from CM040121.1 coordinate 19,885,583, forward strand.
TAGATCTTGATCAACTAATTTGAATCTTATTAAAATAAAGGCGAAAGAAAATGCTCCAAAATTTTTAAGGATACTCTAATTGAGTCTTGACCAGGTCTTGCGGGAAAATAAGAGAATAAAATAGGATCATCATTTATGTCGCAAGTTTTACATTAATGCAGGATACTTATGACATGCCCTATGGGATCATCGTAATAAAAGAAACTCCAAGTTTTTGTTATTCTTCTTTTTGAATGAGATCTCAATTCTATCTATATATATAGTTTAATTAAATATTTTACTATTAGAACCACTGTTTTTTTCGATGAAATAACCATCACTGTGAACTCTAGTTAGATTCGAGCACGATACAATTTTAATTTAGTTAAGAGGACCCAAATAATCTCGTGCGAATACATAAACAACTCTCAAAAGTTTTTTCCCCTTGGAAGACAAAGCTCTGTTGCTAAGGTTGTGCTGTAACCTTAATTAGTTCTAAAGTTTTTATATTTTCTTTTGAGCTGATATAACTAATTAGTCATCAAAGATATCTGCTTTCCAACTCGCAAGGCCAAATGTAGACTAACAGGATAGTGAGGATCCATCAGTACACAATAATCTACCGAGATAAAAAGTGATAATAATCCGCTCTGAGTGGACTAGTGGTGGTGGCCGTGGGGGATTGCAGGACGCCGTGTCGCTGAAGCAGCAGCTGTCTTACTACAAGGAGTACCAGGGCAAGGTGGAGAAGATCGCCGGCAACAAGACCAGATCTGACGCCATCTTCTCCGGCGGCATCCACCTTCTCAGCGCCGGCACCAGCGACTTCCTCCAGAACTACTACGTCAACCCCTTCTATAACCTCGTCTACACCCCTGCCCAGTTCGCTGACCTCCTTGTCGACTCTTTCACCTCCTTCATTCAGGTTACCTCTCTCTCTGTGTGTGTGTGTGTGTGTGTGTGTGTGTGTGTGTGTGTGTGTGTGTGTGTGTGTGTGTGTATCCATCCATCTATGTGTCCCTCTCTGTGTGTGGCAGGAACTGTATGGATTAGGAGCGAGGAAGATTGCGGTGACGTCCCTGCCACCAATGGGCTGCCTGCCGGCGACCATCACTCTGTTCGGCTCCGGCAGGAACGACTGCGTGAAGAGGCTCAACAAAGACTCCCTCGTCTTCAACCAGAAGCTCAGCGCCGCAGTCGGGAAGCTGACGCAGAAGCTGACAGGGGTTAAGCTGGTCGTCTTCGACATCTACAAGCCCCTGCAGGACCTCATCGACAAACCCGCCGACAACGGTACGTTCCTCTCGTCCCCCATCTCTTCGTCTTGAGCTCCGAGTTGAGAAAACTGGCAATACGCCCAGATCTCTCTAAGAAGTTCCTTTGCATTAACAGCCAGCTACCTAGCTGATCTCTCTCTGATTGTTTTGTTGTCCTTTTCTTTATCCTCTTTTCGTTTATGAGAACAGTACTTCAGTTTCACAAGCCATTGTCAAACTATATATTGAACTTGATTTGTGTCTACCAACTGGAACTGGAGATCGGGACCAGCTAGAAAAGGGACTAGGAAGTAGTTTAATTAGAAGATCCTCATCCCTTGCAATAGTCTACGGGGGTTAAGGAACGTCGGGGTTGTTTCCCCCTCGTTGATACCATGCACACAGAGAATTAATCCTTAGCACCTTCCCCAAATTAAGATATATAACTAATAATCTAGCTAGCTTGCTTGCTTCCATCCAAAGTAGATAACCTGGAGATTAATGCTGCTGGCCACTCTTAGTTACGAAGTAGATCTGCAAATTGTGCTCATGAACATATGGGGTCGTGCATGTCTGTGGCAGGGTTCTTCGAGGCAAGGAAGGCATGCTGCGGGACTGGCACGATAGAGACGTCCCTGCTGTGCAACGCCAAGTCACCGGGCACCTGCAAGAACGCCACCGGCTACGTGTTCTGGGACAGCGTCCACACATCCGAGGCAGCCAATCGGGTCTTGTCCAACGCCCTCTTGGTCCAAGGAATCAGCCTCCTCTCTTGATCAGCGGATTAACATTACATTGCCACCCAACGTACGACACCACCCCACCTGCATGCACACTTCTCTCTGATCAGTACTGTACTGTTCCCCGGCCCTATCATCAGAATCATCACCAACAACAAGAGATCTATTTAACTATATAATTAAGGGTTTTTAGGCTTCGATGGCCTACTTGTTAAGATGTCAATGTATGTTTGATTTGAACGGAAGATTCATATTTCATATATATAATATGTCAACAAATTCTCCACGATACAGTTTATCATATTGAGAGATTATCCCCTTCAGTCTTTGATATTGTTCATGATAATTAAACTTCTTGAAGTATGTAATAAACCCTCAAGGTCGGCAATTGTTGGATCCGTGGTCTCTAGAAAGGATCAATTCCAGGGATACAGTAAACGAACAAGTAACAAGTTCCTAACTACGCCTTGTTGTATGATAAAATCTCGTAAAGAAAATGACACAAATTTCCAGAGAGAGAGAGAGAGAGATGTTATTCGTATAGGATTGAAAGAGGGAAGGACTGTTGTTAAGTCCAAATGACATCACCGAAGAATCAGTTAGGTAGTCTAGTTGATTTTTCACCTCGTACGAAATCTTCAATTCAAATCTTAACTCTCTCAATATTTGGGGGAGTGCAAGACTATGGATTTTTTCTGAGTGCCAGTGATATTGACTAGGCGAAAAAAGAAAAAAAAGGATCACCGAACGTATATTCATGATGACCCTTGTGTGCCCTAACGCAATTCTTAAATGCTCTTCCATCCTAATCGGAGATCCAATGAGTACTACATGAAGCCCGCCAACTGTTGTAGTGGTAGGTTTGCATCAAGGGAGAGTACTACTACTCATTCGCGTGGCCTCAAAATAGGGATTGTTTTTGTTATATGCATTGCCTACCAAAGCATTAATATCAATGTCGCAAGTACTGCCATAGCAGGCGTGCGTACGTGTGCAAATGATCGATGCCCGACACATTCGATCGACGATGTTTCGGATTCAAATTTAGATTTAATTAAGGTAGTCCAAGCAACCCCCATTAGAGGATGGAAGTGAATGGGTCAAGGCTCGTAGGGAGGAGGGTAATGAACTGGGGGCCTCAAAGGGGGAGAGCGTCCAATGGCATATCACTTTCCTTAATTATACCATTAGATCTGAAAATTGAATGGTCAAGATGAATAAGATACTAAACGCAATTAAGTTAAATATTGTTTGTTTTTTGGAAATATCAAACTTAAATTCACGGTCAAAGAAAAAAAGTGGTATGTTTGGGCGTGGCATGCATGGTAACATCTCCCCCCACTAGCTAGCCAGCCATGATGGCCATTCTCTTATACCCCAAATTCCATCCTGGCTTTCCTCACGGGGCCCCCGTTCTCCGGCCGGCCTTCCCAATTGGCATGTCTCGGGGGAATCTTTGATGAGATCTAGATATATAGAACTAGTATGTATAGATACAGGGATAAACTAGTGATAATGAGAAATAATTGTGACAGGAGAGAGAACAGAGTGAGAAAGGGCATGTATTGATGAGAGATTACTGTGACAGCAGAGAATTAGGGATGTTGTTTTGTGTTGGGAATCTTGGGATAGGGATGGAGCTCATTCATATACATACAGACAAGCAGCGATGGACTGCAGCAACAGAAGGGTAGGGTCTTCCTGTGAAACCGACGAGACCTTTTGGGGTGTCATCCCAGGAAGTGCAGAGAGAGAGAGAGAGAGAGACCGACGAGACCTTCTGGTGTGTCATCCCGGGAAGTGCAGAGAGAGAGAGAGAGAGAGAGAGAGAGAGAGAGTCGCAAGAGGAAGGGAACAGGGAGTGCACAGACAGAAAGTTACAAGGGGAAGGGAACAAGGAGTGCGTGCACACACAGAGAGTGAAAGAGAGTAGCAGGAGGAAGGAACAGGGAGTTCACAGGCACACAGACACAGACAGAGAGAGAGTAGTAGCTGGAGGAAGGGAAAGGTAAGGAGATGGCTGCGTTGGGGAAGAGAATGGAGGAGGGGAGAAGGTGGGCACCACCGCCTGCTTCCTTTCCCTTCGTCCTTCTAGCCCTGTTGATGGCGACAGCGGCGCCTGCGGCGGACGGGCAGTCCCTTGTGCCGGCGGTGATCATCTTCGGGGACTCGGTGGCGGATGTGGGGAACAACAACGGCCGGCTCACCCTCTTCAAGGCCAACTTCCCTCCCTACGGCCGCGACTTCCCCGGACAGAACCCCACCGGCCGCTTCTGCAATGGCAAGCTCGCCATCGACTTGACCGGTGATCTTTCCTCTCTCTCTCTCTCTCTCTCTCTCTCTCCCTCCTCCTTATGTGATACGGTCGCACCACAGTGGAGACGCTGGGGTTCAATGGGTACCCGCCGGCGTACCTCGGTCCGGACGCCATCGGCAACAACCTCTTGATCGGAGCAAACTTCGCCTCCGGGGCGTCCGGTTACCTGCGCAGCACCGCCGTCCTCTACGTACGTGCCGGTTTGGGCCCCCAAAACCTTCCTGCTATATATACTACTACATATGCTTCGAAGAACTCTCTGATCCTCTCCATTCGTTTAGTTGAACAAGTGACGACAATGAATGTTCATATTAGATATTGATTAATCTTCTTTAGGAATATATAATTACATTTTCGCTTCCAAGAATCTAAATCATATATAGAGTTTAATATACATCTTCGTATGTTTAGGTAGTGAGACTGTGAGAGTATATATATTAATCTACATGTATCTAGTAATAACATTTCTCTAATTATGCAAATAAAAAAGTTACTTTTGCAATCATCGATCGCTAAATGATAATATGGAGCATATGAGGATGTATAGTAGTTAAGGCATAGTATATTCCAAAGAGTATATACATGATTCTCTTCTATTGACTCTATCAAAGTCTTTCTAAAAAATGTTATTGAAGTGGATCCTAACGTACTCACTTTAATTGGTGGACTAATTAATTAACCCCCCCCCCCATATATAACTAAGGAAAGGATCTGAGACACTTGTAAAAAAGGATCTCTTTTTAAAGATCTTTTGACTCCTTAAAAGCTAAGATATGATTCTTCTTATGAGTTGTCATACGTTCATTGATGTCCTTTGACTGCGTAAAGAGTTGCACCGGATTGAAGCTACTCACTTTCGATCATAACCATTTCGTCGACATAACATCATTAATTTAGACACTTTAATAATCAGCGGCCAAAACGTAGGACATAAATGATAGTAGCGATCGATGAAGGTAAAAATCGGTCTGAGTGGTGGTGGTGGTCGCCGTACGTGGTGGGTTGCAGGGTGCCTTGTCGCTGAAGCAGCAGCTGTCTAACTACAAGGGGTACCAGGGCAAGGTGGAGGAGATCGCCGGCAACAAGACCAGATCCGACGCCATCTTCTCCGGCGGCATCCACCTTCTCACCGCCGGCACCAGCGACTTCCTCCAGAACTACTACATCAACCCCGTCTACCACCTCGTCTACACCCCTGCCCAGTTCGCCGACTTCCTTGTCGACTCCTTCACCTCCTTCGTTCGGGTTTACTCATCACCCGCTCTCTCTCTCTCCTCTCTCTCTCTCTCTCTCTCTCTCTCTCTCATGTGTCCATCTACTTATCTATCAGTGTTGCGTGCTTGTGTGTGTGTCTATGTGGCAGGAACTGTATGGATTAGGAGCGAGGAGGATTGGGGTGACGTCTCTGCCGCCAATGGGCTGCCTGCCGGCTGCCATCACGCTGTTCGGCTCAGGCGGGGACGAGTGCGTGGAGAGGCTCAACAACGACGCCCTCGTGTTCAACCAGAAGCTCAACGACACAGCGGGGAAGCTGACGACGGAGCTGGCAGGGCTTAAGCTGGTCGTCTTCGACATCTACAATCCCCTACAAGACCTCATCGACAAACCCGCCGACAAGGGTATGTATATATATATATAACTTAATTGGTAGCTCTTCCCATCCAAATTAAGTAGCTAGATAATTAACCGGCCGGCCTGATCATTAAAGTACGTCTTCTGGCCTCTTGTTGTACGTACCCTGGGACAGGGTTCTTGGAGGCGAGGAGGGCATGCTGCGGGACGGGCACCATAGAGACGTCCCTGCTGTGCAACGCCTGGTCGCCGGGCACCTGCAAGAACGCCACCGGCTACGTGTTCTGGGACAGCGTCCACCCCTCGGAGGCTGCCAACCGGGTCTTGGCCAGCGCCCTCTTCCTCCAAGGAATCGGCCTCCTCTCTTGATATCTCAGGGGACTGCGTGATTAACTTGATTCATTACGATAATATTGTTCATCTGCAGAATCATCACCAATACCGGGAGATCTATATATTTTACTATATATGTTGAGGGTTTTAATTATGGCCTAGTTATCAAGATGTTATAATGCATGCTTTGATCTGATTAATTGGGAGATGTTCATTCCATAGACATGTATAATATGTCAACAAACTCTACAGTTTCACCTTACCGTATTAAACAGAGATCAGGCCCTTCCGTCTTGATATTTGTTCATCAACTCCTTGAAAATTCTAGTAATTAATAATAGATCCACAAGGTCCGAGATTAACTGTTCCATAGTCTCTAAATGAAATTTAATTATTTCAGTGACCTTCCTCCAACTAAGAGACTTTAGTGTCGACGTTCGTACGCGCGCGGGGCGAGGCCGCTCCAGCATTATATAACACACAGGCGCGCGCAGTCTCAGCTTTGCCCACTAATTATATGTAACACGGGAGCAGAAACAACAATGCGCACGCCCAAGGCCGTAGATGTACTCTACTAATTCCGAATACTCCCAACTCGATGCTAATTAGAGTACTCGATCGGTACACAATAATTGATTGGAAAGAAGTACTGCCTGAAGGTTCAAGTCCAGATACAGCTAGCAAGCTAGCAAATGAAGAAGTTAATTCCTAACTAGCTAGTGTGGTATACGTGTCACAATTTGTGTCGTAAAGAAATTAAATGATCGATACAAATTCCTGTAGACAAAGAGTACAGATATTAATTATTCGTCTAGGATTAATGAAAGGGGGAAGGAGTGTTGGTGAGTTCAAACGGGCGTCACCAAACATAAATTCATGATGACCCTCGTGTGCCCTAATTAAGTCATTTCTTAAATGCACTTAATTTCATCCAACTCTGAGATCGTTGAATTCATAAAACTGGTTAATACGGGACTATTCTCAAATATTTTAACACTCTCTCTCACGGTCAAGATGAGCCGTGGACATTAATTAGGTGGAGGTGACAAGAGGAGTTGGACCAAGACCATGCTCTGATATTATGTTGAATCCATAAAATCACAGTGTTGAGATACACAGGCCCAAGGTCATAAGCACATAAATCACAATTCGTTTAATTAATACGGGACTATGTCCAAATATTCCAACAATAAAATTAGAGTAATACTTGAAGTCACCCAATTGTGAATTTTGTTGTAGTGATAGGTGTGGATCAAATAATAGACTCATTCGCGTGGCCTCATGATAGAAATTGTTTGATATATATATATATATTGCCTACCATAGCATTAATGGCAATAATATTAACATTAATTGTAAGTGTCATAGTTGATAGCTGTCCGTTAGGATCACGGTATCGGCAAGACAACGATGCACACATATAAGCACACATCACGAGAGAGAATAAGAGAGAGATGTGAAAGAATCATATATTATTTCTTAGTATAAAAATAACTACATCTTCTTTCTCTCTTGTGGTTCACCACTCCTGAAATTATAGTCATATTTATAAAAGATTCAAAACAGTCTCATAATCTCATTAATTAGGATTACTTCCTCATATATATCTAGAGTTCGAGATAGACATAAATACATAGTCTAACTACGACCCCGCTTACTTTGAGCGCGGATCAAGACACCCCTAACAATTGCATATATATGATGATGACGAATGCAATTTTCAACTTTTTTGTGTAGCTGCCTCCACCAGGTGTCCTTCAGTTTTGTTATCTTTTAGTTGGCCTTGTGTCGACATCTGGCGGCAGGGGTGCAGCATGCCGGCTGGTCACCTCAAGGGATAAAATGTGACTCATGATAGATATATACATCTAAGTCGGACGCAATAATTTCTCTCTTCAAAATGTGCTCTATATACCACTAAGAGAATGATTATAAGATTGACGCAAACACCACCATTTGGGAGGGAGAACATGCAGTACACTTCTAAATGCACTAAATCCATCCCTCCGGCCAGCTGAGGTGGTCATCTCTACTACATCACCTTTTGAGGGAAATCGCATCTCGCTTAGATCGGAAGCAAGCAATGTACTGTAGGTCATTAAATTTTAATTGAAAATTTCTTAAAAGAGTTGATAATTATATATGTAAGTGTGTCTGTAACTTCTCTTCATTGGCCTGGGTCTAGAATTGACAATGCTATTACCTCAACCAGGAAATTTCACAAAAATTTCATTCTAACTTAATTATAGAAGATATTCCTACATAAGCAAAGTACATATATAGAAGTACGTACAGGCAATCCTGATCACTCTATCAACGAAGAGTAAGGAAGGCCGGGCGCCTTTCTACTTCGTAAAATGAGGAATTATCTGAAGCAACATAGATCGATGCCAATTAACGCAGCCTCTTTTTTATACATCTTTCTACGTAAACTCCACAAAAATAAGACCTTCCGGGAATTGAAGTACTCCTTCCTGATAAAAATGAGGAAGAAGCCATTTAATTAAGGTGTGCATTTGGAATTCATATATGTGGAAGAACTTTGGGGCCAAGAGAAAAAGACCTCTCCCATGGGAACAATACTAAGAATGACCCGATCGAGATGTGATCTCTCTCGATTATGTCCGGAAGGCCTTCCGATGAGAAGGCTTCTCGATCGGTCGATAAGAGAGAATCATGGTAAATTAATGACAAAAAAGAAATTAAAAGTTTCTCATCTTCGGAAAATATATATTCTACCGTATATATATATATATATATATATATATATATATCAGATGTGATAATCAGATGATATTTTCATTTTAAGAGTGAAGTAAGAATATAGAATGTACGTCTTCACAATTTCGAGAACGCAAACTGAGGAGGTATTACTTCCAGACAAGGATCCTAAATTACTACAAATTAATAGATGTGAGCTTGGGATTTATTAGGTGTGCCATATTTACCGTCACCCAAAAAAAAATAGTGAAAACCAGAAGTTCCTTTTAAATAAAAGAAAGCTCCCGGCGATTTCCGTCTAAGGATAACCAAACCAGCCGGACCTTCTGAACATGCCAAGAGCCACAGACGCCCATTAGAATATATATATATATATATGTATGTACCTGCAACCTTCAACAATTCATCTCCACGAGGGAGAGAGAGAGAGAGAGGCACAGAACGCGCACACACACACACACAAACACATGGTCTTCTGTACAGTGGCTCGCCCTTGAGGATCCAGAGGCTAAATTAAGGGACGGCAAGAGGAAGACAGGGATAGATCTCAATGGCTGCTTCAAAGGTCATGGCACTGTGGAATCATCCGGCCGGCCCCAAGACAAGTTCTCTCTCTCTCTCTGAGCTTGGCCCTTTCTTTCTTCCTTTTTTTTTGTCTTCCTAGTTCTGGGAATGAGATCATCCTGTTGCCTGTTAGTAGTAATTCTGTCTCTTTAATCTTTCTAAGGACTGTTTTACATACATGAAGGATTGGTCTGATCTGGCTGTTAGACCTCCCCCACCTGCAACCATCTTTTCTTGATCATCTCCTCCTGCACACGCAACCGATCTTGACTGGTTGCAGACACCGGGAGCTGAAAATCCAAGAAAGAGGGAGACTGGAAGAGGGTGTTGGGGATGAAAGTGGAGCCTTAGATTCACTTCCGCTTGCTGTTCCCAGATGGGTGTTAATTTTGTTTTGGGTTTTCCAATTTTATACCTCTGAAGTCTCTCATATTGGATGCCATATAATATAGTTTAGATCATTGGGAAAAAAAATATCCGTTGTATAAATGTTCGACGGTCAATTTAGAGGCCAATATTGATGGAATACACCGAGAGGAAATTTAAGAAACTGATTTTTTTATATATATGCCCTTGTAAAGAATTGTACAAATATCATTTTAATTTGAAGTGTTGCTTTGGTGTGCTGTGAAATGGCGTGAAATATCATAAAAATACTGGATACTTTTATTCCCTTAGGGTCATTTTGATAACGGATTGGGTTAAGGGCGGGTGTCCTACTCGGGATAGCCCACTCGCCCTTAATTCAACCCGTTATCAAAGTGACCCTAACTCGGGTGGAATAACTCATTCCACCTATTTAAGTGGAATGAGTTAACCCACTTTAACTCTATCCGACCCGAGTTAAGGAAAAAAGTATCAAACAAAGAATAGATCACCCGACCGCGGTTAACTCACTCTGATCCACCTTAACCCGTTACCAAAGTGGCCCTAAATATTTGGCGTTGTACAATAAATATTTGAGTCCAAAGATTTTAAAATTATTTATTTTAAAGTCGGGAGATTATTATATTTTTCAGCACCCCAACCCAAAAGGTTATTACATTTTAAAATCAATGCATCTTTTCCTCATTATTGCACAATGCACAATTCTCAAAGCCAGAAGTTAGGCGTAGCAATACAACTGCATAAAATCAGTGCATATTTTACTCATTATTGCACAATGCACAATTAGCCATAAGTTGGGCATAGCAATTTAGTTGCATCTAGATTTTATTCCGACATTAATACAATTAAAACACTTATTTGTTCTTTCAGTGATGTCTTCCAATTGAATTATTTAGATATCATATGAACACTGACGGATTATTATTTTACGATCATAATTTTTTATCACTCACCTAATGATTTTTTTTTTTGTAGTTCACTTTTGGGCACCAACTTTCAAGTGGGGCATTACCATAGCAAATGTTGCTGACTTTTATGAGCCTCCAGAGAAGATCTCATCTCCCCAGCAAATAGGTGAGCAAGATCTATATTGGTGTTAAAAAAAACACATCTGGCCTATATATAGTGCTTAACTATAGTCATGAATTCTGTATGGAGACTAGAGCATTTTGGTCAATAATCTAGTTACATTACTAAAGACAGGTTTTACATGAGCAATAGAGCACGCTAAAGACACATCTTGAGAAATCATAATCGTCTCATAGAGCAATAGTATACTAATTATGAAACTTGAACTAGATTACGATTAGCTTTTTATACAATCAATCCAATTTACTTTTAATGAAGGGATTTTTACGTATATACCCCTCTAAATATTAATTTTGTCAAATATATCCCTGATTTAGACCCATTATCATGAAGATCCTTTATTTAATTTTAAATATTATGATTATACTCTTTGAATTTAATACTGTTGATAGAGGTTGAATATTCCATACACTGTTGTTAGGTGTAGTAAAATACCTATATCACTAGAGAGAGAGAGAGAGAGAGAGAGAGAGAGAGAGAGAGAGAGAGAGAGAGAGAGAGAGAGAGAGAGAGAGAGAGAGAACTACTAGTGCCCCCTCTCCAGCCATCTCCCTCCCTCTCCCCCCACGTCATTGTCGGTGCCCCTCCCCCTCTCCCCCCACCTCACCGTCGGTGCCGCCCCCTTCCCAGCCATCTCCCTCCCTCTCCCCACACGTCATCATCAGTGCCTCTCCCCCTCTCCTCCCACCTCACCGTAGGTGCTGCCCCCTCTCCCATCGTCTCCCTCCCTCTCCCCCCAACTCATCACAGGCACCCCTCCCCCTCTGCCCCCCACCTCACCGTCGGTGCCGCCCCCTTCCCAGCCATCTCCCTCCCTCGCCCCACACGTCATCATCAGTGCCCCTCCCCCTCTCCTCCCACATCACCGTAGGTGCTGCCCCCTCTCCCATCGTCTCCCTCCCTCCCCCCCAACTCATCACCGGCACCCCTCCCCCTCTCCCCCCACTTCACCACGGTGCCCCCTCCCTCGTCGTCTCAGCCTCCCTCTCCCCCCACCTCACCGTCGGCGCCCTCCCTGCTACTTCGCCCCCACCCCTCATGTCGGCTCCTCACAAAGGCACCCACCTCACCGCTAGTGCCCCCTCCCCCTCTCTCCCCACCACACCGCCGATGCCTCTCTCTCTCTCTCTCTCCTCTCCTCCTCCCACCTCTAACTACTCTCTCTCTCTCTCTCTCTCTCTCTCTCTCTCTCTCTCTCTCTCTCTCTCTCTCTCTCTCTCTCTCTCTCTCTCTCTCTCTCTGTGTGTGTGTGTGTGTGTGTGTGTGTGTGTGTGTGTGTGTGTGTGTGTGTGTGTGTGGAGGTATGCAGGAGGTCCCCCTCCCATCTCTGACGACCACCACTCCTCCTCCCACCTCTAGCTAAGTCCCACCTCTCTACCATTACCGACCAAACCCCCACCCCCTGCCACCTCTGGCCAACCCCCCCTACCCTCTCGATCTGCAAATCTGCACCACCCCCCACACCTCCACTGCCACCTCCGGCCACCACCACTCCCCCTCCCTCCTCCAGCCACCTACCACCACAGGCCAAGCCCCCACCCCCATGCCACATTTGGCCAAGCCCCCCCCCCCCCACCCTCTCAATCTATAGATCTGCATTGTCCCCCACCTCCACTGTCACCTTCGGCCACCACCACTCCCCCTCCCACCTCTAGCCAATTAAGTCCCCACCCTCTACCACCACCGACCAAGCCCCCACCCCCTTGCCACCTCAAGCCAGCAAGCCCCCCCCTCTCAATCTGTAGATCAGTGTCGCCCCCCACCCTTACTGCCACCTTCGGCCAAGCCCTCACCCTTTTGCCACCTCTGGCTAAGCCCCCCCCCCCTTCCAACCCCCACTCCCTTGCACAGACCCTCCATCCCTCTCCCTGTTACATAGGCCACCCTCACACACACACATCCACCGATCCCCCTCCCCTCTCAGCTCCGCCCCCCCACCACTGTTGGCTAGGGTTTCGTCCGAGAGAGAGAGAGAGATAGGGGGGGGGAGAGGGAGAGGATAACCAAGGTTATATTTATATTTTTTATTTTTTTTAACAAAGGGTAGATTAGATATTTTATTCTTTAACCTACATTTAACTTGGGTTAAACGTAGGTGAGTTACGACGAGGACATAATCATGACATTACTCGTATTGCAAGGCTATCATGATATGTCTAAATGAATAATATATTTGATAAAAGCAAATTATACGGGGGTGTATATATTTGTAAAAAACTGTTTAATGAATATTATTAATAATAAAATCCCCAGCAATCTTGGTAGATAAATATACTTAATTTGTCCGACAACATGCGAAATCTGCATTTACACCAACATCGTGGGCAACCACTTTATACTTAATTATTGTAATTGTATAAAATTAAACAAGTCGACCTTATGCGCACAATATTTATTCGCATACGAAGTGAAACATTTTATTTTTCTAAAAGAGATGTTAAAGCCTTTACCAAACGTATCGTTGATTATAGGGTTTTTTACATAGAAACCATTGTTAAAAGTGAATTTGTAAAAAAATCATTCCTAAAAATACATTAACAGGTATATCACTGTGTAATCTGAATTGTGCAAAAATACCATATTTATTTGCATGCATATCACTTCTTTTTACCAACTTACAAGAAAATCACACTTAAATGGCATTTATGCACTATTTGAATTAACTCAGTGATATACTTGCTAATACATTTTTAGAATGGTTTTTTTACAAATTCACTTTTAACAATAATTTTCATGCAAATAACCCTTGATTATATTTATACCTGTTTCAAAGGTATACAATAAATATGCTCATACTCTTAGCGGTAGATTAAACAAAAGTAGGGGTATAGGAGTTATTATAAAGATTTTAGGAGTGTAAGGATATTTTCCCATCAGAATAAATGAATTATTTAACTAATTGGGAACAAATTTAATTAAAAGGTTGTTCATACTCTGCATGCTACGTATCTAGATCAGTGCTTGAGCAAATTAAACATAACCATGCTCCTCCTTAAGTAATTAGTTGTTACGACCATACCAATTCATGTAAAAAATGTGAACTAGGTTGATATGGATCGACACTTGTTAACTTAACCTAGCTATTTGTTAGCTTGCTTATTTTTCCTCAAGAAATATGCTCCCTTCCATGTCATGTACCAAAATTGCATGTGTATCATAGGAATTCATCTTTGAAATCTTTAGAAACAAATAAAAATTCCAATGACATACTACGGATGGTAAGTGGTACTCCTTTCTTCTTATTTCTGTGCATGGCCCAATTTTCTAATTGTGCATGGCCCAATTTCTAATTCATGTTGTATTTCTTCAGTTATAACAGCTACTGGACTGATTTGGGCTCGATACAGCACGGTTATAACACCGGTATGTGTTAGTATATGTGATCTGGTAACAATTAAGCAATGCTAATGCCACAGTCGTTGCATGCCTGATATAATTTAATTGTGGCTTTTTTGTTGAATTTTTCTTAACATAACAATATGCGTACATAATCTTTGATATGTTGAAATATGAAGTATCCTACTATACCATACATTTATAAATATTTTTTCATAAATATAACCAACAAGCATCAAACATCACTACTTCTTTAAAATATGGGCAAACGAAATCTTGGACAAAATTAATATACTTGAATCCATGCATATGGTACAACAATGCTCTCATGATGCTCATGTTAGAGAATCTGGTCGGGCCATCGATCGGGGCATGTCTATACCCTTATATTCTTAAGAAAACATAATTCAATATTGTATATTCATAAGTTATGATATTATACGTACGTAAGTCAATGCAACGGACACTTGTAATATGTATGAAGGTAATTAATTAAGAACACTAACTTAATTATAATGCATGTGTGGGAAGGAATATGGAGGATGTGCTCTTACTTTTCAATATTAACTTCATAATTGTTTAATTGATGAAATGAGAACATATTGCTTGCTAAGAAATATATATATATATATATATATATATATATATATATATATCATGATTATGCTTCTTATTATTTTCTCAAACTCGATGTACGTACAATTCACTTGGTATTGCAGAAAAATTGGAACCTTTTCACTGTAAGTGTTGCGATGGCAGCGACGAGTAGCTGCCAACTTCTCAGGAAAATTCGGTACGTCTTTATTTATCATTAGAGATTTTTGCATATGTACTCTGGTAAAATTTAATTTTATCAATTATATTTTTTATCGGAACATATTATCGTGAATATCTTTAAAATATGAGTAACGTCACGATTATGTCTTCGTCGTAACTCCCTCGTGTTTAACCCAAATTAAGTATGAGTTAAAGAGTAAAATTTATATATATATACCCCTATAAAGTTTGATTTTGTCAAATATATCTTAGATTTAACGACCGCAGTGATATATTTCACATAATATTTTTCTCCGTCGATGATAGTAAATTAAAGGGGTATAACCACAATATTTTTCTCTAAGTAAAAGATATTCATGATAATATATTCAGACGAGGGATATATTTAACAAAACAGACCTTTATGGAGATATATGATGGGTTTGAATACACCGACTTATGTGTAGACTGACCGAATCACGCAGCGGAAAAATCAATCGGAACACAATCACATGAAAGAGCAGGATTTACGTGGAAAATCCCTCCAATGCGAAGGGCAAAAATCACGGGCAAGCTAGAGGAAAAACTTCACTATGAATATAGAAAGTACATATGTTTTACTCAAAGTCTCTTGCCAAGACTTGAGTTAGAACTACAAGAGAATAACTGGGATTCAAACAGAACTGAACTCTCCTACTCGATCACAGCAGAATCTACTGCAAACCTGATCTTCCCTGTAGTGAGAAACATGTTCAGCTGATGAAGATCTTCCCTTCTCTTCTTCTTCTTCTTCTGCAACACCTTCTTCCCGGAGCTACAGTAACTCCTCTCTTCCTCTCTTGATGGCCTCCTTGAAATCACCTTGGATCTTAGGTTTTAGACCCCAATAAGATGTTTTATACATCTAGGGTGGTCAAGGGACAACCTAGGGACCAGATCCACCAAACCTGCCAAATCCCATGACTTTTGAGATTAAATAAATCAAGTAAAATAATTATTTTCGGACATGGAACAAAAGGTCAAACATGACTGCCTCGGGGCTACCGGTCGACCGGACCTATAATGGCGGTCGACCGGAAATTCTCAGACATCCGGATCTTTACTCCCTGACAAAACCGGTCGACCGGAAGTCGTTCGGTGGTCGACCGGTTCTGGTCGACCGGAAATCCCGATCGGTCGACCGGTGGACTGAAAATGCCCAACAACCTCCCCCTTCAACCCATAAGGGAGGCTACCCCGTGACTTCTCAGTGTGTAGTCATGCTGACCAGTCGTCGACAAACCTCTTGCCTTTCTTTTGGCAAAGTCTTCGTCAACATGTCTGCCCCATTGTCATCTGTGTGAAATTTCTGAAGCTTCAGTTGCTTCTCTTCAAACACATTTCTAATCCAGTGGTATCTGACGTCTATGTGCTTTGACTTGGAATGAAGAGTTTGGTTCTTGCACAAGTGGATGGCACTTTGGCTGTCACAGTACACCACATAGCTTTCTTGTTTCAGCCCCAATTCATGTAAGAATTCTTTCATCCACAGCATCTCTTTGCAAACCTCTGTAGCAGCAATATATTCTGCCTCTGTGGTGGAGAGAGCAATACACCTTTGCAACCTTGATTGCCATGACACAGCTCCCCCTGCAAAAGTAAGAACAAAACCTGATGTGGACTTCCTTGTATCAATATCCCTTGCCATGTCTGCATCGGTGTAACCTGTCAGAACAGGTGGTTCACCCCAAAAACTTAAACAAATTTTGGAGCGACCCCTGAGATATCTAAGGATCCACTTCACTGCTGCCCAATGCTCCTTTCCTGGATTTGTAAGAAATCTACTAGCAACACCCACTGCATACGCTATATCCGGCCTCGTACATATCATTGCATACGTACATCAGACTTCCGACTGCTGAAGCATAAGGGACTTTCTGCATTTTCTCCTTCTCCTCTTCATTTGTTGGACTCTGCTCTGAGCACAACTTAAAATGACCTACAAAAGGAGAACCAACTGGCTTTGCATTGCACATACTAAACCTGTCCAATACCTTCTCAATATATTTCTCCTGTGACAATCATATTTTCTTGGCTTTTCTGTCACGAAAAATCTGCATGTCTAGTATTTGCTTTGCTGACCTCATGTCCTTCATTGCAAAGGACTTGCTAATTCCTTCTTCAGCCTGTCAATCATAGACATATCTTTTGATGCGGGACGGACACGGGAGACGACACTATACAGTGCCACCCTCGGACTCTAAATGAAGACGCGACCAGCAATACACACCAGGGAGACGCTAAGCCCGACACTACGAGCTCCTAGTGGCAAACGTCGCTAACAGAAGTAGAAGCTCACTCGTCGTCCCAAGCGAGGGAAAGCGTGGATCGTGCGCGGTTAAAGAACCGGCAGAGTTCAAGGTAGTCAGACTCACTTCCGGACTCATATCGAGTCGCGGGACGGGTCACTCTCACGCTCACAGCGGTGACATGGACACACGGGCTAGGAACCTACACTCTCGGCAGCGGCCTAAGACCGTATACTAGCTAAGCAATGTAACGCCAAGAAGTTAAGACCTTTACCTCCACGCACCCGGCGTGGCGAAGACACCCCGGCTGACTTACGGACCCCCGGTTAACATAATTCACAGCGGTACAAAAGGATTCGACCCACTCCACGCAGGGAGGTAAAAGGTCACATGTGGGCCCCGGGGATCACGCAAATCAGGTTGACAGGCAGCATCTTGATGTCGACTCGACGCGCCGAACTCCGCGTTTTCGTGCTTCCCGAACGGCGGGTTCTGCGGGCCCGTGGGGCCCACGGATGGCGCTGTCCTCCGGATCTGCGGAGGTGGGTCCCACTATGATGGAGACCCCTGGTGGCGCGCCTCCACGGACGGCGGTCGGCCGGAGACACCGATTGGTGGCCGGTCGGGTCCGATCTTCAAGTTGTGGAATGGCTGCCCACGGATTTCAGTTCTGTTTTCCCTGCGCGCGCTCCGGCGAAAACAGCCGCTGCGGTCGATCCCGACGTCGGATCGGGACGCATGAGCTATCGTTGGAAAGCTCTCTTCAAATGCTTCAATCTAGACTCAGAGAGATCTGATGGATCTAGCCGGATCTAGACTTTAATGAATTTACAAATCCCTGTTGTACAGTAACCGAGACATCAGATTTACAGGGTACTTGTCTGAGAACCACCGTTGACCGCCTACTTGCCGTAGGAATCAGACTTCGAGCTCTTCTTCAACTTTGTAGATAATCAAACCATGAAGCTGGGACAATTTTTGGAATTGGATTCCGAGGTGGTGGTGATTTGATAGGATTTTTAGAGTGTCGGGTGGTCAGATCTGGGAACTGGCAGAAAGTACTGTAGCTAGGGAAGAACTCGATTTTTGTAAAATATAAGATGGACTCACAAAAATTCAAGAAAATTTGGGGATGGAGGGGATAGTGGACAGAATGCCCAGTAAAATTGGGCGAACCAAAAAAAATCAAAAAGTGGACCTAAGACTTAAAACTCATGGCGGGTGGAAATGGAAACAGACAGGAGACAGATCTGGAAACTGGGATTGGACGAAAATAAAAAAATACCAAATGAGATCTTTATGACCAACCAAAATTCTGAGGACGTGCTGGACACCTCTGGGACATCCAGTAAAAGTCCCAGCTCGATCTGAGGCCGTGGCTGAGACTGAATTTCGTGGAAGTGGCTGTGGTACTGCGCGGACAGAACTCCGGCGGTGGCGATGGCGGCTCGTGGCGGCGGCGGCGGCGACCGGAACTGATAGGGTGGAGTCACACCACCAAGAGGCAGCCTTCACAGCTGCAAGGGGGAGAGGGAGAGAGGAAGGGGGCGGCCTAGGCCTTGCTCCAACATTAAGTTTGATTCAAATGGCATTAATTCCACTAAAATGAAAAAATACAACTCTTTATAGGTTACATGCCAAATCCAATATCCACCCTTAGATCTAGGTATGGGGGAATGGATGGCTTGGATTGGATGTGACCAACCACAAAAAGAAATATTTAAAAGAAACCAATTCATAATTTTATCCCATGTGGTCAAAGAGAGGGAGGAAAGAAAGAAAAAAAAAACCAACCTAGCCTAATAATGCCAAAAGAGGGGGCGCCCCCTTCTTGGGCCCTTCTTGGGCCAAGTTGCTTCAAGGCTTGTTAAGGCCTTCCACAAGCCCATCTTATCCCAATCTAGGTGGCCCATGTGGAGTGGAGGCTTATATGGGCCTTAAGTGGCTTAAGAACCCAATATGAAGCCTAATGAGGCCTTATAACCCAATATGGCACTTAACCCTTAATGGACCCTAAAGGACTCACCCATTTGGCTTATTAAGAGCCTTACATTGAACCCAATATGACAAACCCAAATAAAACACTCATTACAACCCAATTACAAGGCAAACCATTGCTAAAACAATACAAGGAAATGCTAAAAATGACCAAGAATCAAGGTGGGGCTTCCAGGCTATCCCCGAGCCAAAGAGAAGCTGCTGTAGATCGAGTGGTGCTCCGTGTACGGTACTGATGGCTCGCCGGCTCGTGCCTCTCGCGTGCTCTGGTGTCCGCACCAATTCTCCCCGGGTGGGAGAAACTCGACCCTGTCGAGTAAGGGTCTGCATCGCTCCTGTATCGCTCCAAAAGGTCCGGATCAATCCGCTGCAACTCGCCATGTGTGATCCATGTGTCCTCAGTAGCGGGCCGTCCTCTCCATCGCACTAGGTAGCGCGGGTAAGATCCACTCCTGGTAACTGTCACCTGCTCGTCCAGTATACGATCTATATGCTCACGCTGCCGTGAAAAAGGGGCTGGAGGTGGAAGTGGACACTCAGGTGTGGGATCACTCTCAAGGGGAGGAGATGGCTCAAAAGGCTCACTAGGGATCACCGCTGGGTCCCTATATGCAACAAGATCCGATACATTGAAGGTAGAGCTTATACCATATTCCTCGGGCAGGTCCACAACATACGCATTGGATCCAATGCGTTTCAACACTCTAAAGGGACCGGCTCCGCGAGCTTGCAACTTCTTAACGGTTCCAGAGGGAAACCGTTCAGGTCTTACCCTGATCATGACGTATTCGCCCTCGTGGAACTCTCGGTGGTGTCGGTGGGCATCGGCTAACTCCTTGTACCGTGCATTGCTGGCCTCAATGTGACGACGGATGTCGTCATGCAAACTCCTAACATGCCTAGCAAATGACTCGGCCGACTCCGACACTCTAGCATGGACAGGCATGGGGACAAGGTCAACGGGTTTCCTAGGCCTACGACCTGTGACAATTTCAAATGGACTCATGCCAGTAGACCTATTCACCGAATCATTATATGCAAACTCAGCCATAGGTAGAATGAGATCCCAATCCCCAATGCGGTCCCTAACAAGACATCTCAAAAGATCACCCAGACTCCTATTGACCACCTCGGTCTGACCATCTGTCTGGGGATGGTATGCAGTGGAAAACTTGAGGTGCGTACCCATCATATGCCATAGTGTCTTCCAAAAATAGGAAGTGAACCTAACATCACGGTCAGACACTATAGTGCGAGGCAACCCGAACTTGCACACCACATGAGTAAGGAATAGGCGGGCTACCCTAGAAGCATCCGAAGTCTTTGAGCAAGGGATAAAGAGGGCCATCTTCGAGAAACGGTCAACCACCACATAGACCGAATCATGCTTCCTGGAGGTACGTGGCAATCCCAAAACAAAATCCATGCTGACATCCTGCCACGGGGCATCAGGCACGGGGAGAGGCGTATAAAGGCCCGAGCTTTGCTTCTTCATTTTGGCCGTAGCACATGTACGGCACTGAGCCACGATGTTAGCAACATCGCGCTTCAAGCTCGGCCAATAAAATCGATGCTCCACTGCCTCAATAGTCTTGTTCCGACCAAAGTGGCCGGCTAGACCTCCCGCATGTAGTTCCCACACTAGGAAATCTCGAACCGAAGTTCGGGGAACACATAGCCTGCTACCTCGAAAGAGGTAACCCTCCTGAAGCACATAATCATCATGGTCTCTCGAGGGCCCGGCCTGGAGAGTAGTAAAAATCTGACCGAAGTCAGGACAATCAACATAGGCCTCCTTCATCTTCTCTAGCCCTATGACCTCGGCACTCATGGTGGTAAGAAGACATGCTCGCCGACTCAAGGCATCAGCCACCTTGTTCTCCACTCCAGCCTTATGTTTTAGCACAAAGGTGAACTGCTGGAGATACTCAACCCAACGACTATGACGCGAATTCAGCTTCTTTTGGGAATGGAGGTACCTCAAAGCCTCATGATCGGAGTATAAGACAAACTCCTGATGTAATAGGTAATGCCTCCAATGCCTAAGAGCCTGAACAACTGCGTAAAACTCTTTATCATATGTGGAATATCGCAGTTTCGCATCATTCAGCTTCTCGCTGAAATATGCGATCGGGTGGGACTCCTGACTCAAAACTCCTCCTATCCCAACACCCGACGCATCACAACAGACCTCAAACACCTTCGAGAAATCAGGCAGTCGAAGGATAGGTGTCTGGGTCATGCGCTCCTTGATGTCCCTGAAGGCAGCAGATGCGGCCTTCGTCCATACAAATGTGCCCTTCCGGATGCAATCCGTGATCGGGGCAGTGACGGAGCTAAATCCGCGGATGAAGCGACGATAGAACGTCGCAAGGCCATGAAAGCTGCGGACGTCATGAATCGTACGGGGTTCCGGCCACTCAACAATGGCCCGGACCTTCTCCGGATCGGCGGAGACCCCAGTACTAGACACAATAAAACCCAAGAAGGTAAGCTGAGGTGTCATGAAGGCACACTTCTGTGGGTTTGCATAAAGCTGCTCTCGCCTGAGAAGAAGACAGACCTGCCGAAGGTGGTCTAAGTGGTCCCCCGTGGTGCGACTATAGATAAGGATGTCGTCAAAGTACACCACTACAAAGACTCCAATGAAAGGTCGAAGGACCTGTGTCATGAGTCGCATGAATGTGCTAGGGGCATTGGTCAAACCAAAAGGCATGACCAACCACTCATATAGACCGTCCTTGGTCTTAAACGCGGTCTTCCACTCATCACCTGGCCTAATCCTCACCTGATGGTAGCCACTCTTAAGATCGATCTTTGAAAAGATAGTGGCACCTGCCATCATGTCTAGCATGTCATCCAGGCGGGGAATAGGGAACCTGTACTTCACGGTGATTTTGTTGATGGCACGACTATCAATGCACATTCTCCACGTGCCATCCTTCTTCGGGGCGAGTAACGCGGGTACAGCACATGGACTCATGCTGTCCCGAACAGATCCTCTCTGCACTAACTCATCGACCTGCCGTTTAAGCTCGGCATGCTCCGTGGGACTCATGCGATAATGAGGAAGATTGGGCAAAGAAGAGCCCGGAACAAGGTCGATGGCATGCTGAATATCCCGCATAGGTGGGAGTCCCTCGGGAAGCTCATCGGGAAAGACATCAGCATACTCCTGCAGAATGGGAACAACCTCGGGTGGGAGCTCACCCTCGGAGTCCCGCTCCACCTCTCGGACCGTAATGGCAAACACTGGACAGCCCTGACTAAGCTCCTGCTCCATCTCCCGGGAGCTAATCATCATCAATCTCCTCGTCGAGGGCTCTCCTGGGCCAGAGGTAACGGTCATAGCCCGAGCTGGGGATGGGGTACTAGGCCCGGGAACGGAAGGCTTCGGAGTACTAGGGCCAGTAGGACCCCTAACAGATGGGCTCCTGGGCCGAACGGGTTGGAGGGTGACCCGCTGGCCATCGTGGTCGAAGGTACAGGTGTTCGACCGACCATGGAGTGTGGCATCTCGGTCGAATAACCACGGCCTACCAAGAATGATACTTCCCACTTCCATGGGAAGAACATCACACCAGATCTCGTCACGGTAGGAGTGGAGCTGCAGCGGGACCAAGCACCGCAGCCTGACCGAAATGGAAGTGGTATCCACCCATGATACCTGGTAGGGGCAAGGGTGGTCTACGGGTGTGAGACCAAGACGAGTGACAGCGTTCGTGGAGATTGCATTGATACAACTCCCGCTATCGATGACCACCTTGCAAATTTGCTTTCCCAGCCTACAGAATACATGAAGGATAGTGGTCCGACGCCAGTCATCACTGACCTGTGGCTGGGTGAGGATACATCTGACGACCCCCACATGGGTATCATCTAACTGCTGGGCATCCTGGGCCTCACCTCCCATCTCATAGTACTCGTCAGCTAGCTCTTCATCTGCCTCATAGCTGACTAACTCTAGGCCCGCAGGGGTGGTATCCTCGGCCTGTGTGTCCCCAATGTGAAGAGATGGGCGGGTGGGACACTGGTTGGCGAAATGGCCAAACCCATTGCAGCGATAACACTGCTGCCGTGATCCACTAGGCTCCCCAATCATAGGTCCTTTACCTTTATCCTCCCGACGGATAGGAGGCGTAGGCAACAAAGGACGTGCGGGTGGTGCGGGTGCCGGTGGACGGGCTATGGGTGGGGCCGTAAGATGCTGGGGACGAGGAAGGTCCCTCGGGGGTGGAGGGCGAGGCCTAGGAGCAAAGGGCTCGTGGCGAGCGGGCTCCTGAGGTCGAGCCATGGGGGCCCTCGGATATGTGCCAGATGAGCCACGGGACTCGACACTACGAAGGGGAAAGGAGCCCAACCGATGGGGTGACTCGAACTCGGCCTCGAACTGCTCCAATTCGAGAGCAATCTGATATGCCTGCTCCAAAGTGGTGGCATTGCGGCGAAAGAGTTCATATTGATAATTAGGCCGCAAACCTCTCCGAAAGCGGGATATCGTCATGGTGCTCTCTTCCGTGACCCCGCACCGCAAGTAATACTCATCGAACTCGGCGGTGTACTCGGTCACGGATCGGTTCCCTTGGGAGATGCTTTGCCACTTGTCAATAAGACGTTGGCGATATGAGGCAGGAAGGTACTTCTCCCTCAATTTGAGTTTCATATCATCCCAGGTACCGATTTGGGGTTGACGTCGCTGGTTGAGCAGGCTCTCCACATTGATCCAATAAGTTTGGGCCTGCCCTTGCAGCTTCATCTTCGCATATCGGACTCTTCGGTGGTCCGTCATCTCAAACCACTCGAAGTACCGGTCCATACCGGCCTCCCAATCTAGATACACCCTAGGGTCCAAGGACCCGCTAAAAGTGGGAGGGTCCGCACGCACACCCCTAAGAATGCGGTCGTCATCCTCGTCATCACGATTCCGTCGTTGATGACGACGACCGTTACCCCCGTGATCATTGTCGGAGGCATAATCATCCACTATAGGCGCCTGTTGCCTCCCGACATCCTCCACCTGAGCCCTTGGCACAGCGGGTTGCTGCACCGGCTCTTGTTGGCCGTTCGTCGGCGCGGGTTGCGCCGCTACTGGGCCCCTCTCTAGGACGGCAATCCTCCCAACAAGGCCTTGAATGGACTGCTCCGAAACCCCGGCCCGATCCTCGAGGACCTTCATCCTCCCTTCTAGACGCGTCCCTATGCCATCCATACGCGTACTAAGACCATCCATACGCGTGTCTAAACGATCCATGATGGCCCGGAACATCTCGGCCGTGGAAGACTCATCGGAACTACGGGCTCGGGAGTCCGCCATAGGTGGTGGTGGCGAGTATTGGGTGCCTCGACGGGTGGGCATGCAAAGACGTACGGACTAGGTGACAACGACCGACTAATGCAAACACACTAAATGATACACTTAGACCTAATTGCAATTTGAAAACACTCCTTTTTTGGTATTTTGAAAGAATGCAATTTAAAACACTTTTTTTTGTTTTGAAAAGAATGAGACTCGACTACACCCTAGACACGGCCAAGACTCGGTACGCGGCGGAGGTAATCGACCCGAAGGTCACTCGCGCAAGTGTGTGGTCTTCCCGGTAGGCGAAGCCTAACGGTCGGACAACACCTTTGGATATACCGAGTGAAGGTGTGTGTGGGGTAACCTTAGACTATGCAAGACTTATGCAACGACTACCCTAGACTCGACTTGCTCTGATACCAAACTGATGCGGGACGGACACGGGAGACGACACTATACAGTGCCACCCTCGGACTCTAAATGAAGACGCGACCAGCAATACACACCAGGGAGACGCTAAGCCCGACACTACGAGCTCCTAGTGGCAAACGTCGCTAACAGAAGTACAAGCTCACTCGGCGTCCCATGCGAGGGAAAGCGTGGATCGTGCGCGGTTAAGGAACCGGCAGAGTTCAAGGTAGTCAGACTCACTTCCGGACTCGGATCGAGTCGCGGGACGGGTCACTCTCACGCTCACAGCGGTGACATGGACACACGGGCTAGGAACCTACACTCTCGGCAGCGGCCTAAGACCGTATACTAGCTAAGCAATGTAACGCCAAGAAGTTAAGACCTTTACCTCCACGCACCCGGCGTGGCGAAGACACCCCGGCTGACTTACGGACCCCCGGTTAACATAATTCACAGCGGTACAAAAGGATTCGACCCACTCCACGCAGGGAGGTAAAAGGTCACATGTGGGCCCCGGGGATCACGCAAATCAGGTTGACAGGCAGCATCTTGATGTCGACTCGACGCGCCGAACTCCGCGTTTTCGTGCTTCCCGAACGGCGGGTTCTGCGGGCCCGTGGGGCCCACGGATGGCGCTGTCCTCCGGATCTGCGGAGGTGGGTCCCACTATGATGGAGACCCCTGGTGGCGCGCCTCCACGGACGGCGGTCGGCCGGAGACACCGATTGGTGGCCGGTCGGGTCCGATCTTCAAGTTGTGGAATGGCTGCCCACGGATTTCAGTTCTGTTTTCCCTGCGCGCGCTCCGGCGAAAACAGCCGCTGCGGTCGATCCCGACGTCGGATCGGGACGCATGAGCTATCGTTGGAAAGCTCTCTTCAAATGCTTCAATCTAGACTCAGAGAGATCTGATGGATCTAGCCGGATCTAGACTTTAATGAATTTACAAATCCCTGTTGTACAGTAACCGAGACATCAGATTTACAGGGTACTTGTCTGAGAACCACCGTTGACCGCCTACTTGCCGTAGGAATCAGACTTCGAGCTCTTCTTCAACTTTGTAGATAATCAAACCATGAAGCTGGGAAAATTTTTGGAATTGGATTCCGAGGTGGTGGTGATTTGATAGGATTTTTAGAGTGTCGGGTGGTCAGATCTGGGAACTGGCAGAAAGTACTGTAGCTAGGGAAGAACTCGATTTTTGTAAAATATAAGATGGACTCACAAAAATTCAAGAAAATTTGGGGATGGAGGGGATAGTGGACAGAATGCCCAGTAAAATTGGGCGAACCAAAAAAAATCAAAAAGTGGACCTAAGACTTAAAACTCATGGCGGGTGGAAATGGAAACAGACAGGAGACAGATCTGGAAACTGGGATTGGACGAAAATAAAAAAATACCAAATGAGATCTTTATGACCAACCAAAATTCTGAGGACGTGCTGGACACCTCTGGGACATCCAGTAAAAGTCCAGCTCGATCTGAGGCCGTGGCTGAGACTGGAATTTCGTGGAAGTGGCTGTGGTACTGCGCGGACAGAACTCCGGCGGTGGCGATGGCGGCTCGTGGCGGCGGCGGCGGCGACCGGAACTGATAGGGTGGAGTCACACCACCAAGAGGCAGCCTTCACAGCTGCAAGGGGGAGAGGGAGAGAGGAAGGGGGCGGCCTAGGCCTTGCTCCAACATTAAGTTTGATTCAAATGGCATTAATTCCACTAAAATGAAAAAATACAACTCTTTATAGGTTACATGCCAAATCCAATATCCACCCTTAGATCTAGGTATGGGGGAATGGATGGCTTGGATTGGATGTGACCAACCACAAAAAGAAATATTTAAAAGAAACCAATTCATAATTTTATCCCATGTGGTCAAAGAGAGGGAGGAAAGAAAGAAAAAAAAAACCAACCTAGCCTAATAATGCCAAAAGAGGGGGCGCCCCCTTCTTGGGCCCTTCTTGGGCCAAGTTGCTTCAAGGCTTGTTAAGGCCTTCCACAAGCCCATCTTATCCCAATCTAGGTGGCCCATGTGGAGTGGAGGCTTATATGGGCCTTAAGTGGCTTAAGAACCCAATATGAAGCCTAATGAGGCCTTATAACCCAATATAGCACTTAACCCTTAATGGACCCTAAAGGACTCACCCATTTGGCTTATTAAGAGCCTTACATTGAACCCAATATGACAAACCCAAATAAAACACTCATTACAACCCAATTACAAGGCAAACCATTGCTAAAACAATACAAGGAAATGCTAAAAATGACTAAGAATCAAGGTGGGGCTTCCAGGCTATCCCCGAGCCAAAGAGAAGCTACTGTAGATCGAGTGGTGCTCCGTGTACGGTACTGATGACTCGCCGGCTCGTGCCTCTCGCGTGCTCTGGTGTCCGCACCATCTTTCCCAAGGATAAGCATGTCATCAACATATAATAAGAGAATAATAAAATTCTCATCAAACCATTTGATGTATACACAATGATCTGAAGCCGTTCTTTTGTATTCATTTTCAGCCATAAATGAATCAAACTTCTTGTACCACTGCCTTGGAGCTTGCTTCAGTCCATACAAGCTCTTTCTCAATCTGCAGACAAGATTCTCTTTACCTATGACTTTGAATCCTTCTGGTTGCTCCATATATATTTCCTCTTCTAAGTCACCATGGAGGAAAGTTATCTTCACATCCAGCAACTCAACCTCCAAGTCCAGGCTAGCAGCAAAACCTAGAGCAACACGAATAGAAGACATTTTTACAACAGGAGAAAAAATTTCTTCAAAGTCAATACCTTACTTTTGACCAAAGCCTTTTACAATCAATCTGGCCTTGTATTTTGGTTGAGAACATTACTCTTGAGTCTTCAATTTGAAAACACATTTTCTCTTCAATGCCTTTATACCCTTTGGTAGTTGCACCAAATCATAGGTGTGGTTCTTATGTAGAGCATCCATCTCTTCCTGCATAGCTTCTAACCATTCATTCTTCTGCTCACTTTCCATTGCTTCTTGATAACACTATGGTTCACCTGCATCAGTAAGCATTACATACTCATCTGTAGGATACCTTTTGGAAGGCTGATGTTCTCTGGAAGATCTTCTCAGCTGAGGTTCTATAAAAGGTTGCTCCTTATCTGTTTCCTGCTCTACATGTTCTGCAGGTAAGTTAACATCTGCCTCTGCATCATCTTCCTGCTGATCTCCCCCATCACCCTAACATATTGGAGGGGAAATTGGATCACAATCTGCTAAGCCTTCTTCAAAAGCCTTGGCTGATACCTTTTTCTTGAAATCTTCAAAGGTTTGATCTTCAAAGAAAATCACATCTCTGCTTCTGAATACTTTCTGCTTTATTGGATCCCAAAGCCTGTAACCAAATTCATCACGTGAGTACCCAAGAAAAATACATTCTTTTGTCTTACCGTCTAGTTTGGACCTTTCAATATCAGGGACATGTGCAAATGCACGACAGTCAAACACTCTCAAATGCTTGTAGAAGACATCTTTTCCTGACCATACATGCTCAGCAACATCACCATCTAGAGATGTGCATGATGACAAGTTGATCACATCAACTGTGGTCCTCAAAGCCTCATCCCAAAATTTTTTGGGTAGCTTGACTTGTGAAAGCATACATCTGATCTTTTCCATGATGGTGCGGTTCATCCTCTCTGCAATTACATTGTGATGAGGTGTACCAGGAACAGTCATCTCATGCTGAATGTCATGTGACCTGCAATAAGTATTAAACGAGCATGTATACTCACCACCATTGTCTGACCTTATGTATTTCAGCTGTCTCTCTGTCTCCCTTTCAACCCTGGCATGAAACTCTTTGAAAACATCAATAACCTGATCTTTAGTCTTCAAAGCATAAGTCTAAACTTTCCTTGAAAAATCATCTATAAAGGTGACAAAATAAAGTGCACCACTGATACCTGGAACATTAATTGATCCACTAAGAGTTTTTATTTTTAAAGAGCCACATACATCTGTATAGACACGATCCAAGGCATGCATCTTTCTAGACAATGCAGGACTAGTAAAGGAAACTCTATGTTATTTTCTAGCCAAACAATCAATACATGAGTTCAGATGTGTACCTCTGAAGTTTGGTAAGACTTCTTTCTTGGAAAGAACATGCAATCCCTTCTCACTCATGTGTCCCAGTCTCCTATGCCACAACTCTATACTGGAATCTTTCTCAGTAGCATTTAACTGATCACCACAAGCTTGAACTTGCAACATGTATAAAGTGTGACATTTCTTTCCGGTAGCAACAACAAGAGAACCCTTGCTAAGCTTCCACTTACCCTTGTGAAATCTGCTATCATAGTCTTCATCATCTAACTTTCCAAGTGAAATTAAATTCAGCCTCAAATCAACCACATGCCTCACATCCTTAAGTACCAACTTGCAACCAAGATTGGTCTTTATATGAATGTCGCCCATGCTAATGATGTCTGCCGTCCCATGGTTGCCCATCTTGACGACACCAAAGTTTTCAGCCTTGTATGTGGCAAAGAACTCCCTCCGTGGTGTAGCATGGTAAGAAGCACATGTATCAACCACCCACTCGAGGTCCTGACATACGCAAGAAAAAATATCATCAGAAGTAGACAAAATCATATAATCATCACTTTGTGCTGTAGCTGTGACATTGTCTTTTGACTCTGCATTCTCTACTGCTTTTCCCGTTTTCTTGTTCTTCTTCGGTTGCCTGCACTGATTCTTGAAATACCTTTTTTCTCCACAGTTGTAGCAAGTAACCTCCTTTCTTGGCCTTGACTTACTTCTGCTCTTCTGTGAATTTCCTCTCCCTCTGGACTTTGACCTTCCTCTATTCTCTGAGACGAGTGCCTGTGAATCACTGTGAGAAATTTCTGAATTCTTTCTTCTCAACTCTTCATTCAACAAACTGCTTGTTACTTGACTCATGGAGACAACTCCATCTGGTGCAGAATTGCTAAGAGAGACCACCAGTGTCTCCCAACTTTCTGGCAACGAACTGAGAAGTAACAATGCCTGCAACTCATCATCAAGAGATATCTTCATAGATGATAACTGGTTAGTGATACTCTGCATTTCATTCAAATACTCAGCAATAGAAGTGCCCTCTTTAAACTTTAAATTGACAAGTTTTCTAATCAGGAAAGCCTTATTTCCAGCTGTTTTTCTTTCATAAAGACCCTCCAACTTTTTCCATAGAGAGTGTGCAGAACTCTCAGTGGAGACATGATGAAAAACACTATCATCAAGCCATTGTCGAATAAACCCGACAGTTTTCCGATCTAACATTTTCCAGTCATCGAGTGACGTTGTTGCGGGCTTTCCACTATCTCCTTTCAATGGACCATACAGATCCTTGCAATACAAGAGATCCTTCATTATTGGTTTCCATATCATCCAGTTGTTTCCGTTTAAACTAATCATGCGGGATGAGTTACCGGCCTCCATGTTCATACACAAATAATCAAAACTGATCTAACAACAAGCTCTGATACCAGTTGATGGGTTTGAATACACCGACTTATGTGTACGAACAAATCTAGACTGACCGAATCACGCAGCGAAAAAATCAATCGAAACACAACCACATGAAACAGCAGGATTTACGTGGAAAATCCCTCCAATGCGAAGAGGAAAAACCACAGGCAAGCCAGAGGAAAAACTTCACTATGAATATGGAAAGTACAGATGTTTTACTCAAAGTCTCTTGCCAAGACTTGAGTTAGAACTACAAGAGAATAACTGGGATTTAAACAGAACTGAACTCTCCTACTCGATCACAGTAGAATCTACTGCAAACCTGATCTTCCCTGTAGTAAGAAACATGTTCAGCTGATGAAGATCTTCCCTTCTCTTCTTCTTCTTCTTCTGCAACACCTTCTTCCCAGAGCTACAGTAACCCCTCTCTTCCTCTCTTGATGGCATCCTTGAAATCACCTTGGATCTTAGGTTTTAGACCCCAATAGGATGTTTTATACATCTAGAGTGGTCAAGGGACAACCCGGGGACCAGATCCACCAAACCTGCCAAATCCCATGACTTTTGGGATTAAATAAACCAAGTAAAAGATTTATTTTCGGACATGGATCAAAAGGTCAAACATGACTGTCTCGGGGCTACCGGTCGACCGGACCTACAATGGCGGTCGACCGGAAATGCTCAAACATCCGGATCTTTACTCCCTGGCAAAATCGGTCGACCGGAAGTCGTCCGGCGGTCGACCGATTCTGGTCGACCGGAAATCTCGGTTGGTCGACCGGTGGGTTAAAAATGCCCAACAATATATATATGTAAAAAGTCCTTATAATTATTCCTTAGGCTATTTATGAATACCTTACGTTCATCTTTTTATTTCGGGAGCGACTACAAAAGTGGAGGGAAAAGAGAATGCTACGTACGTACATTTGAATGATGGACTATTTTATATGCCCGATATGATCACCAAACTATCATTATAATAGACTTTTGTATTAATAGGATACGGAGAAAATAAAAGAAAAACTACAAAGTTTGGACGAATGGATTCACGTCTCTCGTTCCTCTATGCAGTTAAGTTAAAATAAATCAAATCAGAATAACTCATCTGACTTTGGATAAGTCCTCCTACCCGGACTTAATCCATTATCAAATTGGGCCTAAACTATTTCTGAATGCCTTACGTTCATCTTTTTATTTCAGGAGCGACCACAAAAGTGGGGGTAAAAGAGGATGCTACGTACGTACATTCGAATGATGGACCATATATATTCTACATGCCTGATATGATGACCAAACTATCATTATAATAGATCTTTTGTATTAATAGGATATGGAGAAAATAAAAGAAAAACTACAAAGTTTGGACGAATGCACGGGGATTCACGTCTCTCGTTTCTCTCTGCGGCTTTTGTCTCGCTCTTATCTCTCTCTACACAAGTTAATTACCCATCAAATCAAAAGCATTCATCATCATCCTGAGGACTACGTGCTCATTCATCAACATGGACTGCAACACTGCTCTAAATCAAGCATATCCATCACCTAAGGAGATAGCCGTTTAGTTGCAGTATGAAATATTTCTACCAATGTTAATCTTGATATTAATATGAATATATAGTGGGTGTTTGGTTAAACCATATCAAACCTCGTACTCTTATTTTACTAAAATGCATTGTCACGACAAATCTAATGCGTGTTTGAACCTGCATAAAAAAATAATAGAATTTAGTCTCTTGAGAGTCTCGACTCTTTTTCCTTTCTTTGGCTCACACTAAACTTTCTATTTTCTCTTCAACCATCATCCTTTGTATTCTTCCAATATTAATTTCAATATTAATACTATGAGCTTGAAAAAACATTAACATAAAAACTCGTGTTGGATCAAAATTAATACAGCGACCAAACAATATCTAGAAGGTCGTGTCAGTTGATTAAAGGTAAGACATTCTCTTAATTCAATGCATGGTTTGCCTCAGGGTGGCACAGCCCGTACTACACATGTCAGATCATATCCGGACGATATCAGCATGGCGGCGCACATGCGGTCCGGCACCGGATGGAGGAAAGAAGAAAGGGGGAGGGTAGCAGAGTGGTCGACATTCTCCTACGGCACAGGGGAGGGTGATGGGGGTGACTAGCATCATCTTTGCAAAACAGGGGAGGACCGAGAGCGACGGGGGAAGTCCGGTGATGTGGGGAAGGGTAGAGAGGTGATGGGAGTCGTCAGGTGGCGCAAGGGAGGATGGCAGGGTGGCCGGCATCCTACGATAGGTTGGGGAAGAGGGTGGCTCGCAAGGGATAATTGTTCGACGGTCAAATCAGATAACTATGGGGAGAAGATGACGAACACTCGAAGAGAGAGAGAGAAGAAGAGGGAGATCAGAATGAGAGGGTAATAGCTCGAGGGGATTAGTTTACGTATCTCCTGGTCGTTAGGTCAGGGTCTTATTTATATTGTTATCGTGAGGTTGACCGTTAGGTTATTGTGACCGGAGGAAATGTGAGTCACCCAACTCACGTACCTAACGAGACAGGGAGACATGAGCGTTGACTCGTCGTCTCTTCGCTAGAGAGACAGCTCCGCCATTAATGCGACAGGGCTCGCTGGAGAGAACGTGAGATTATTCAATCTAGGAGAGCGGCGTGAGCGGCATCGCCATAATGGTGTGCCTCTCGTCATTAACACGATGTTGAGGACGTGCGTCATGATCGCTGGCGGGGAAGGTGCATGCCGGTACGGCGTCTGCGCTGGACCTACGTCAGAGCAGGAGGCATGTTGGGTCGACACGTAGGGTGGCGCTCCGTGGTGGGCCAAACAGACGGGCACTGGTGGGGTGGCGAGATATGCCCTCCTCAATATCTAAGAGAGACAAATAACCAGAGGAGACAAAGTCACTCTTTATCCACAAACAGTCTCCAATTAAGGGTGATAAATAGAAAAATAAGGGTGACAAATTATATTGTAAGAAATGTAATTTTTTATTTTGAAATCTCATTCGACATCACGATGACGGTACAACGTCATCTCAAAAATCGGTGAAATCTGACAAACCTATCACATTACGTGAAGCAATGCGATTTCACACGATGATTCTAACAAAATATTAATACGTGATTAACTCAGAAATAAGCATTTATATTCTGAAAATAAACTTTAGTTGTGCATCGAGTAACTTTAAGTCCGAAGTCCTCGTAGTATTATGTGAATGGGATTTTTAGTTTCAAGTATTATAATCTTTTATATGTGTATACGTTAGCCTTCTAACATAGATATTCATTCTTGAGTTCTCACTATTATACGTTACTTTTTCTTAAATACACGAGGGCTCTTTTCGTAATTACATGGGGCATTTTACTAAATACCTCAAGATTTGAAGGAGTTATAAAGAAATGTCTAGATTTGATAGGTTAATCCATAAACATGAAGAGTAAAATAGTTAAAAATTAGAATCCCCATATAAATCAAGATTTATCAAATCGGTCATATCAATTGTACCGATCTTATGTCGATACGATACGATACGATATCATATCGATCCATATCGTAAGGTGTCAAATTTTAAAAATTATTTAATAAATATATATTATTATAAAATATAATAAAATATTACGTGTGAGTTAATAATTAGTACGTGTGTTAGTTGTGCGTGAGATAAAGGGTCTAAATCTTATAAATGTCACATGTTTTTAAGTTAATTTTTAAAAAAAATAATAAAAAATAAAAAAAATAGTGTGATTAATATATTTTGAACTTAAATCTTAACTTTTCAAAAGAATACTCTTAATTAAATTATTTATAAAATCACATTTGACATAAAATAATATATATAATATTTATAATATATAAATATATATTAATTATGTATTAAAAATATATCGTATCAATTTGACCCGAACAATACGATTCTGTATCGGATTAATTTGACAAACCTGACGTACACATCTATCCATGGCAAATCTTCAAATTAATTCTCCGAAGGGCGTATACGCCATAAAGTCTTTGTTGTTCGTACATCGTGGTATAAAACGGCGCTCCCTAACGGATAAGCTTTTTGCTGCGCTCCGTCCCCCTCTCTCTCCAATGGCTGCTTCGTGTCACCTCCTCCATCTCCCCTTGCCCAAGAGCCCAACCTTCCGCCCCATCGCCCCATCCCGCCTCCTCTCCCCAGTGACCTCATGCTGGGGGGAGAGCCGCCTGCTGCTTCCGCTCGTCGCCGTTCTCCACGCCTTCCCCGCCGCGGCGGCCAGCCCGGCGGGGCGCGGCGCCGCCAAAGTGCTCGCCTTCAGCTCGGGTTACAACGTGCAGGTGACGGTGGGGGAAGACGAGCCCGATGAGGTGCTGCTGCGGCGGTTCCGGAGGGAGGTCACGAAGGCGGGGGTGATCCAGGAGTGCAAGCGCCGGCGCTTCTTCGAGAACAAGCATGATGAGAGGAAGCGCAAGGCCCGGGAAGCCGGCCGCCGAAACCGCAGGAGGTAAACAGAACCAACCAGTAGAGGAAGTTGTAGTAATTCCCGTTTCGTTTATTTGTTTAATCATAGCATGTGGGAAAACCAAAAAAAAAGATCTTTTTTATGAAGTCTTTTCTTTGGGCTTTTATTCAAATAATTATTGATAGAGATCGTTCAACTTGTCAAAATGCTGCATTCCTACCTCTGACGCACAATGTGTGTATGTTTAGGCCTTTTTCTTATATGTTGATCTTCACGAAAATTTGATGTTTGGGAATGTTGAGTTTGAATTTAATTAATAAAAGTTCGTCGTGGTGATCACCCAATTTATCTGTTATTTGCAACAACAATGTTCAGTTTTGTATATCCACTGCTTCCAGCCTTATACTTGGATTTTGCGTCGGCATAGCAAATTTAATCTCAGGGTTCAGTTTGACGTGGTAGATGCTCTAAAGAAATTTCATGCGAGCATTCACAGTTTGTTCTCTCGATGAAGACCTGCCATCTGACATGTCAGTTATTTTCTAATTGCAAGCAAAATTGAGAAGGGCCATTGTTTTATTTTTTTTACATTTAATGATTATTTTATTACAAACCCTGTTCTTTTTCTACACCACTCCTATGGAACACCAGAAATTCTGGAAATGATAAGGGCTCAGGCCTTGGTGTGGACCGGAAGATTTAGTCCGGTGGGTTTGTGTTTGCATAAGCTCTGGAATCCCCCACCCTCAACGGCCAACTTCATTGCTTTGTGGAGATATGAGCAGAAGTATTGTCCATAGGGGAAATTTTAACCTCCATGATGCAGGAGTAATTAGGCCACAATATAGCAATAGGACAAAAAGGCAGATGTCCTTGAGTGTAGATCTTTGTATGTATACTTGAACAGAGATTCCTGATTTTAGGCTTTGTGGTGTTTCTTCCACCGGGGTTACTATTGCAACTTTAAACTTCTGATATGTACATTGAGCTGGTTTGACACTGCTTGAACCTCTGCGAGAAGAGCCTTCCACTAGTGTTACTATTGGAAAGCATTTCCAACTTTCCATGACAAGCATTTTGCCATGTTGTAGTAGGGCTGAACCTCTACTGGGAAAGTAGCTGCTACCATATATGCTTCAAGTTTGGACTTGCTGTAAAGTCAGATGCTTCAGTTGGGCGTCAGTTGCATGATAACTTTCTTCTAGATTTCTTTTGTTTCCTTTTATCATGGGCATGACTTGTAGGCTGTGTATTTTTTTCTTGGACAGGGAGAGTAAAATTAGTCTTTTCATGTTTAGTTTTCCTCCTGCCTGTTCATAGAACACGTATGAATATCCAATATCTTCCAATCTTCTGAACATAACAATGAACATGTAAGGGAAGTGGCATTGTAAAGTTGATTATGACATTATAGTTCACTAAGGCCCTCTCATAAGGGTGGAATAAGGGGCCTTAACCCGGAGAATAAGTAAAATGCAGTTTGATAAGGTGGGTAGGTTTTCCCACCCCTAACCCAGATTTTCTTGGAATAACTCATTCTAGCCAAAAGATAGAATCAGGTATTCCACCTTAACCTGGATACGTTTCAAAGCAAAAAAGTGAAAAAGTAGAAATAACTTACCTGAGTTTAAGCTAACCCCGTTTTCTCTATTCCGTTATCAAAGAGGGCCTAAATATTTAATGCATATGCATTTGTTGGACATAGCAGAAGGATGTAGAAGAAGGCCAATTAAGGGCTCAATGTGGAAGAACTGAATGTGTTTTTGAGCTAAACGTGAAGGTCTTTCATGGATAGATGGTTTTAGTTTAAATTTTAACAACTAAGAAAATTTCCATCCAAATTTCTTTGGTTTTACTAATGGAGGCATTTTGCAATTATCCTCTTTGACCTTGTTTCTGATCATGTTGAAGTTCTCCAAATTTTATTCCAGTGATGCTATCTTCTTTGTCCATTTAGATTCAAAACCATGTCAGGTTGTTTGATGTCGAAAGAATTTTTTGACAAAGGCAAGCCCATATGTTGCAGTTTTGGCTGCTAGTGCTGTCAATTTCCTCCTAGAAATATAAACAGAATATGTGAAGGTAGTTTCATCAATGAATATTTTTAGTTATGTCTTGATTCACTTCAGCAAACTTCCCCCTGCTCTAGTTTCATCTTTGTTCTTCATTGTGGGTGTATTGTATATTACAACAGATGATTGAACAGCATGTTCCATTACTATCAAAGCTGCATCCAATTACTCCATGCCTCACTTTTTCTAATTTTTAAGTTTTTGCAAAGAAGACAGAGCTCGCTTCACTGATTTTTGCAGAATATGTGATGAATTGTACAACAATCTGAAACAAGGTTTCTTGAAGATAGAAAATGGGATCTTCAAAATCAACACTTGTAACCAAGGTCCCTCGGAAGGGACAAAGCTGAGAGGCTTCAATTTCCGACGTTGCTGAAAGATTTCTCCTTCTGCTTGCTTAATACACAAAATAATCTAGATGTCGGTCTGAGACTTGTCTGGTCCTCTCCTTTTGTAAACTTTCTCGCTTTGTCATATAATGATATAGATATGTGTCAGGTGTGGTATGGGATCTAGACTGCATTTCAGGCTGGTTGTCCCGCAACCCGTTTTTAGCAGTCTGTAAGATCATAGTTTGAGTGGTATATCATATGTTTCTTTTTAGTGCATGAAGGATCCATGATTTGATTTTCCAAGTCGCCTATGGTTTCCATGCATTGACATTTCAACCTTACCTCCTTACCAAAGGACCTTGTTACCACAAAAAGGAGGTGACCTGTAACTTCATGATTTCTTTCCAGACGGTCAGGACCAAGAGGTGGGTCTTCATCGTATACATCAGATTCTTCTTCCAAGCAGGTTGTGGAGGATGATGACAACTGGGACATGCCGGAAGGCGACCTTCCTTACTGAGAATTTCCATTCATCCTGAAGAATTGACAATGTTCATTTTTTACTTCCTGTTGAGAATTGTACCTGAATGCTCAATCAGAGCTTCCATGTATACTGGAGATTTAATGTCCAGTTCATAATTATTTTTTTTCTCTTGTTAAGATGGTCTTTTAACTATGTTTCTCTCATTTCTATGAAGCTCAAATGATTGAGATTTTGTAAGACAATCTGTTCATAGGCTTCGATTCCTGGTAAATCTGATGCAATTTCAGATTGAAAGACATGTTTTTCCCAGGGGATCATGGTAGTAGTTCGCTGGATCAGATGCCGGTTTCTTTGGAAGATGACTTCAGTTTGTATGACTTTGAAGCCTGACCTTCTCATGAAGTTATTTGGACGAGTGGAATTAATTAGGGTGTCAAGTACAACTCACTTTGTTGGTGCTTCTTTCTCATTGGGATATTAGTTTCAAAGATTATGAGATGGAGAAGACCGTGTACACCGGGTGTGTTTGGGGAAGTTTTAAGCTGTAAGTCATTTTTTTCCTTTTAATTTAACATGAAAAATGTTGACAGAGAATGGTTATAATTGATTTTAGACAGATAAGTTAAACTTTTCTTGATCACTTCGTGTCATGGAATAGTCCCACGACGTCATCATGTTATGGATGGAAGTTGGCAAATAAAATAGAAATATTAGCAGGAAAATAGTTCTTATATCACGTACCATCTTCTCTATTTATTTGTTAAGGAAGTCGTCTCGCATCCGTGGAAGTATGTAAGTACCATGAAACAAAGAGCGTCAGAAGGAGTCTCGGGTGTTATTCCCGGGGATAACTTTCCGATGTTTAAGTCATCAATGATTTAATGGAGAATAGAGAAGAGAAAAGTGAGAGAGATGTGGAGGCCGTAATAGAGGATCCGAGAGACGTGTAGGCTTTCACCACGAATGATCGTCGCTCTCAATAGACATCCGGAGAGTGTTCGCTGGATGATAAGGTCGCGTAGGAGTGCTCTCTCTAGACGTCGTAGGACGTAGCCTCTCCATCGATGCAGTAAGACCGGTTGCTCTATTCTCAGTGAGAAGTTTTTTGGCACGAATATCCAACGTGTTACTCTTCTCTGTTGTTCCCCTTCTTATAGGGGTTATCCTTGGAGCGGAGAGCCTTGTCCCTTGATAGAGAATGACGTAAGTAGTGGAATAACGTCTTCCTGTTATAGTGGCGGGAGTTTCTCGCTGGAAGGCACTTACCCCGACGTCAGCTAGTCTCGGGACAAGTCTTACGACGCTCATGGGACGTGTTCGCCCGTTATGATATGATGATCGACGTCATGAGAGATAACGGTCGATCGTCGGAAGGTCTTCCGCCGATCATGACGCTTTCTCGTACTGTAGAATCTAATGTCGAGTCGAATTGGGTCACACCCTGATCGATCGTAACTTCTGGACACCTCTTGCACGGACTACCGAGACGATCCTGATCTGGGCCCATCGTAATTGAACTTAATCTGGATCAACCCGAATTTACCCTCCTCAACTACGATCCTACTCTTTTAGTCAGCGGTTGGCCACTGCTAAATTGGATGGCAGTAAAAATTAAGATCAGTACTCTTGCAGTTGAAAGTACCCAAAGCAGTTTTAGATAGACCAATGTGAGTGCAAATTGGATTGGGTCCCGGCTACAAGAGTCGGGTCAATCATGTGATACGGGAGCAACAGACGGACCAATGTGACAATCACTGCACTCGCTAGTTGAAAGTGCCTTGTTATTGCCAACAGAAACAAAGTGCTTGAACACATTCGAGGCTGGCTTACCTGACGGTATCATCCCATCCATAGGACCTCGTGCGATTCACATGAATCACTGTCATTTTGAAAGAACAAAAAATAGAGGGCTTTTTTAATTATTATTCAAAACCTCACCTGATCCGATGGATGAGATGTGGCGTCCTCCATCGCGTCAGGTGAGTCGGTCTCAACATTGTCCAACCATACGGTTGATGCTAGTCTCGATGATAAACAGAACAGGTTGACAAACAGTCAAACATAAAATTCATCTACTTAGACCAATGTTCATGATTCCATAGAAATCTAGTGTAATTGTTTCCTTGCTGAGTACAATACGGTTGATGCTGCCGCCATACTCGGGCAATGATCAGTAGAACACGTTCCCATGTCTGATGGCACTGCACCACCAGCGATCCTTTCGGGAGGAAAAAGAAGCCTGAACACCTTTTCTGCAGCATTGATCTGCTGTTCACGGATACCAGCATCACAAATGACTTTGCTGCAGTGACGAATCACAAGATTGAACGTTCATTTGGTGCAACGAAAGTACAACATGTTAAAAGTAAACTTGGTGATATATAGCACGTTCTAGTTGATATATGGAAGCAGAAACAAAGTTTAAATAGTTTCGTTGTATAACCTGGCCGAAACTTAGTTTACATAGCTTTACAATAAGATGCAACCAAAGCAATCAATATTTGAAATTTGTCAAACATCCAACAGCCATATTCACCAAGATTTATAGAAATTTGGACATACACATTAATGAAAACATGACAACAAAGAATCTTAACTTGCGGACAGTACAACAAAGAATCTTACTTGAGGACAGTAGCTAGATTCTTGGGTTTGCATGCCTGAAACAGTGCTTCCGGGATAAGAGGTGAATCCAAAAGAATATTTGGAAGAGAGATATAATTTAACTTCGTCTTGTATTTGATCAACCACTCTGTCAAAATATGTGCCCTATATGCGACAACACAAGGCAACCTTGCAAGCTGCAATTCCATGACGGCAGTTCCTGAAGCACACAATGCGGCTCTGCTGGCCTGGCAAGTTCAAGATAGTGATAGTGGGAAAAGAAAACCAAAATTGTCATTCATATGAAAGCAACAATGGAGAATACTGCAGAATATCCGGTCTCTTTTCTGCACACTGAAGCATCCTCGACTTGCTGGAAGAGGGGACAACCAAAAATATAAAATAAAACATAATCTATGGATGGTAGCAGTAGAGATGGTTAAACCAAATATCTTGAAACATGAAGCTGGATAAAAGAAGCTTCCAGAAAAGTTCCAGAACACAGTTTCTCCTGCTGATTCCTCTGTTTTCCAACCAACTGCCTCTTTTTCCCTTTTTTTCTCATAGATAGTATTTTGTTGTCATTTTAGTTTAAGATGGCATAGATACAGATAAACATTGTTTAGTTCCACAACCACAATTCTGTTAGTTCCAAACCAAAGTCTCTATGCCAATTTTTTTTCACAAGAGATCCTTCAATAAAAATATAAAGTTACCAGAAACATGATTAGGAGATTATGATATCATACACTGAATGCATCATATTTCTGGTTAAGTGATGCCCCGGGAACCAAAATGGCAGGCAGCGGTGCTCTCTGAATGACTTTATCAATGTATGCCTCCACATGATGATTAGGTGCCACAATAACAACTATTGCTAACTCAAGGAATGATTCTTTTAATAGCTCCATGGTATCAAAGAAAAGGGGAAGCATGCGTGTAACCTCTTGTAACCTGCTTCCAGGAAGTAAGGTAATCATAGTGTTCCCTAGAAGATATAATCAAGAGAACAAAATCAACGTAAGTGATGACAGTGTTCATTGGCAGAGAAAATTGACAATCAGAAAAAAAAAGAGGGGGAAAACAAGAGTAAAGATAAAGCAGAATGTTTCCAAGTGTATTCACTCAATTGCCAGAATATGGAAATAAACAAACCAGGATAATTAAACTTTGTGAAAGAAAATTCATGACCAAATCGATAGTGACAAGAAAAACACAATGGAATCTATTACAACTGGTACATTTTGAAATCCCTAAAATGATAATGAATTAGAGTATCATTTCTGCACGTTGGTCTTGGAACAGCATACAGTAGATTACATTTATTACGGGAAAAACAGTATGTCAAAATATCTGACTTCGCCACAAAATTTATGATCAATAGTTGAGAAAATGATTTCCAGGAGTATAGAACCAACATATTATCACTTTTCCTCTAAAACTGGATGACACCACTCCTGATCCAATTCCGATCTTTCCCCATGCATCCTCAACTGTGTGTCCATAGAGTCATAGACATAGTCATCATTTTGGTATCAAATAGGTAGGTTCATATGATGTTGTCAAACTTCTTCCACAGAAATTATGTGCCTTGTTTTTAGCACAAGTTTCACAGACAGCTTGGGGTTTACTGTGCCTCCTTTTCAAGGTTGGCTGGGTATCCTCATCAAATAGTATATAATGCTGTTGATTGACTATGGCACAACTTAGAGAAAGGTGAATAAGGTGTTTTAAATAAAAAATTTACAGATAAAATTGAGTGGCTTTACTTGAATATTGTAATTAGTGTGTTTTGTAATTGCGTTCACAAGTAATTGGTGTGTGATGAGTGAGAATAAAAATACAAGAAATTGGAGCAGTCACACAATGTAGACAATGCACAAATTTTATAGTTGTTCGGCCAATCTCAGGCCTGCATCCACTCCCCACAACTAGTGGGAGTACCCTAACTAGAATTTATTTCAACTACGAATGTCTCCTCACATGCTAGTTGAACTACCTCCAGTTATATCTATCAAAATTGGCGGTATAATCCATATTTCCCCAAGGAAAAGAAAGAAAAATGCTTGCCATAGTTGCGGCCTGCTCAAGCATTAAACGGACAGTACTATTCACAATCAGCCCAATGTGGCATAAAATCTATATCACCATGCAAAGTTTCTGGACACATCTTATGCATCTGCAAACAATTGCAAGTAAAATGATAGGAACAAGTAGCATCACATAAGTGCCCATAGGGCTACCATACCAGTACAATCAAGAGAAGTCAACATACCAGATGAAAGCCCGTGATTGCAGAGAAAGCCTTCACCATTTCCTTGCACCTTACATGATGAAGGCGTTATTTCCTATCAAATTTAACAAAAGAAGAATTTTAAGTTAAAAATGAAGGCAGACACAAATACAAGGAACAGTCCATTTAAATCCGTTGAAGGTACAAATATTAGTTTAGACAAATTTCATAAATGTTTCTTAAAAGAGGATGCACTAACCATTGAATTGAACAATACAAAGGACCATTTAGTAGGGGTAGATGAAGCATTTGCTACACAAATCAGAACATTGATGCTTTCGGTCCTTTCAATTATGGCAGCATGGTTAAGTTCTTGATTTTTCAACAAAGCATGGAAATTATTTGTGATTCTTCACACATGATATATTGACACAGAAATATAATTAGAACCTATATGAGAACCAATCTTGACAGCAAACAATAGGCGCATGTTATACCATGAAAACAACATGAATTCAAAGATAATATGCCAGAATGATTCCACAGAAAGCACCAAGCTTTGGAAAATATAATGAAAGTCATGGCAGTCAAGGCAACATCACAGTGAGGATATGCATGTAACTTTTTGGATTAATGTCAGTGTACTGGAAATAACAGACTGACTTCAGGAGTGTAAGTGATAATAGGGTACATTTTAGGAGTATATTTGCAAAAATCCATTTAAAATACAAAACTTATCATGGTTCCCACATAACTCACAGTGATTCTCATATAACAAGCATTAGAACTCAGCAGAAAATAAACACCTATAATCACAGACTAACTACCCCCTGGAATCTGTATGCCTAAAAGAAATGAGTATACTGAAATTTACCATACCAACTTGAACCTCAAAGCATCTTCAACCATAGGATGCCCAACAAATGTAGCAGCCAATCCACTTTGTCTGCAAATTTCTTCTTCAAACGGCAGAATACACAAGACATGGTCTAAAAACTCCGACAGGCCTTTGAGCCTCCTTTTGCCCCCTTTCCATGCCCAGAATGAAGGTGATACGTAATGAATATGTAGAGGACCGTCCACTTGTTGGCTGTAAAACTTAGCTGCAGAAATATTTGGCTGCTTTTAGCACTTTTACAGTTACACTCTGTGCAAACACTGTGAAATGTATAATCCAAATGTAAGCATGTGGTGTTGCATTAAAGCAGGGAATGTTACCTCTAAGTTTCTTTTGTAAACGGAAGGAGAATCCTTTCGAGTCCACTGTCACTACAACATGTGGCTGAAACAACATTGCTGCCTCTGCTGTTTCATGTAGTTTCATCTGTGATACAAATTCTGACGTTAAAACAGAAATGAACATCACAAACTAGATGGTTGATATGTAAAGAAAGAATTACGTTGAACGTATGTTCACCCTAATCTTTCTCAAATGTGGCAACAACTCCCATATGCCCATAACTGCAACGTCCTCCATGGGGAATAAAGATTGCAACCCTTCTTTAGACATCAAGGGCCTATCAAGGTAAATACAATACAACCACATGTGAGGGGAAAAAATAAAGGGAAGCATAGTTTTGCATAGAAAGGCATTTGAAGATTTATATAATAAATTAGGAACTCGAGAGGG
The DNA here is from genome assembly GCA_022559845.1 of Amorphophallus konjac. Classification (NCBI taxonomy): domain Eukaryota; kingdom Viridiplantae; phylum Streptophyta; class Magnoliopsida; order Alismatales; family Araceae; genus Amorphophallus; species Amorphophallus konjac. The sequence continues at coordinate 19,929,891 of CM040121.1, forward strand.
TGAAAAGGATATATTTAAACTTACTAAATTAAGAGGAAGAAAAACTAGAGATTTAGATCAAAGGGTTTTAACTAAGGATCTTGAGATTAAAGGGAGGTGGCATAGCTATTTTCAGAAGTTACTTAATGGAGATTCCGTCAAGGATTTATCTTTAGAAGGTACCCAAGAGTCCACAATATTTGATAAATATCAATATTTCAGGCGTATTAAGATGTCAGAAATGGATGATGCTTTAAGGAAAATAAAAGTGGGCAAGGCCTTAGGACTAGATGGCTTACCTATTGAAGTATGGAAAGGCCTAGGAGATATTGGTATTCAGTGGCTAACTAATTTTTTTAATAAAATTTTTAAGGAACGGAGAATACCAGAAGTTTGGAGAAAAAGTGTTATAGTTCCTTTCTATAAAAACAAAGGAGATATTCAAAGTTGTAATAATTATCGTGGAATTAAGCTTATGAGTCATACTATGAAACTTTGGGAAAGAGTAATTGAAAAATGTCTCCGATGTATGACTACTGTATCGGAAAATCAGTTTGATTTTATGCCAAATAGATCTACTACAGAAGCTATTTTCTTACTACGGCAGCTAATGGAGAAGTATAGAGAGATGAGAAAAGATTTGTATATAATTATTCTTGATTTAGAGAAGGCGTACGATCGAGTACCGAGAGAATTGATTTGGTGGACATTAAGAAAGAAAGGAATCTCTCAAGGATATGTTGATTTGATTAAGGATATGTACGGCAGTGCTATTGCTAGTGTTCGAACTATTGCTGGGGAGACTGGTGAATTTCCCGTTTCTATAGGTTTGCATCAAGGTTCTGCACTAAGTCCGTATCTCTTTGCCTTAGTTATGGATGAAGTAACTAAACAATTGCATGAGGATATCCCTTGGTGTATGCTATTTGCAGACGATATTGTTTTAATTGATGAGAGTATTGATGCTCTAAATACTAAGTTAGAGCATTGGAGACTTGCCTTGGAGTCTAAAGGTTTTAAAATTAGTAGGAGTAAGTCAGAGTTTATGCACTGTAATTTTAGTAATGGGAGAGTGGTTCAGAAAGACATGGTTCTAATTGATGGATATAACATTCCGAAGAATAGTAGCTTTCGATATTTATGGTCTATCGTACAAGAGAATGGGGAGATTTATGATGACGTTACACATAGGATTAAGGCAGGCTGGTTAAGATGGAGAAGTGCATCAGGTGTCCTTTGTGATCGTCGTATGCCTGTGAAACTCAAAGGGAGATTTTATAGAACGGCTGTGAGACCTACTTTGTTATATGGTACCGAGTGTTGGGCAGTACGAAAGGAACACATCCACAAAATGTGTGTAGCAGAGATGAGGATGTTGAGATGGATATGTGGCACGACTAAGAAAGACAAGATTAGGAATGAGCGCATCCGTAAGGACTTAGGGATAGCTCCAATTGATAGCAAAATGAGAGAAAATAGATTCAGGTGGTTTGGACATGCGTTTCGTCGCCCTAACTCAGCGCCGGTTAAAAGATGTGACCAACTCTTAGTGGATGCTAGTAAAAGAGCTCGAGGAAGGCCTAAAATGAGATGGTGCGATGTTATTAGGAAGGACATTAGTTTCTTGAGTTTAAATATGAATATTGCACTTGATAGAAATCTTTGGCGGAACAGGATTCATGTAGCCGATCCCAATTAATTGGGATAAGGCTCTGATGATGATGATGATGATGATGATAGTTTTGCATAGAAAAAGGCTTTTTGAAGTAGTTAGTAAAGAGTTATCAATAAAAGCCAAACCAATGAAAGCAAAAAAAGAAAGTTTTAATTCAAGGAGATAACGTGGAGGGGAAAATGGGCATCCATTTGAAACGAAAAGAGACATGATATAATAGTCTCAACCAAGAAAGCACATTTATGTTACATGGTACATGAAAGATATTTGGTGCGCCTGGCAACTGATTAATCCCTTGTTCATGTATCTGAGTAAACTGGCATTGCCTGATCACAAACTTGATATCCATTTTATGAACGACGGATGCATTTCTTTAAAGATTTTAAACTGAAAACGTCAAAACATTAAACAAGAACATTTTCACGCGCCCATTCAAAACCTCTAAAATCACTCAATTAGCAACTGCTGGAAACAATACAATGATAATCATGCAGAAACCAGTGAACTACTCTCCAAAATGTGGAGAGAAATGATCAATACTTTCTTCAACTTCCAATCGTACTTGCTCATTAGAATGGCACCTCAGACGAGAAGCTCAAAAGACGAAAACCGCAATCGGAGGATGGTAAAAAGAGAATAGCTCAACTGACCCCCCTACTCCGGAGAATCGGACGGGAAAAGGAGACAGCCTCCGGAGAGAAGCCATGAGGCGGGCAGCGATGGAATCCCCGGAGACCTCCCCGGCAACGATGAAAACCCTGAGCTCCCCGTCCCGGGCAGCCATTTCCACCGCCCTCCGTCCATGACCGCCGCCGCTGCCTTTGCCGGGCCAAGAGGACGCCGCCCGCCTCCAAACCGTCGAAGACAGAGAGATGGAGAAGGGAAGTCTCCATCTTGTGCTCCTACACACAGTCCCCATCACACGAGAGAGAGAGAGAGAGAGGAGCCGGGAATGGCGCGCGTGGAGGGAATACGAGGGACGGAAAAAGGAAGCTTTTTTTTGGGGCTGGAGCACTAGTCCAACTTCATTCCAACCCAATTTGGGTTATATTGGGCCAGAGGCCGGCTTTTGGGCCTTGTTGGACTTGGAGGAATAGAGTTCGCTTGTTCTTATTCTGCGTGTTCTGCAAGAGGAGCTATGGTGTTGGTAGGTTTAATGTCAGTTTTCCTCCCTGACCAGAGGATTAATCCGATGAAATAAAATGGAAACACAGATTCCATGTCTTAATCCGAAATGCATACTCCAAATAATCTTCACTTCACTTATAGCTGCAGCTGGCTTGGAAGCAGGGGAGGGAAAGAAATTAGATCAGCTCGGGTCGGTCCAAACCATCAGGGCTGGTTTGTTTTTCGAACGGGGTCGAACACGGTGCCCGACCCCGGATAAGAGTTATGTGTGTGAGGAGAGAGTGTGGGCCCCCCACATTTCTCTCTCCTCGGATGGAAAACCTGCGCGGCGCTATTCCGATATCAAACCGACCATCAAAGAATTCAAAGCTCAACTAGCTAGTGACTCGGTCATGTTGATCGAAGTCGGGCCAACTCACACCGTACTAGAATGGAACCAAGCCGGTTCACCCCGACGAGTCGGCCAACCTTGCTTTTACTTGATTCCCCTGCTTGTTGTTGCACAGGTTAGCATGCTTATTCAGTCTTGTGTGATACAGAGAAGTGAGGTGTTAGAATTTATGGTCCTTATGTTGATTCAAATTCCTCATTTATTGTTTAGTCCCGTATTGGAAGTTGGAAAGACTTCCTTTGATTTATGTATTGGAGAGCTCACCCTTGGGTCGAGACCCAAGGGGCATAGGATGTGGGCTCGAATAGTGTGTCGAATTAAATGATTTGATCGAATAGAAATAAATAAATATATATATTATTTATTTATTTATTTATTTGTGCCGTGCCGGGCCTACCGTTAGAATCACAACGGTTGAGATTCTAACTGCCCGATGTAGATTCTAATTAGAAATCCACTTAAGGGAAAATTAAGAACAAGCAATAATCAATAATGTGGAGAAAAACATACACGAGGTGCACAAGAGGAGTTTGTGATCGCCAGAGACACGAGGCCTCAAAAATATAATAATAAAAATATGGGAGGGATCGCGAAAAATACCTTGAAACGCGGGTGATTGTGAGTGCTTTCCTTTCTCTTCTAGATCGGCCGGCCGATGAAGAGAGTTCTTCAATTAATTACCCTTACAAAAAAGACACAAACACCAAAATAATATGAATTAGAAATATGGTGAGTGTAGCATCAAATTCTTAAAAGATACGAGCATGAAAATTATGCAAGAACACACCTTAAGGGTGGTTGCCCTTAAACCCCTATGCAAAGAAGGGTATGGAGAAATATGATGAATGAAGATGCAAAATATGAATAAGGGGAAAAGAATGCAAGAGTTGCACTAAGGGGAGATGCTCAACATGGTTGAGAAGAAGAATTAACAGAAGAAAAATGATGTAACATGCATGAACTAATGTAAAGATAATAAAAGAAGAATCAAAAGAACAGGAGCCTGTGCTTCTGTTGGCTTTGATGATCGATGGGGAGGAAGCCTCGATGGATGAAGAGTGCACGCAGGAGAACTTCCTCCTGAGCCAGCAGCATCAACGGCAGCACCCTGCGAGAAGAGAAGAAAAAAACCAAAAAGAAAAAGGAAACGCGGAGGGGAAGGAAGGGGGTCGAATCAACCCAACAGAGCTACAGAAGCAAGCCTAAATAGGTCGAATTAAAAAGATAGAAGGATAAGAATGGGCAAGAGCCCAAGGGGGAAAGGATTAAGCGGGGCAAGAGCCCAAACGAAGCAGGGACTCTCTGGGGGAAAGGCTGCGTTTGTTCGGAACACAAAAGTGAAACACGACCTAGACGAGGACGTCAATTCACGAATTGACGACCTTCCAAAGGGCATCTTTTAAAAACACGACTTAGATCAGGGCGTTAATTCAAAAATCAAATTTTAGAATTTATTTGAAAATTGTGAAACACGTCTGAGTCAAAGGCGTTAATTAAAACGCGCCCTAACCAAGGACGTTAATTCAAAATATTCAAAACAGGGTCATTTTTCATTTCTTAATATTATTTTCTTATTTTTTAGGTGGAGGTGCATCTCGTTGTGCTGATTTCAACGACTATTTTTGTGAATTTTTCTGACACCCGGAAGGCCACCAAATCACCCCTAGAATGGGGTTGAAAATAATATTAAAATAATCAATTTGAAAAAGTGACGCCCTCAACAACGTCAGTTATTCAATTTTTTTGATTTTATCTTATGCTAAGTCGTTAATTTCTGAAAAATTCTGAAAAATTCTCAGAAAAATCTAGAAAAATGGAAAATGAGTGGAATTGACGCCCTCATTATATGTCGTCAATTTTTTAAGAAACGCCCAAGCCTAAGTCGTTATTTAAGAGACGTCCCACGTCAAGTCGTTATTTTTGAAAAATACATAAAAATAGAGAAAAATGCCCAAAAAATCTAGAAAAATCCAGAAAAATCCAGAAAAATAGGGGAAAATAGGAAAAAATAAGAAAAGGGTGAAAAAAAAGGGAGAAATCTAAGAAAAGTGAGAAAAAAACCACTCAAATAGAACTAATTTGAGGGTCAAATTGGGGCATTACAAGGCAATATGAGATGTACTCATAGTAACGTCAATTTTGGCGTGTCTACAGCTGCCCCGCCTTGGTGTCTGCTTTGCAAGGGAGCAGAGCAAACTGAAAAGTAGATACCAAGGTGTGATGAGACACGCAATCAACATCACTTGATGAGAATGAAATCAAAAGCTCGAGATGAAGCAAATCTCGGGAAATCCAACGAAACCAACCATGTTTGGATAAAAGGGGGAGATGTGCACGTGGTGCACGAAGGAGATAAAATAAAATGATCAACTTCCAGCGCGATGGAAGTACCCCAGGTCACAAACCTGTAGGTTTCACTATTGGGGAGCGGTTACCAGCCAAATATGGACGTGCTGCAGCCAAGGTGGATCAAAGGAAAGATTGAAATAAGATGATAGAAATCCAAACAAGGAGCTTCCGGAAAACAACCCAAAACAGCGACAAAACAAACTGAGGATTCAATTCGGCAATGAAAATCTCATATCTTGGAAATTAGTGATCAATTCGACTCCCAAATAGCTCATCAGAATGATTTTTCAATAGTTGATTCAAAGTCCTACATGAATGCATGCTGAGTTTAAAAGGAAAAATTAAATCAAATGAAAATATAAGATAATCAAGGATAATATTGCTAAGCTACCCAGACTGGGTCAAGAAACCAATCTCGCGAGCTGATACTAAGCCGAAGCCCGTTTATTCACGCACCAATTCGCAAAAGGGAACCATCGTCCCCAGTCTTGGATGGCTCAACGGCCTATCCGTGTGACTAAGACTTCTCTGGAATCATCATTATTTTTGATGAAGGGGAACTCAAATCCCAGATTTACCACAGCCACAAGGTCCTTGATATAATCTAGTAGCGTATGTAACATGTAGTAGAATGCATACAGGGAGAGCTGGTGGTGATAGCAATAAGCACATGGGGGAACCGAGAAATGAGGTGCAAGCACCGTGGGGCTTGGATGATGACGCCCAGTCGGTGGGACCAAGAGCTTCTTCCTGCGCTCAAAGATTCATCAGCCAAGATATAAAAGATAACAAGCAATGAATAAGCATAGCATAGCATAGCATAACATGACTCAAAGCATCAATTATAGCATGTATATGGCATGAATAGCATAAGTCAAATCATAGCATTGTTTGTTGTTTTATCATAAGGAGACAATCTGGCTAATCAAGATTTGGAGATGAATGATCAAGATCTGATATAATGCCCATCGGCGGAGTGATCAGATGAAACGAGCAGGAGTTGATTGAAAGATTTGGAGATGAATAATCATGAGATATGATAATCAGAATGATATAGGGAGAGATGCCCCTGGGTGGCATGTCATGAGATTATTGGGAGAATCAATAGATTGATAGCAATGAGTGGAGATAGGACTCATCCCGTGCTCTTGTCCTTGCAAAGCTGTTCATGCAAAACACCATCAGAAAATACAATGCAAAATTTTTGGATTTTGGAAATATGTAAATTTTTATGAGTTTTTGAAATATTTGAATTTTTATGGGTTTTGAAAATATTTGAATTTTTATTATGAATTTTGAAAAATATTTAAATTTTTATTATGAATTTTGAAAGTATTCAATTTTTTGTTTGATTTTGCTCAGGAAATATTCAATTTTTTTTGTGGATTTTGGTTTAGACATTGTTAATGCAGCATCAAAGGGTTATTTTTTGAACCACTGGCTAGGGGTCCTAGTTCCTTCCATTTTCGCTAAAATTACCCAAAGCTAGGCGTGCATTGAAAGTGGCGTCCTATAATTGACTGCCCTTGATTAACGGTGCTCCTACCAAGGCCATACTTGAGAAACATTCAGTCTTGGAGGGAGAAGAGAAGAACAATTGTGGATAAGCTTTATGCAGGATGGGAGATATCAAGACTTGAATTCTTTCCAAGGTGTTCCCTTAAAGAGGTAGTCTGTTGCGCCGGGGCTTTGTGCCTTTGATTTTTAGACCCTTGACATGCATACGACCAGGGTTTTCCCTGCGGGGACTTTGCCACTCTTGACATGCCGTAATTCATAATTTTGCATTTATCAAAATTCTGACTTGATTTTCATAATAGCCCTTTTGGCGAGATGTATATCATGAAATTCATATGAAAACTCATATTGATTTTGATTTTGGGTCAAGACTGCCCCTATTTGAGACTCCTCTCGTATTGGGGATTACCTAGGTTGGTCATCTCATCCGTCAACCTCTTGTCCCTGCATGCGGCCGAGTAAAGAAGAGAAAAAGACTTTCAGAATACTCATGGCATGGCCAAGATAGCAACGATGTTTTTATCAAAGGAGCCAGATAAGGACGCCGTGAAGTGTGTGCGGTGCCCAACTAAGGGTTGCTCTTAACAAGCGGGGAGAGAATGTTGAATTCCCAGCGCGGGTTTTTATTAACCAGAGGTGCTGCAAAAAAAATAAGCCTAAAGGACTCTTTTGAGAATGATTTCAATTAAACAAAAGCTTAAGATAAAGGTTTAAAACACCACTCTTAATCTCGTTAAGAAGCACTTGCTTTTGAAAATCATGCGTGAAGTAATGAGAAAATGATATCATTAAAATGCATACTTACGCCAATATGTTACCTTGCAACCTTTGTAGAAGCAGCTGTCAGAGGCGAGGTTGATCATCGTGGGATTTGTCCTCTTTGGCAGTCAAAAGGATTGGAAGCAAAGGATTTTGGGAGTGGCTTAACAAGAAGGAGTGGTGCCAAGACCAGACTCGGACGAATAAGGAGAAAAGGAAAAGAGGCGAGGGCTAGAACTCCCTCACTAAGGTGTGGAGACCCTGATCACATGGAACAGTCTACAGAAGAAGCGAAAAATTAAGAAGAGGGGTGAGGACTAAAGCCTCGGAAGCAATGGGAGAAAGGGCAGATGCCCAAGGCAGTGGATGTGGAAGAAGTTGGGTCAGACCCAGAATTAGGAGGAATCAGAAGAAGAAATTGGTAGATGGAAGGAGGCGGATCTGGAGGGTCCGGAGGTGGTGGAGGAGAATCATGATAGGAGGAATCCGGAGGCTCCGGAGGGATGACAAAAGAAGGGACGCGATGCCCTGAGATGAAATAGGGAAAAAGATGATGGAAAAGGAAGAAAAAAGTGAAGGATGTGATGTTCAGGAAGATTAAAAAGATGAATCGGAAGAAAGATGGAGGGTCCGGAGGTTCCGGAGGAAGCAAATGCCGAGGGACGCGATGCCCAGGGAGGAGAGAAAAATCCGGAGGTTCCGGAGGAATGAAATCAGGGAGGAGAAGGTGGAAAGGGGCGTCATGCCCGAGGGAAAAGTCCGGAGGTTCTGGAGGAAGCAAATAAAGAAGGTGGAGAGGGGCGTCGTGCCCAAAGGGAAAGTCCGGAGGTTCCGGAGGAATTAGATGAAAAGGGACGCGATGCCCGAGGGGAAAGTCCGGAGGTTCCGGAGATGGAAAGTGGAAAGGGGCGCGATGCCCGAGAGAAAGGTCCGGAGGTTCCGGAGGAATAGAATCAGAAAGAGCGAGATGCCCAAAGAGGAGGGATAAAATTCCTGGAGGTTCCAGGGAGATAGCAGGAAAAGGGACGCGATGCCCCAAGGAGAGTGAATTAGAAAAGGATAAAGATGAATAAGATGAGAAATGCGGAATATCCGGAGGTGCTGGAAGGCGGGGAAGATACGGGTTTGGAAACCCGGGAAGAAGAAGGTGCAAATGCATGCGAATGCAGTAGAACGGATGTGATGAATGCACAAATGTGACAGAATGCATGGAATGCAAAGAACGTGAAGAACATGAAGGGCGAGAGAATGAGATCCTCCTTTTTACCCTTGGAATGGCCCATGAAGCGAAAGATGAGAATAGGGATGAAGTTGAATGGGAGGTGGGTAAAGGAGTGGAAGGCCCCTTAGCATCAAGATAACTGCCCCTCCACGGCAGTGAAAGAATACAGCCAAATGGCCTAATGGATGAAATACAAGCCCATGACGAAGCTTCAATAGTAAACGACAACTCTCTTGGAGGGTGAAAAGTAATGGTGTGAGGGAGTTGGAAAGTAGGGCTCAGAAGCATCATGTTGCCCAGGGGTTCAAGATTTGGAAGTTGGAACAGAGGGTGCCCTGCCCGGCCCTTACACCGCATCAATGCTTGGCATGGCGGCGACTTGGCCTCTTCAATCATGCTTGGCACAATAACCCGGATTGGCATCCGACAAATGAACTCTTGCATTTTGAATAGCGCGGCCATGGCCAAATTCTTCTTTCGCAGCTCTTGATCATCCTCGACACAAGTGTTTGTAGAAGCACTCCCCTTCCGAGTAGTAAAGGGAGGTGAGGCGGAGGCGGAAGCCTTTGTGGATAATGGAGGTTTAGTGGGAGGTGTAGTGGAAAGTGTTGGAGGAAGGATAAACGGAGACGGAGGTTCAAACACGTCGAGCTTCTCCCTTTGCTCCGAAGCAGTCGGGGTTGGCTCGAGTGCAAAAAAGGGTGAATCCTGCTCAGGATTAGCCACGGGTAAAGGTGAAGGGTTATGTGGTGAAATAGGTAAGGTGGGTTGAGGCGGTGGTAATGGGAGGTTAATTGGGGAAGGTTCAATGGTAGGTTTAATGGAGGCCGATGGTGTGAAAGTTGATGGTATAATGAGTGGAAGTTTAATGGAAGGCTCAGGGGAGATTGGTGTTGTGAAGGTTGATGGCATAGCGGATGGAGGTGTAATTGATGGAGGTTTAATGGAAGGTTCTGGGATAGGAGGAGACTCAAGAGGTGCCGATGTGGGCGATTGGAGTATCGACCCATCATCGTAACACCAATTAGTCTCGTAAACGGGGGTTGGATCAGGGATGGTGGCTTCGTCCTGAGCAGGGGGTTCGTCAAATGATAGTGGAGGGAGCGGGAAATTAAGGAAACTCGGAAGGGGTGCCTGTGGAGCTTCATCATCATCGTACACTGCTTCGGATTCTTCAAATGCCGGTCCTTGATTGCTTGACATGCCGAAGTCATAATCATCTCTCCTGTCTTTCCAATCTTTCTCCATCTTGGTGATATCATCCAGGAAAACATGAAGAGGATTGACTGGAGTAGGAGGAGCCGTGACCCTCTTTAATTGTTCCTCCATCGAAGTGATTTTATCGAGGAGAGTTTGCTGGAGGGGTGTGACCTGAACAACAGAAGGTTGGCAGGGCCTTGAAGGAGGAGGGGCCGTATAAAAAGGCCGTGGAGGTGGATTAATGGGCCGACCCGTAGAAGAACCCGGATAGGGCCGGATTGCAATGAATAAATGGGCCTTGGGGCCGTGAGGGAGGAGGAATAGAAGGAGGCGGGTGATGGGCCACCCGAGTAGAATGAACAGGAGGAGATGGGTAATGGGCTACCCGATCAGGATTGGAAGGAGGAGGGGGGTGATGGGCCACCCGTGTAGAATTGGAGGGAGATGGGTGATGGGCCACCCGAATAGAATTGGAAGGAGGTGGGTGATGGGCCACCCGTATAGAATTGGAAGGAGGGAGAGATGCATGAGATGTACCCTCAACGGCAGCCTTAAGGGCTTGGATCTGTTGAGGGGTAAGATGATCTAATGCATGAATGATCTGGGAGACCTTCTCATCATTGGGACGAGAGGATCCCGAGGGAGTAGTGGCTCGAAATTGAGTTGAAGGACCATTGGATTGGACATTGCCCATGGGTCGGGCATGACCATAAGAATGAGGACGTGGCCCTTTGAAAGAATGGTGAGAATTTTGATGAACATGTTGAAATTGAGGGGAATAGGATGTGCTAGGTTGTGCATCCTCATGAATTGAATTAAACATGTTACCTTGTTTATAGTAAGCCATCATGCAATCAAAGTTCAAAATAATATGCAAAGAAGCACACAAAAGAGATGGTTACCTTGATTTGATTTGTTTGAACCTTGGTGAATTAAAGATTTTATCAAAGATTTGGAATGATTCACACAAGGGAGGAACCTAGTTTCAATATGATTTTACTTCAATGCCCACTAGGAACACTCTTTCACCACGTATAGGCCAACTAACTCAGGACTTCAAAATGGTACAACCTGCCCGGCGTCCGTGAGGGAATCCACGGGTGCGGGGACTTATGGAGGCTTGGTTTAGGAATTTCCAATCCAAAGAGACGGAATGCTCAATGGAGGGTCGTTTCTTCACCAAGGGGGTGTGTGGCTCCTAGTATAAAGAGAGAGGAGGTCTCTCAAACCGATGCAAAGATGAATGCAGCAGGGAAAGTAAGCCAATCAGCATAATATGATCAATCAATAAATATAGGCATCAATCAGCATGAAAAAAAAAACCCACAGTAAAAACACGCCCTGGCTGGGGGCGCTACTAACCGAAGACACGACGATGTGACTGTCATGAATCAAAGCGAGGGGCCAGGGGCAGAAAAACGTGCCTTAGACTGAGGCGCTATCAATAAAAGGACGCCCCTGCCAGCGGGCGTCAAATCACAAGAAACGCCTTAATGTGCGGCGCTAATCAATAAAGAAACGCCCTGGAGAAGGGCATGAATTCAAAGGCAGCGTAATAAAACCAAGAGGATATATGCTGGAAAACGCCCTGTCAGAGGGCGTAAAATATGAATAAGACGCCCTTGGTTAGGGCGTTAAATAAAGCACGCCTCTGACAGGGGCGTTAATTCACTCTTTTCCAGAAAATCTTCCCCGGCCAGAAACGACAAACACTCACAATCACGTGATCATGGCAATCAACAGAATAAGCATGCTCATCAATTTCTTGAATAAGTGGAATTCTAAAGAAAAAAAAGACAACAAACTGACCAATCACTTAGGGAAGAGTGCAAAGCACAATGGAGGGTGCCCGAGGGGCACAAAAGGGAGACGCACCGAGGGTGCAAATAAGGGAGATGGCACACGCGGGTGCCTAAGGGGAAAGGGGTAATGAAAGAAGAACACAAAGGGTCCCACCGTGATCGCCAATTTGTAGATTCTAATTAGAAATCCACTTAAGGGAAAATTAAGAACAAGCAATAATCAATAATGTGGAGAAAAACATGCACGAGGTGCACAAGAGGAGTTTGTGATCGCCAGAGACACGAGGCCTCAAAAATATAATAATAAAAATATGGGAGGGATCGCGAAAAATACCTTGAAACGCGGGTGATTGTGAGTGCTTTCCTTTCTCTTCTAGATCGGCCGGCCGATGAAGAGAGTTCTTCAATTAATTACCCTTACAAAAAAGACACAAACACCAAAATAATATGAATTAGAAATATGGTGAGTGTAGCATCAAATTCTTAAAAGATACGAGCATGAAAATTATGCAAGAACACACCTTAAGGGTGGTTGCCCTTAAACCCCTATGCAAAGAAGGGTATGGAGAAATATGATGAATGAAGATGTAAAATATGAATAAGGGGAAAAGAATGCAAGAGTTGCACTAAGGGGAGATGCTCAACATGGTTGAGAAGAAGAATTAACAGAAGAAAAATGATGTAACATGCATGAACTAATGCAAAGATAATAAAAGAAGAATCAAAAGAACAGGAGCCTGTGCTTCTGTTGGCTTTGATGATCGATGGGGAGGAAGCCTCGATGGATGAAGAGTGCACGCAGGAGAACTTCCTCCTGAGCCAGCAGCATCAACGGCAGCACCCTGCGAGAAGAGAAGAAAAAAACCAAAAAGAAAAAGGAAACGCGGAGGGGAAGGAAGGGGGTCGAATCAACCCAACAGAGCTGTAGAAGCAAGCCTAAATAGGTCGAATTAAAAAGATAGAAGGATAAGAATGGGCAAGAGCCCAAGGGGGAAAGGATTAAGCGGGGCAAGAGCCCAAACGAAGCAGGGACTCTCTGGGGGAAAGGCTGCGTTTGTTCGGAACACAAAAGTGAAACACGACCTAGACGAGGACGTCAATTCACGAATTGACGACCTTCCAAAGGGCGTCTTTTAAAAACACGACTTAGATCAGGGCGTTAATTCAAAAATCAAATTTTAGAATTTATTTGAAAATTGTGAAACACGTCTGAGTCAAAGGCGTTAATTAAAACGCGCCCTAACCAAGGACATTAATTTAAAATATTCAAAACATGGCCATTTTTCATTTCTCAATATTATTTTCTCATTTTTTAGGTGGAGGTGCATCTCGTTGTGCTGATTCCAACGACTATTTTTGTGAATTTTTCTGACACCCGGAAGGCCACCAAATCACCCCTAGAAGGGGGTTAAAAATAATATTAAAATAATCAATTTGAAAAAGTGACGCCCTCAACAACGTCGTTATTCAATTTTTTTAATTTTTTATTCTTTTCAAATTCAAAGTAACGTCTTATGCTAAGTCGTTAATTCCTGAAAAATTCCGAAAAATTCTCAGAAAAATTCAGAAAAATGGAAAATGAGTGGAATTAACGCCCTCACTATATGTCGTCAATTTTTTAAGAAACGCCCAAGCCTAAGTCGTTATTTAAGAGACGCCCCACGTCAAGTCGTTATTTATGAAAAATACATAAAAATAGAGAAAAATGTCCAAAAAATTCAGAAAAATCCAGAAAAATCCAGAAAAATAGGGGAAAATAGGAAAAAATAAGAAAAGGGTGAAAAAAAGGGAGAAATCCAAGAAAAGTGAGAAAAAACCACTCAAATAGAACTAATTTGATGGTCAAATTGGGGCATTACAAGGCAATATGAGATGTACTCATAGTAACGTCAATTTTGGCGTGTCTACACCCGAGACTTCTATAAGGGGGCGTGTTTCAGAGACAGAAGGTTACTTCTTCTTCTTCTCTTTGCGAAACTGCGAACTGTGCTTCTGAAATTTCTTTTTGCTCTGGGCATTCTACATCAACAAGTGATCGGATTAGGACTACTCTGGCCTTGCACCTGGAGCAGTCAGTGGGGAGTCATATCTCGGGGACGAAGCGCCAGTGAACCCTGTGCTAGAGGAGGGGGCGTCTTTCGTTTCAAAGACAGTGTCATCTACGACACGTTTCTCTCCTAAACATGCGATTCTAAACTCGTTTCCCTTTCTGTTGTTATAGTAGATTACTGTGTTAATTGGTCTGTTCTTATCCTTCCAGACTAGCATATTCCCTTAATATTTTTCCAACAATTTTGAAACGAAAGATTGATTGCTATGTCTGGATTGTCGGTGTCTAATATGGATGACCTAAGGCCTGAAAAATTTTCGGGTACTAACTTTAAGAGATGGCAACAGAAGATGAAATTCCTTCTGACCTCTCTTGGTCTGTTTTCTGTTATCAGCGAATCTAAAGATGTGCCATCCTCTTCTGATACAGACCACACTCATGATTCATCCACTCCTGCAAATAATGCATCTTCTGCAGTCGATTATATATCTGTAAAACCTGCATACACTCCTAATGAAAAAGATTATCTATGCCATGGTCGAATTCTTAGTAATTTGCATGATACACTATATGATATTTCTTGTTCAATTCCTATTGCACGAGAATTATGGAAAGCATTAGAAGATAAGTATGGTAAAGAAGATGCTGGAATTGAACGTTTCATTGCTTCTAAATTTCTGCATTTCACCATGTCTGATTCCGTATCTGTTGTTTCACAAACCCATGAATTCCTTAACATTGTATGTGAAATGAAATCTAGAGGTTAAAACATGGATGAAAATTTAATTGTTTCATGTCTGATTGATAAACTTCCACCTTCCTGGCATAATTTTGCTAGATCCCTTCAGCATAAACATTCTAATATTTCATTAGATGAACTTCAGTGTTCTATTCGGATTGAGGAAGAACAAAGAAAACTGATTGAGTCTAAAAACTCCTCCAATGTCAACCTGACTGAAAACAACAACAAAAATAAAAATTGCAATAATCCCAAGTTCCAGAATCCTAATCCTAAGTTCCATAATAAGAAGGCCAATTATCATTGGAATCAAAACTATAAGGCTAAAGGGAAAAATTTTAAGAATCAGTCTAATCAGAAATGTTGTTATGTGTGTGGTAGACCAGGTCATTTTGCCAAGAATTGCTATGAGAGAAAAGATGGTGGCAGACCTCGTCCCAAGTTTCATCGCCATGATCATAACCAAACTCCTAATCCTCAAGTTAACATGATAACTTCTGGAGCTTCTACTTCTGAGCCTTCTGATGGGTTTGTAACATTATTCCCTGAAATAAATTTAATTAATTTTTCTAATGATTGGTGGATTGATACGGGGGCTAACACTCATGTTTGTTTTGATCGACATGCTTTTGCCACCTATCAGGCCACCAACAAGAGTGTAACTTTGGGGAACTCCAGTGCTGCTCGAGTTGTGGGGGAAGGACGAGTTGATTTGAAGTTAACTTCAGGAAAGGTCCTGTAACGACCCGAGAATCCGATTACCGGGAAGGCCCGATAACCCGAGACTCGTACCGCCACCCTTCCGAGTCTTCGGACTCGTGGGTGGCGGTACGAGTCTCGGGTTATCGGGCCTTCCCGGTAATCCCTAGCGCGACTTGGCTGTTGTTGGGTGTTCCCCTTGGGCCGTGTGTGCGTCCCGGGCACCCCGTGGAGTTCCGTGACCGTGTCTTTGGTGTCCGGAGGTTCCGTTTGCCTTGGTCATGAGTTTGGCCGTGGGCGGTGCGTCCGTTTTTCTCCGACCGTGGTCCCGTTTGACGGAGCTAGTGCGTGGGGTGATTCCCACACGTTGTCGGACTCGGACGTCGTTTTCCGTTGACTTGAGAGTCTACTCCTTCAGTGACCCTCCACTAGTCGTAACCCACCAGTACGAGGTGCTGGTCTCACCTAGGAGTGGTGTACGGGCACCCACCTTTCGAGACGGTTTGTGGACCGGTTACCGTAGGCTCCTCGTCTTAGCCAGAGTCCGGCTGCGGGGGAAAACCGGTCAGAGGGCCAGACCTAGGACGCGTGGTCTGTGTGTGCACACGTGGTTGGGGGCGGTTGGACCCACGTCGACGGGCGTGACCCCAGCTAGTCACTTGTTTGTGGTTACTTGTACGGTGTTTGCGCCTCGGGTAGGATCTACCACGTCAGGCGGTTCACCTGCGGTGCGGTGTAAGACGTCAGGGGACGCCGCCGGCTGTGCTTCTAGTGGGTGGTACTCCTGTCGAGTACGGAGTGTCAGACTGTCAGTCGTGTGTTTCCGACCTTCGGGTTTTACGATTCGACCGTTGGTTTCGGTCTTCTCGTACCGTGGCACGTGTGTCGATTTGCGTGCCGTAGGGTCTAGTTCTGTAGAGTGCAGGGCTTTCCTTTCCGAGGTACTTTCCTACCGCTAGAGTAGTGGTTTCTCGTTTTAGGAGGTAGGGTTCGAGTGATCCCTACTGAGTCTTGTTCCGAGACTCATTCCCTGCGTGTTTTCACCGTGTTTCAGGTGAGACGCCACCTTCGGGGAGCGCGTCAGGAGCGCAGCGTGGTGCGGGTGCCCAGAGGTAGTGCCAGAGGTCAGAGCCGGGGTATGCCCCGTGTAGCTGTACTTTTCTTTCTTGTCACTGTACTAGTCGTGGACTGTTGTTGCTGTTGTTGTTATTTTATTGTGGACCATGTAATTTGTTAATTTATTTCCTGCTTAACATTATAACTGTTTAATTTCTGCAATTATCTGTGACGCTTGTGTAGTCTCCACACCATCCTTTTAACCCTTCCGAGTCTTCGGACTCGTGGGTGGCGGTACAAGTCTCGGGTTATCGGGCCTTCCCGGTAATCAGATTCTCGGGTCGTTACAGGTCCTATCTCTCCAAGGAGTACAGCATGTGCCTGCAATTCAGAGGAACCTTATTAGTGGATTTTTATTAAATAAGAATAATTATAAGTTAGTTTTTGAATCTGGGAAAGTTGTAATCACTAAGTTTGGAAATTTTATTGGAAAGGGTTATGTAAGTGAAGGATTGTTTAAGTTGAATGTACTTTCTCCTTATGTGGTCAATAATATCAATATTTCTACTGATTCCTCAACTTCTGTTGTTAATTCAGATTCTAGTGATTTATGGCATTCTAGAGTATGTCATGTGAATTTTAAGACAATGAAAAGAATGATGGGTTTAAATCTAATTCCTAAAATGGGTTTAAATAATAAAGTTAGATGTGAAACTTGTGTTGAAGCTAAACTCCCTAGACATCCCTTTAAATCTGTTGAAAGGAGTAGTGATCTTCTAAATTTAATTCATACTGATGTATGTGATTCAAATGGTGTATTAACTAGAAATAGCAAGAGATATTTTATAACCTTCATAGATGATCACTCTAGATTCTGCTATATATATCTTTTGAGATCTAAAGATGAAGCTTTAGAAAAATTTAAAATCTATAAGAACTTAGCAGAAAATCAAATAGGAAAAACCATCAAAAGGGTTTGGTCTGACAGAGGTGGAGAATATACTTCTAATGATTTTGCTCATTTTTGTGAAGATTGTGGTATCATACATGAAACAACTGCCCCTTATTCTGCTCAATCTAATGGTATAGCTGAAAGGAAAAATCGAACTTTATTAGATGCAGTAAATTCAATGTTAACATATTCTGGTTTACCTAATAATATGTGGGGGGAAGCTTTATTATCTGCATGATATATTTTGAATATGATACCTCATAAGAATGTTGACTTCTCACCCTATGAATTATGGTGTAAAAGAAAACCCAACTTAAATAATCTTAAAGTTTGGGGCTGTTTTGCAAAAGTTAAAATTCCTGAGAATAAGAAGAGAAAAATAGGTCCTAAAACAGTAGATGCTATTTTTATTGGATATGCTGAAAATAGTGCTGCAAACAGGTTCCTTGTGATAAAATCTGACATTAGTGATATAAGTGTTAACACTATTATTGAAATAAGAGCATCTGATGCTGTTTATTATGAAAATATTTTTCCTATGAAAAATAATGTCACAAGACATATTGAAGAAGGAACATCATCTTTTAATCACTCTCAACATGATACTCATATCATAGAACCTGAATCTGTTGTAGAAAGGCCTAAAAGAATAAGAAAAGAAAAGAACTTTGGTGATGATTTTTTAATCTATTTGGCTGAGGATGATCCTCAGACTTTTCATGATGTTATGAGTTCTGTTGATTCTAGTTTTTGGAAAGAAGCCATTAATAGTGAAATGGATTCAATCATGAATAATCATACATGGATTTTATGTGATTTACCTCCTAGATGTAAACCAATTGGTTGTAAATGGATCTTTAAAAGGAAACTTAAACCTGATGGTTCCATTGATAAATTTAAGGCAAGATTAGTTGCAAAAGGGTATACACAAAAGAAAGGCATGGATTATTTTGATACATACTCTCATGTTTCTAGATTTACCACCATACGTGTATTAATTACCTTGGCTGCTATATATAGACTCGAGGTCCATCAAATGGACGTTAAAACTGCTTTCCTTAATGGAGATTTAGAAGAGGAGATCTATATGGATCAGCCAGAAGGTTTTGTGGTGTGTGGACAGGAGAATAAAGTTTGCAAATTAATTAAATCCTTGTATGGTTTAAAACAAGCTCCTAAACAATGGAATGAAAAATTCAACAAAGTTATCTTAGAGAATGGCTTTGTCATAAATGATTCTGATAAATGTGTTTATAGTAAAATTGTTGGTTATTCTTGTGTGATATTATGTCTTTATGTTGATGATATTTTGATATTTGGAACCAACATGGAAATTATTAATGAAACTAAGTCATTTTTATCTTCTAAATTTGATATGAAAGATTTAGGTCTTGCTGATGTGATTTTAGGAATTAAACTCAATAGAACATCTAATGGATTTAATTAGATGTTGGGTCACACCTGTTGGGCTTTGGCCAGTTATGGGCCTACCGTTAGAATCGCAACGGTTGATATTCTAACTGCCCGAGACTTCTATAAGGGGGCGTGTTTCAGAGATAGAAGGTATGGCCAGTTATGGGCCTACCGTTAGAATCGCAACAGTTGAGATTCTAACTGCCCGAGACTTCTATAAGGGGGCGTGTTTCAGAGACAGAAGGTTACTTCTTCTTCTTCTCTTTGCGAAACTGCGAACTGTGCTTCTGAAATTTCTTTTTGCTCTGGGCATTCTACATCAACAAGTGATCGGATTAGGACTACTCTGGCCTTGCACCTGGAGCAGTCAGTGGGGAGTCATATCTCGGGGATGAAGCGCCAGTGAACCCTGTGCTAGAGGAGGGGGCGTCTTTCGTTTCAAAGACAGTGTCATCTACGACACGTTTCTCTCCTAAACAGGCGATTCTAAACTCGTTTCCCTTTCTGTTGTTATAGTAGATTACTGTGTTAATTGGTCTGTTCTTATCCTTCCGGACTAACATATTCCCTTAATATTTTCCAACATGAGAGTGGGAACTAGAGAGGTAGATAGACTGCCCACAATTGTTGGTTCGACTCTTTTTCATTTGTGTTAGAAAGTGACGTCCCCGTTTATCACGACTTTGCTTCATACGATGCGGTACTCAACACCTCTCATCTATCAAGCTTCTGTTCAGAAAACCTTCTCCACTATGACAATTGGTCAACCCTAACGAGTCCATAACTCAGCAGCGGGGGATCTTTTTTCTTATAAGAGAGCTTTTGGGTTCAATTCTTACCCCATGGGCTATTATTACAAATGAGCATTTCAAAAGCACTCTCATCCCATGGGCTATTACAAAGCCATTATAACGAGAAAAGAAATGATTCTGCCCACTAGTGTAAATACATATAAGCAGGCTGTCATCAAACAAAAAAGGAGAAGAAAAAAAAAACACCAATATTGGGGCTTTGAGTGTGTTACCATTTTGGGGCTGGACTCCGCACAGAAGAGTGGGTTAAAAATAATTAAAAAATATTTAGTGCACACTCGAGATTATTACACACCTCGGGTGTGCATAAGATTTATTTTTTTTCATTTTTTTTAAATTTTTATGACGTTGAGTCCAAGTCAACTTAATTGGTGATGTAAGTAACACCTTTATCAGACAGTCTAAAAAATTAAAAAAAAATTGATCAAATGAATAGTGTTGGGCTTATTTTTTTGAATCGGTCATTTTTATTTTTAATTTTTTTGAATCTTCTGATAACAATGTGACTTACATCACAAATTAAGATGAATTAGATGCATATCACATAAAAATAAAAAAAGTAAACATAATGTACACTCTAGATGTGTAATAATATTGGGTGTGCACCAATCATTACTCAAATTAATACGATCGGTGTGGGCTAAGAAATGGCCCGGTTGAACGACAACCTGAGTTTGGCTCGTGATATGTCAAGCCGACGAATTGGGAATCGGAGTTCCACTTGAAAGATTGGAGTTGGAATCCGCACTGACTTGATGTTTGATATATGAGATGAAAATTATTAGATTCTACATGAAATATAGGACGGTCGGTATCCGTCCCTACTTCGTATCAAATTTGTCCCAATTTTTTGTAGGGACGAATTTTAAGACAGAATAGAGACGAATTTTAATCGTCTCTATTTTCACATTTTCTTGCAATATTTGTGCCGATCTTTTTTTAAATTTTAACTCTTTTTTTCGGCGATCCACACCTAGAAAAAGAAACAAAGAATCCCTTCGATCGTGCACAGACTGTGCAGTCCTCAGCTCTATCTCTTATCTCTTAAGTATGTATGAGCTCTAATGCAAGTCCCCGTCGTTTTATTTTTATCTCACCACATAAGTAATGTTTTACACAATTCCATTTCTTGCAACATATAACGTACAATTCTTTGAATCTAAATTAAGGGAGTATGTATGCAAAAAAATGTAATCTTGGACCATGGGAGGATTTTTCTTCCTAAAGGCGACTTCGTTATCGAAACAGGGGAGACATATCAAACTCGATGAGAGAGAATCGGGTGGGGCCCACACTCCCCTCTCACACACATAACACTTACCCGACCTCGGATATCGCATTCAACCCTCTGAGGTTGAATGCGGTATCCTACCCAATTTTCAAAGAAGGTCTAAGTCTCGTTTGGTAACACAATAGGGGGTGGATTATGGACTTGAAATCTCCACCTCTCAAAAGTCTCATCAAATGCACTCTTGTGACATCGGATTATTTAAAAGTTTGATTATGAATTTTAGAGAAAGATAGGGAGAAAAGAGAACACTTTTCATAATCTCTAAAAATTAATTTCCACCAAGTTTTTCTCTCTAAAAGATTATGAAAAAAATCTATAATCTAAAGTGTTGTCAGACGCACCCTAAGTGTTAACCCATGAGTCCAATGTGGACCAATGAAGTCTTAGGGTGCAAATTTGATGCACTCCCATATTTGATATGAGAATGGGATATCCAAATCGATGAGATAAAATGATGAGCTCCACCCGCTCTCCTTGTTATAGTGTGGAGCCAGAACTCATGCGCATCTGCACGGGATCACACTCTGTCTCAGGGGAGCATCCACTGCTCCAGGGAAGCATTCGCTGTATCAGCGGAGCATGGCGAGCACTTGCTGTCTCCAGGGGAGCAACCGCTGCTCTAGGGGAGCATCTACTGCTCCAGGGAAACATCCACTGTGCCAGGAGAGCATGCCAGGAGAGCATGTCATTGTGCGTTCTCGCACGGGAGCATATGGAGTACCAGGGGAGCATCTGCAGTCGCTGGAGGGCATGCTCGGTCCCAGGAGAGCATCTGGGGGGACAGGCGAGCATGCGTGTCTGATGTATCTCGGAAGAGGGTTTACATTTATTAGGGGTATTATTGTCCTTAATGCTCTGACTAATGACGCCCTAATCTCCTAGTATAAAAGGATGGGCTGTCTCTTTGTATTAAAACCGAGAATCTGGTTGGTGATTACTAGTGGAATCCTGTTGCGGCCGTGGACGTAGGAAGGCATCTTACCTCCGAACCACGTAAAAATCCCTGTGTGTTCTTGTGTGATTCTTCTTCTATTCTTTCCTTATTTCTCTGTTCTGATCTCGTGTGTGGATCGTGAGAAAGAGGGTCGCCTGTCCTCCTGTTCTGGGTACTCCGGGGTTCTATTCCCAACAACTGGTATCAGAGCCTTGTTCTGGTTCAAGGGAGTAGTGGGAGCAATGGCGGCAGATGAAGGAAAGGTGAGGATCGACAAGTTCGATGGCAAGGACTTCGGTTTCTGGAAGATGCAAATCGAAGACTACCTGTATCAGAAGAAGCTGCATGAGCCGCTTCTTGGAACGATGCCGGAAGGGATGAAGAATGAAGATTGGGATCTACTAGACAGACAAGCACTCGGAGTTGTTCGCTTGACGTTGGCCAGAAACGTCGCCTTCAACATCGTGAACGAGAAGACCACGGCAGGATTGATGAAGGCGCTATCAAATATGTATGAAAAGCCCTCAGCTTCAAACAAGGTATATTTGATGCGTCGTTTATTTAATCTGAAGATGGCCGAAGGTGCTTCTGTTACAGACCACATCAATGAATTCAATATTATTACAACTCAGTTGAGTTCTGTAGAAATAAACTTTGATGATGAGGTTAGGGCCTTGATTATTTTATCCTCCTTACTTGAAAGTTGGGGTGCAACTGTGACGGCTGTGAGTAGTTCTTCCGGTTCAAGCAAGTTGAAGCTTAATGAGGTTCGAGACTTGATTCTTAGCGAAGATATTCGCAGAAGGGAATCAGGTGAAGTCTCAGGTTCTGCCTTGAATACAGAGAGCAGGGGAAGAACAAAACAGCGGGGTCAAGATAGGAGCAGATCTAGGTCCAAGAAGAAAGGTCAATCAAAGTTTGGTGGTGATGGGTGCTGCAATTGTGGTAAAAAGGGGCACTTAAAGAAAGATTACAAGGCTCCAAAGAAGAAAAATCACAATGAAGAGTCCGCCAATGCAGCTGCAGCAGAGCAAGTTCAAGATGCTTTAGTTCTTTGTGTTGACACTCCTTTAGAGTCATGGATTCTTGACTCAGGTGCGTCGTTTCACTCTACCTCACATAAAGAAAGTATGCAAAATTATGTTGCTGGAAACTTTGGGAAGGTTTATCTTGCTGATGATGAGCCTTTAGATATTGTGGGGAAGGGTGATGTCAATGTAAGGACCACAAATGGCACTTTGTGGAAGTTAAAGAATGTAAGACATATACCTGGCTTGAAGAGGAACTTGATATCTGTTGGACAGCTTGATGATGAAGGTTATGTCACAACCTTTGTGGGTGGATCTTGGAAGATCACCAAAGGTGCTATGATTATAGCACGAGGCAACAAGATGGGTACTCTCTACATGACTAGCAACAACAAAGATATAGTGGCAGTGGCAAATTCAGGAGTTGACTCCAATATATGGCACTGCAGGCTTGGTCACATGAGTGAGAAAGGGATGAAGGTACTGCTGTCAAAAGGAAAATTGTCTGGCTTGAAATCTGTGGAAGTTGGTCTTTGCGAAGACTGTATTTTTGGGAAGCAAAAGAAGGTTACATTCTCAAAGACTGTAAGAACTTTGAAGACACAGAAGCTAGAGCTTGTACATACAGATGTATGGGGTCCTTCACCAGTACCATCTCTTGGAGGCTCACTCTACTATGTCACTTTCATTGATGACTCTACTCGCAAGGTATGTGTTTATTTTTTGAAAAGAAAATCTGATGTATTTGTCACTTTCAAAAATTGGAAGACCCTTGTAGAGAATGAGACAGGTTTGAAGGTGAAGTGTCTGAGATCAGACAATGGTGGAGAGTATGACAACAAGGAATTCAAGGACTTTTGTACAGCTAGTGGTATTAGAATGGAAATGACTGTTCCAAGAACACCACAGCAGAATGGAGTTGCCGAGCGCATGAATAGAACCTTGAATGAACGGGCTAGGAGCATGAGGATACATGCTGGACTACTTAAAATGTTTTGGGCAGATGCAATTAACACAGCAGCTTTCTTGATAAACCGAGGACCATCTGTCCCTTTGGATGGTGAAATTCCAGAGGAGGCCTGGACAGGGAAAGAGGTAAATCTTTCACACTTGAGAGTCTTTGGTTGTGTTTCATATGTGCATGTAGATTCTAATGACAGGGATAAGCTAGATGCTAAGTCTATAAAGTATTTTTTCATTGGATATGGTTCTGATGAGTTTGGATATCGATTTTGGGATGATGAAAATCAAAAAATTCTCAGAAGGCAAAATGTTATATTCAATGAAAATGTCTTGTACAAAGACAGGGCTGTTGTAGAATCTGACAGTGCAGGGAAACAAGATGAGAATGGTGGACAGGTTGAGCTAGAAGAAATTTCACAAGATGATGTGAATGCTAAGATACAGGATGTATCTGAAATAGAAGCACAACCTTGTACACTGGTACAACTGAGAAGATCTGTAAGAATACCTAGGCCTACACAAAGGTATTCTCCATCTTTGCATTACCTACTGTTGACCGACGAAGGTGAACCCGAGTGTTATGATGAAGCAATGCAGGTTACAGATTCTGTTAAGTGGGAGTTAGCTATGGAAGATGAGATGAACTCATTGCAAAAGAATCAGACTTGGGAGCTAACTAAACTCCCTAAGAACAAGAAGGCATTGCATAACAAGTGGGTTCACAGAGTCAAAGATGAACATGATGGCAGTAAGAGGTACAAAGCAAGGTTGATAGTGAAGGGCTTCCAGCAGAAGGAAGGCATAGACTACACTGAGATCTTTTCTCCAGTTGTGAAACTAACCACTATTAGATTGGTGCTGAGCATTGTTGCTGCTGAGAACTTACATTTAGAGCAACTAGATGTGAAGACAGCTTTTCTCCATGGTGATTTGGAGGAAGACATCTACATGTTGCAACCAGAAGGGTTTTCAGTCCCAAGCAAAGAAAACCTTGTGTGCAAGCTCAAGAAAAGCTTGTATGGTCTGAAACAAGCCCCCAGACAATGGTATAAGAAGTTTGATGGATTCATATGTAACAATGGTTTCATTAGGTGCAATATGGACCATTGTTGTTATCTTAAGAAGTTTGATAATTGTTATATCATATTGTTGTTGTATGTGGATGATATGCTTATAGCAGGATCAAGTATGACAGAGATTAACAATCTGAAAATATAATTATCAAAGGAATTTGCTATGAAGGACTTAGGAGCAGCAAAGTAAATTCTTGGGATGAGAATTGTGAGAGATAGAACAGCTGGCACTCTGAAGCTATCTCAAGAAGGTTACATCCAGAAGGTGTTGGGCAGATTCAACATGCAGGATGCAAAACCAGTTAGCACTCATTTGGCAAGTCACTTAGAGCTGTCTAAAGAGCAGTCACCAAAGTCTGCTGAAGAGCATGAGTCCATGAAGAAAATTCCTTATGCATCAGCTGTAGGAAGTCTGATGTATGCCATGATTTATACCAGGCCGGATATAGCACATGCAGTGGGAGTTGTGTGCAGACATATGGCAGATCCGGGCAAGCAACACTGGGAGGCAGTGAAATGGATTCTGAGATACCTAAAAGGCACCTCAGGCAACTCACTTTGTTTCAGGAAAAGTGATGTTATCTTACAAGGTTTTGTTGATTCAGATCTTGGTAGTGATCTGGACACCAGAAGAAGTACCACTGGATATGTTTATACCTTGGGTGGCACTGCAGTGAGTTGGGTTTCAAAACTTCAGAAGGTTGTTGCTCTCTCAACAACAGAAGCAGAGTATGTAGCTATCTCTGAAGCTAGCAAAGAGATGGTATGGCTGAAAAATTTTCTGAAGGAGTTGGGCAAGGAACAAAATAATAGTGTGTTGTTTTGTGACAGTCAAAGTGCAATTCACCTTGCCAAGAACCCAGTCTTTCATGCAAGGACTAAGCACATACAACTGAAGTATCACTTCATTCGTGGTTTGCTTGAAGATGATGTTTTGCTGCTGGAGAAAATACTTGGTGCAGAGAATCCAACAGACATGTTCACCAAGGTGGTTACCACAGAGAAACTGAGGCTGTGCAAGTCCTCAGTTAGCCTCCATGGATGATTGATGGAGGGGTGCCGTAGCAGTTTATTTCTACAGTTACATTAAGCAGGGTTAATACATTGAGATGTTTGCTTTGTTTGGAGTTCAGACTCCAAGTGGGAGATTGTTAGAGTGTGGAGTCAGAACTCATGCGTATCTGCACGGGATCACACTCTGTCTCAGGGGAGCATCCACTGCTCCAGGGAAGCATTCGCTGTATCAGTGGAGCATGGCGAGCACTTGCTGTCTCCAGGGAAGCAACCGCTGCTCCAGGGGAGCATCCACTGCTCCAGGGAAGCATCCACTGTGCCAGGAGAGCATGCCAGGAGAGCATGTCATTGTGCGTTCTCGCACGGGAGCATATGGAGTACCAGGGGAGCATCTGCAGTCGCTGGAGGGCATGCTCGGTCCCAGGAGAGCATCTGGGGGGACAGGCGAGTATGCGTGTCTGATGTATCTCAGAAGAGGGTTTACATTTATTAGGGATATTATTGTCCTTAATGCCCTGACTAATGACGCCCTAATCTCCTAGTATAAAAAGATGGGCTGTCTCTTTGTATTAAAATCGGGAATCTGGTTGGTGATTACTAGTGGAATCATGTTACGGCCGTGGACGTAGGAAGGCATCTTGTCTCCGAACCACGTAAAAATCCATGTGTGTTCTTGTGTGATTCTTCTTCTATTCTTTCCTTATTTCTCTGTTCTGATCTCGTGTGTGGATCGTGAGAAAGAGAGTCGCATGTCCTCATGTTCTGGGTACTCCGGAGTTATATTCCCAACACTCCTCACATACAAAATCACTACCTTAGGTCGGATAACATATTTACTCCGACGGATGTGAATACGTTATCTTAACCCGTCATCAAACGGGGCCTCGAGACCCTATTTGACACGAGAATGGGATACTCAAATTGATGAGATAAAATGACGAGCTTCGTCCGCTCTCCTCACACACAAAATCACCCGCTCTAGTGGGAAGCTTTCCCTATCGCAGAAGAAAACTGTGACGAAAGCTTTCCAGAGCTAAAGATCGTTGCAACTGTTAAAAGGCTGGCATGGCAACCTCCCCCCCCCCCCCCCTTCTTTTTAGAAGAGAAACATTTGCACGTGTGCGTCAACAACTGGGTGCACACTCGGCCCTAATCAATTGGTCCAGCAGTCAACAGGGACCGGGTGACGTGACCAAAGCCTCGCGTGGACCAATTAAATAAACCGGCAGGTGTGCGCCCTTTATCGCACCCACCCATTGTGCCGCAAGTATTAATTTCTCTTCTAGCTACAGAGGCGGTTTAAGCTGGGTGTGCAACCCCACGCGCGCATTAATGAATACCCTTGTAAACTAATTACCGACCGACAATCTTAGATGTTCCTCCCGCAATAAAATAAAATAAACCTTGTGGGGGTGGTCATCACATTCATCCCCCACCATGCATGCATCGATCTACCTTTGACAAGATTTCAATATATATAATATATGTTCCTTGGGGGGGGTTTAAATATATATGGATCAAACCCACTTGGAAAGCACACATAAATTTTGGTTGCTAGCGCGCTTCTCCCCCAACTGTGACTTGTATTGATGTGGGAAGCCTCTTATACTTCTTGTTCTTCCGCCTCTTCGACCTTCCTCCCGCGAGCGACTGGTTCCTCTCACTATCAGAAGAAGAGACGACAGTCACCAGACCCACCCACTCCATGCAGCTGCTACTAAATGCGACTGACCGCACGTATTTACCTCCACGGCCGTCGCCGGTGGGGCATATTAATTGATGTTCACCGAAAAGCTAACTAAAATCCAGCCGCCATCAATCAAGAGCAGGCAGGTGCTAACCGCACGCTAATCTGGGGCAGCTGCGCGCGACGGTGTGGGTGGTGGTTGGGTGGGGGGAGAGTAAGTGCGCATTTGGTTGACGTATGAATGGAGAGGATTCTAATTGTTAGAATATTTCTATCATCTTAACTAAATATAAAAATAATATCTTGATTCTCGTTCTCCACATATGAAAGAGATATACACATAGTGACATCTTAAAATTTCAATAATCTCCTGGAGAGATATTTCAAAATAAATTTTGATAATATTTAGTAATTAAATACCTATCAACTATTTAAATTTATCTATTTAACCCCCCCCCCCATCTATCATCTTAGTCAATTTAAATTTCACTTAACACTTTTAAACATCCCAACCAAACGCTACCTAAACTGGTCTTAGGGCGCTTCCCCGTTCTTCTGACTCACGGTGGTGGGTTGGGTTCAAATGATCAGTTTACGTGCTACCCTTTTTTTTTATCTACTTTAAAATTTAAATGGCTAGCTTTAATGCCAAGTCTGTCCAGTTGATGGATGTTGGTCCGACCTGCTTACTACTCATGAATGACTAATGAGAAATTAACCGGCCAAGTTATCTGGAGACAAACCAGGAAGGTTCGTGTTTACGACGAGGATGTAAATTGAGATGACGCCTCGTTACGTATATATTGACGAGGCTTTTATCCGCCTCTCAGTTGGCGTCGTAGGTGAGAATCTCGATTTGATAAGTATAAAGTTCACCTTTGTTAGAGAAATTAGTGTAAAAATTTAAGAAGAAGACTTAAAAGATCTTATATTAAAAATTATAAAGAAAAGTATGGGTTTATAAGTAACATCTAAATATTCTCATTTGAATATATTTTTATCAATAAAATAAAATAAAATTTTAACGGCTCTCAAACATAACGAAGATAATAATTCAAAAAAGAGACACTCCAAATTTATACGTGATGCTTCGATCTCTCAAGTTCACGTTGTTCTTCTACGGTAGCCGTCGTTAGGGGTGAACACGATTTGATTTGATTTGATTCGAACAGAATTTTTTTAAAATCAAATCGAACCGAATCGAAGCTTCAACTCAAATCAAATCAAATCAAACTAGTTTGAAACCAGATCAAATCAAATCAAATTAATTCGGTTTGATTCGATTTGATTCGGTTTGAACCATATTCATCTCTCCTTTTAGAAATTAGATTGAATTCAAATAACAGTAGATAAATGTAAGGTAAAAGAATTTCTACTAAATAAAGTAAATATTAAAAAATTAACATAAACAGTTGTAACTTACGAGAACAAGCTCCATAATATTTTCACATAAAAAATTAAGAACTTCAGTTACAGTAAAATAGAAGGTGATTTGAAACTTATTTCATAAAATTGAAAACCTCGTTAGGACGGTGAAAATTGAACTTTTTAAGTTAGAATTTATAGTTACATATATATTTATATTAATTAGATAAAAATATTCTTAAATTCAGATTATTCAGTTCGGTTTGATTTTGTTCAGCTTCTTGAACTTTAAAATCAAATCAAACTAAAATTTTTAATACATCTCGGTTTGAACTCAAATCGAAATATTTTAAATTTTAACTCAAATTAAATCGAACCAAATCTATCGATTCGATTTAATTTTTAAATTAAATCCGAATAATAATCACCCCTAGCCGTCGTCGTTGATCTCTTTATCTTCTTAACTATTTGCATAAATAATTTATAAAAATGTCCGTATCTGGACGAGGAGGAGAAGGAAGGCTTTTGGAAGTGAAAGAATACTTTTGATTAATTACTAGCTGGGTCCAGGGTGATTAAAGTTGAGCTCATTATGTAGCTTCGCTTTTGTGTGGGGGTGGTCCTTAGTTCAAAGGTGTATATACAATAATTGTTGTTTCTCTGGGTGGCTATTGTTGTTTGGAAAAATTAATCTTATATCTCTCGAATCTTTTAAAATTATTTTTATATTCTTATGCTATCGTATTTGTCGTAATACTTTTAAAAGCCTTAAGAAAAGATTTATTATATCCATATTGACCTCTATTCTTAAAATAGAAAATTACTCTTATCCCCTTGTGAGGAGACATAATGATTATTTTTTAAGAATTTTAAAGATGTTACAATAAATACGATAAAGATAAAGATATAAGAATAATTTTAAATAATTTTAAGAGTATAGAGATAATTTTGTGAAATATTACAGTAAATTATATATATATATATATATATATATATATATATATATATATATATATATATATATATATATATATATATAGAGAGAGAGAGAGAGAGAGAGAGAGAGAGAGAGATTCATTGCCACCGGGGACCACGGAAGAGTGATGTCACCGATTTTAAAATCACACAATTTAATATTTAATGTTTAATTGACACCGTTAAATCTTCTATATTGTCATAAATTTAACTACACGTGAAAATTTATTCAAATCTGGTATCAAAAATATAGATATTATATGATAAAAAAATACTATTTAAGCCGTTCATTTTATGTCAATCTAATGCACAAAAAATAAATATTAGATCTATATGATTTTTAATTCACAAGTGATGTATGAATTATTCAAATCTTCTTTAGAGGGGGGGGGAAATATTGCCGTGTACCCTTTCCGATATCATTTCAGCCTTTCAGATATTCATACATCAAGTATGTTGTTACGTGAAAAGATACGTACACTGATCATGACATTAAAAAGGATAATTAATCATGGTATTTTTCTCTCTCCCAAGAAGATATTCTTGAGATTAAAATTTAAAAAAAATCATAGAAACTATATATGCTAACAGTACTACTATTCACATGAAATCTCTCAAAAAAAAATGCATATACATTTTCTAAGAGATGCATATGTCTTCTTTCCTTGAGTAGATCATATATATATATATATATATATATATATATATATATAGTCGATCGAAAGGTCTCCAACCTTATATATGGTGTTACCTGTGGTTCTCTTTCCTCCTTGGAAAGGAGAGTGTTTTCCCTGCCCCCACATGATTGAAAACTATTGAACTACCACCCTCTTAATTAGCCTTCAGCTGGGAAGTTAATCCATTGTGGTCACTCACACACATTAAAATTGGAGGGAAAAAAAAACACAGGCCAATTTAATTCATTGCCGTTGGGCCGGGGCATCTGCAGCCACTGCCACTGCTAACAGTACTCAACCCATAAATGATCAGGTCCAATAATATGAATGGCACATGTAGAGACAACCTGGACGTGTATGATGGCTGCAATCTGTGCATCTGCAGAGCTTGCCCTACAGTATTGAATAGTGTCATGCACCCAACTTGTGGCATCCATACATACACACATTCCTGCCGGCCGGGTTACCAATATCGGTCCTTGAATGGCTTATATATCCTTCGTCATGAGGCCGCTGGTTGATGCTACTGTGCACTGTTAGGTGGCAACCTATATATGCACTGTTTAATTAAAGTGGGGGGGGGATGCCACTCCTTAATTTCCTTCATCTGCCTCCTTATTCTACTTAGAAGAGATAAATCTTTTCATGCATCTATATATATATAGATTATTCATAATCTGCTGATTTCGTTCTCTCTCTACTTATTTCTCTCTCTCGCTCTCTCTGTGTGTGTGTGCGCGCGCGCGCGCGCGCGCGCCAACTCTCTACTTAGATACCCAAGTCTGCTTCTCCCTTTCTCTGTGTGTGCCAACTCTCCACTTAGATACCCAAGTCTGCTTCTCCCTTGCGTTCTATTAATATTGTATCTATGCATGATGGCAAATCATGAGGACGCACTGCGAAGTCATCTTCTGATGATCCCATGCCTGCTGCTGGCCGTGATCACCCCGGCCACAGCTAAGGTCCCGGCTATCATCGTTTTCGGGGACTCCACGGTCGACTCCGGCAACAACAACGTCATCGGCACCATCCTCAAGAGCAACTTCGAGCCCTACGGCAGGGACTTCTACGGCGGGAAGCCCACGGGGAGGTTCTGCAACGGGAGGCTGGCCACCGACTTCATATCGGAGGCCTTAGGCTTGAGGCCGACGGTGCCGGCCTACCTCGACCCCGCCTACACCATCAGGGACTTCGCAGTCGGCGTCTGCTTCGCCTCCGCCGGCACCGGGCTCGACAACGCCACCTCGGACGTTCTTGTAAGTAGTCTTACAGCTTAATTAATTGCGTCTTTTCTTCTTGATGGTGTTCATATACACTTGCTACTACGTACAGCCCATGATCATGAACGTCTCAAATGTTAGCAAAATGTCCGGTTAAGCATTGACACTGAGAAAGTAACTTGGGTTTATCCATGGAACGGACGTCGATCGATTACTTCGATCTTCATATATACATCGCAAGAAAAGCAACAATCTGATCTAGTGACAGAAACCCATGAGAACAAAGTTTGTGTTTTTTCGCTCATACATATAGACTTAATTTACATGCTTTTAAATCCTGTCACAAACTAATGAGACATTTTTTTATTTACTTTTGCATGGAGAATCACAAGAATAACAACAGCACAGTCTCTCTGACTAGCTCTGTACATGTCACTGTTCTTCCTGCGTTTCTAGTCTGTTATCCCACTGTGGAAGGAACTGGTCTACTTCAGGGAGTACATCCAGAGGCTGGGCAAGTATATGGGCAAGGCCAGGGCTCTTGATACGTTAAAGGAGGCCCTCTACATCTTTAGCATCGGCACCAACGACTTCCTCGAGAACTACTACCTCCTCCCCGGCCGGTCATCCCAGTTCACCGTCGACCAGTACGAGGACTACCTCCTCAGCATCGCCGGCGCCTTCCTAGCCGAGATCTACCGCCACGGCGCCCGCAAGATATCCTTCACGAGCCTCTCCCCCATCGGCTGCCTGCCGCTGGAGAGGACCGTGAACTTCTTCAACGGCGGCGGCTGCAACGAGGAGTACAACCAGGTGGCCCGGCGGTTCAACGCCAAGCAGGCGGCGCTGGTGCAGCGGCTGACGGCGGAGCTGCCGGGGATCAGGCTGAGGCAGAATTCACTCTACGACCTGTTCGCCGACATATACCGTAGCCCGTCCTCCTATGGTAAGTAGTCCTAGCCTGGCCTCTCTCCCCCATGATGAGCTTGGCGTGTGGTAGCTAGCTAGGACACCACTGCACCACTACTGCTGCATGGGACTTGCCCAACAAGTTTTTTCGGCTATTCAATTCTGAATCCATTGAACTCCTGCAGTACTGTTCTAGCCAGCTTGGGACTGCATGTTAGGGTAGTAATTTAAGTAGCTTGACAATGCCTCACACAGTTAGGACAAGTCCTATATATATATATATATGGTAGTAGACGGCTATATATATATATATGGTATATATATATATATAGCCTTCTACTACCATATATATATGTAGATAGATATATCATCAACCTGGGTACATGGAATAATATTGGAGTGGGTGTTGATTTATAGATTCTCAGATACCGCTAATTAGAAAAGGAGTACTGGAGGGGATCTATATATTACAGTCTGGTAATTAATCTGGGCCAGCAGAGATCTGAACCGATTTGACCATTCAGATCATGAATGAGGGGTGAGGATGTTTGCAAATAAAATTACAGTGTGCCTCTAGTACTGTAAGTTTAATGAGTAATATTTATCTGATTGAGTTCAGTTTAGTCGTAATCTTACTTAGAGATTTTTTTTTAAATTAAACTCTCTTAAAATGGATATGCTGACGAGATTAATTAAGGAATGTGAGGAGTGGATCATGCATGTTGGGCGATTGAAATAGACTAGTTGAAGGACATGTCCAAGACACCTGTTTAATTAATGTGCATGAACCTCATTTAATTGGGACGGATGGGGTAAGAAAACTCGATTATATAAGTGAACATGTGAGAAGCTGGTCTTCATTAATTTGTTGGTCTCTTTATATATTTGGGATTTTCTGTTGAGACACACACATATATATAGTAGACTTACCTTGTCCTCCTGTGGTAAATGTTAACGAAAAGGGCATTATTGTACCTACAAAGGATCGAGGCATATATATATATATATATATATATATTATGCTTCATGTTGATAGGAGTGCCATTAGTTAATGTCGGATCACCTTAAGCCACCAGCTCCAATAACAAGCTGGATGGGTCAAGGTTGCGGCCGTGGATCATCCATGTGAGATCTATAACCAAGGCTCGTCTGAACCTACATTAATATATATGGACCCGATGGAGATGGTTTATCTTTAACTGACATATTATATTTTGCTATTTTATTTGTCACTTTTTTTCAGCATGCAATTTTTAGATTGGACAATTCATGGAAGAAAACAAAATCATATTCAGTACTTCAAAACTCAAGATTAATTAATAATAAATTTAAGTTTGAATCTGATCTTATCTCAAGCTACATTAAGAAGAGAGTGATAAATGAGATGGTAAAAAATGCAACATTAATCTTTAACTGAGATAGCTTTATATATATATATGTGTGTGTGTGTGTGTGTGTGTTTTTTTTTTTTTTACTCTTTTACAAACCACCAGACAATTAACAAGTGTGTGTGTGTGTGTGTGTGTGTGAGTGAGAGAGAGAGAGATGGACTTAAATTTTGGTCATGAGGGTGGGATGAGTTTATGTAGGAGAATTCAATTCCCTTTCTCCAGATTTGACTTGACCAAATGGGGATGGAAAGTACCGGTCCCCTAGCTCCACCCCTACTTGAGGAGTCGGCAATCGAAGGGAATCGATATTAAAAGCCTCAACAACTATGTATTCACCACCATTATGGCCACCATGTTATGTAAATATATATATATATATATACACGCCACCCATTCATTTCAGGCGTTTGGCAGCCAGCCTCTTCAGAGTTGCCACATGCTGTACACGCACGCCAGGAAGGCGTGCAGGTTTCATCCATCCAGATGGAAATTATCTTGGAGAATTAAACGTCGACCGTACGTTTGCACCCTTTTTCCTTTTTTTTAAGTTACCTTTGGATGTGCAATTGGTAAAACCTAATAATTAAAAGATTGGTGCTCAAAACTATTTAGAGTAATATTTAGTGTAGCTCGTCCATTAATTATATTCATCGGTGTAATTAGTGTAATATTTTATAATTATTTTAGTAGTCCTCACGTCTAATTAATTTGGTGTGTCGTTCACTTCACCCAGTAACGTAACGTGAGGATCACGTAAAAATAAAACTCTGACTTTATAAATAGTGAAATTGAACTAATTTCACTATTTACAGGGAGACCAAAAAAAGTTATGTGACCTTCACGTCACGTCATCTGATGACGTGAACAGCTAATTACACCAACTTAATTAGACGTGGAGATTGTTGATTTATTTTTTTAATTAGATTCTTATCCCGCCCCCTTTAAATACATACATGCATAAACATGTGAATCAAAGACAATGGGGATGAAATGATGAGAAATACTAACCGTGATCGCCACCAAGGATTAACAACGCCGCAAGGATGAAGAAAGGAGTGCAACGACGCTGTGTACCTCGGAAAGGGATGAAGACTTGATCGCGCTTAAGAACGGGATGCGGGGAATGGTGTGGGATCGACCTCCTCTCCTTCCAGCCGGCTAGATGAAGAGGGCCTCACGTTGTATTCATGCTCTCCTGCAAAACAAAGATGAAACACAAAGGTAAAAACCCATTAGAACATGAAGTGTAGAAATCTGCCCAAAGTGATAAAATAGCATGAATAAAATAGGGAGAATACACCGGGGGGAGGTTTTTAACCCCTGTGGGAGGGTGGAAAAGATAGGTGGGTGTGTTGTGCATGCATGAGATTTGAAATCATGAGATTTGATTAAGAGAATAGAGAGAAAACGACGATGCAAAACGGAGAAAAACGCATGTGTAGCAGAAAATGTAGAAAACTGTGATGATTTGTGATTTTGAGGAGACTAGAACTAAGAGTGTAGACCATGAAATCAAGCTCAGAAGAATGCAATGAAAAGCTAATACTTCCCTCTCCAAGATAGGGTCGAAGTTGTGAGTTGGAGTTGCAACATGGCTTCGCCCCACGTCCGGAAAGAGCCCCCCTTTGCAACTGCGAACTGGGCAGTTTTTATAGAGTTTTGTAAGAAAGTCTCATCTTCTTATCACGATTCCCGGAGATAGAGTCCAAGATAAATCGAGTTCTCTGGATCAAACTCGAGATAATACTAAGGACAAGAGATAGGAACAAACGGGGATCAATTCGGAGAAGGATTCTAGAAGATATGGCTCTTGGAAGGTAGCCCCGGAGCCTTATCTGCAGAGTTTTAGTTGAACTAGGATACTTAAACCCTCAACTGTTGAGTGTGATTCTGAGCAAGATAGCCAATGGAATTTGGAGTTCTTTGGACTGAATTCAAGATAATACCAAGGAGAAACCATAGGAACAAACGGCGCTCAATTCGGAGTAGATTTCAAGAAGTTATGGACTCTGCAAGAGGGCCATGACGCACAAAAACCGAGCAGAGTCCAGCAAGAATTGGACTCTCAGGTGTATGTAACGGTCTATCGGCGGACCGTCAGAGTGATGTAACGGACTAGGGTAGGTCCGTCACACTCTAGGGGTCGAACGGGATGATTTCGGATAAGTTTCGGTGTAACGCACTCATACTGGACCGTCACATGGCTCTAACGGTCTAGGGTAGGACCGCCACGCTCTAGGGGTCGAACCGGATCATTTCAGGCAAGTTTCGGTGTGACAGTCTAACGTAGGACCGTCACACTGCTCTAACGCACCTATGTAGGGCCGTCACACTGATGGAGGAAAAAATTGAGCAAACAGCACGTGACCTTGGAAATTGAAGCGTATCTCTCAAACGGGGCAGAACTAGCGAAAGTGGTAGAAGAAGAAATTGTAGATAACTGAGAGGGGAACAACTTTCATGAAGAAAGTAAGTTGAGAAAATGAAAATAATAGGGAGAAAATGGGGCTAGAATAGAGAGGAAAATTCTGGAAAATAGGTGAACAGCACAGCACGCCGGAAAAACACAAATATCTCACAATCGGGGTAGAACTGGCCAACGGCATAAAAGAAGAAATTGTAGATCTTTGAAAGGGTAACAACTTTGGTGAAGACAACTTTTTGAATAGAGGAACATAAGGAGATGAAAAAGGACCACTTTCATAACTGCGCAGTGAGAGAGAGCCGATTACTTGAGGGAAGCCGGCCTAAATAGGCCGAAAGTTGACTTGGAAGCTGGAATTTGATAAGATAAGCTC
Source organism: Amorphophallus konjac (assembly GCA_022559845.1). Lineage (NCBI taxonomy): Eukaryota > Viridiplantae > Streptophyta > Magnoliopsida > Alismatales > Araceae > Amorphophallus > Amorphophallus konjac. Next base: position 19,966,960 of record CM040121.1, read on the forward strand.
CAGGGCTTTAAGAAATCATGATGTCCAAGACTCAAAGGATATGAAATGGTAAAAATGGGCTTGAAATCCATCCGAGAAAGTTCCAAAACAATGGCTAATTCGGGACATCAAAAATGATGAATAAGAGAAATGACACAACTTGTGGGCTAAAACGGGTGTCAACAGATGCCCCTCCTTGATGTCCGCTTTGCAAGGGAACGAGCGAAAGCGACACGGAGGTGAAATGGAAAGGAGATGGAGTGAAAGCAATAGCGACGTGAAATGGAGATGAAGCGGAGATGAAACGGAGAGAACTGATAAGCGGGCATCAAGGTAAAAAGACACCCGTCATGACCAACAAGCGACAGGAATTCTCCCGAAAATGCCGAACTAACCACCTGAAATGATTGACAAGGATGAGACATGTCTGGAGAACTAAACTAAAGGAGAAAAAGGAAACACGACCAACCTCATCGAGGACACAATCCACGGACAATGAGTGGGTCGGCAGGAACACAGCATAAGAGCTGGAAAGGAGAATAAGACTTAGATAAAATCCAGACAGGAATCACGTTGGCCTACCAAACCAAGCGGGAAGATTAGAGAAATCGTTTGAATTCAGAGTGGAATGTGATTCTCTTATCCAAGAGAGCTTAAGTGCAATTAACCAGTGCTGAGGAGAAATCTTGAACGGATCACGAGGCATGAATGCTCAAAATGACATGATGCATGCTGGGCTAAAATAAAGAAATCATTAAAACGAATGCAAAGAAAGATAAAATAGAAAGTACTCAAGGATAATATTGCTAGACTGAGCTAGGACGGGGTCAAGAGTCTTCTTGCAACCACGGCGTGCGAGACAGAGTTCGTCGTCCCCCACCCGACTCAACCGAGCGGCCTATCCAACGATTAACCCTATGCTCCTACATCATCATCATTTTTGTTAAAGGGGAACATCAGATCCCGGAACACACGGGCAACCAGCCGGTCCTTGAGAGGCTATAATAACGTAGATACCATATAGTAATGCAACAATGAGAAGGGATAGAGAGCCATACCCGACTTACCTGCCAAGCGAAACGACATCTTTTTTTTGAATTTTCTGATTTTTTTTATATTTTTATGGATTTTCAAATAAGACAACAACAATATGAATGACCATGATAAACAAGCATGAACATAACATGGATAACGCTCAACTGAACGACATATAACAGTCAAACGAATGGAAAACAACGTAACAAGATGAATAAGCACATATGCAATGGCATGAACAAACAACACGTATGCAAGATGAACGTGGGGGACAAGACAACAATGCAGTGAGACAACACACGGTTGGGACAAGAACATGAGGAATGACCACACGGTTGGGACAGCACACGAGATATAAAAGGACGACTAACAACATATGCAAGACAACTAACAACACATGGTGAAGAACAAAATATGTGTGGGACAACACGGTGGGACATAGACACGGCGAGACAAGGACACAGCGGGACAAAGGACATAAACAAGCCCTTCAATCAAAACCCAAGATCAGAATGAAGCAGAACCGCCAGGTTCATAATCGTGAGGTAAAGCCCTCTCATATAGATATGATCATTGCAAACAAAAACTGAGAAGGACACAAGCTTCAGAATAGATCGAGAGACATGATTGAAGAAGGGAAGAACAGATCAAAGATATGAACAGGAGACAGATAGAACAAAATACGGAGCAAGGAAAGCTTGAGTACCTGCAACCTGCACAATTAGCAAACAGATTACGTATCTATTCTCAAAATATAAAAGATAAATATTTTTAGATTTTTCAATTTTCTTGATTTTTTTTTGATTTTGAAACTATTTGATTTTTTTTTTACTTTTGACAATATCTCATCATTTTTTTTTAGATTTTTTACAATATCTCATTTTTTTAGATTTTTAAATAGTAATCCGCAGCACCCAAAGACAGGCTCTAACTACTGGCCAGAGATCGCCGTCCCTCCCCTCTCATTAAAGACTTCCTTTGAGCAGGGCGTGCATGTGAGGGTGACTTACCATAACCAACTGCCTCTAAAGAACGGTGCTGTAACGACCCGAGAATCCGATTACCGGGAAGGCCCGATAACTCGAGACTCGCACCGCCACCCACGAGTCCGAAGACTCGGAAGGGTTAGAAGAATGGTGTGAAAACTACACAAGTATCACAAGTAATTACAGAAATTAAACAGTTATAATAATAAGCAGGAAATAAATTAACATTTTGCATAGTCCACAATAGAAAAATAACAACAACAGTAGTAGTCCACAACTAGTACAGAGACAAGAAGGAAAAGTACAGCTACACGGGACATACCCCGACTCTGACCTCTGGCACTACCTCTGGGCACCAGCACCACACTGCACTCCCGACGCGCTCCCCGAAGGTGGCGCCTCACCTGAAACACGGTGAAAAACACGTAGGGAATGAGTCTCGGAACAAGACTCAGTAGGGATCACTCGAACCCTACCTCGAAGACGGGAAACCACTACGCTAGCGGTAAAGGAGTACCTCGGAAAGGGAAGCCCTGTCCTCAACCGAACCAAGCCCTGCGGCACGTGAACCAGCAAACATGTCACGGTGAGAAGATCGAACTCAACGGTCAACCCGGCAACACCCGAAGGTCAAAAATGCCCGACTGATAATCTGACACTCCGTACTCGACAGGAGTACCACCCACTAGAAGCACAGCAGGTAGCGTCCCCTGACGTCTTACACCGCGCCGCTAGTGAACCGCCTGACGTGGTAGCTCCTACCAAAGGCGCAAACACCGCACAAGTAACCACAAACAAGTGACTAGCTGGGGTCACGCCCGTCGACGTGGGTCCAACCGCCCCCAACCACGTGTGCACACACAGACCACGTGTCCTAGGTCTGGCCCTCTGACCGGTTTTCTCCCGTAGCCGGACTCTGGCTACCGACAAGGGGCCTACGGTAACCAGTCCACAAATCGTCTCAAGGTGAGTGCCCGTACACCACTCCCAGGTGAGACCAGCACCTCGTACTGGTGGGCTACGACTAGTGGAGGGTCACTGAAGGAGTAGACTCTCAAGACAACGGAAAACAACGTCCGAACCTGACGAAGTACGGGGGCCGTCCCACGTACCAGCACCATCGCACGGTGACCACGGTCGGAAAAGAACGGACGCACCGCCCACGGCCAAACACATGACCCACTCGGGGATCATCTTCCAGGAAGACTCACGACATGCGGGGGAACTCCACCGCACACACACACCGATACACGGTGACTCGATCGAGCGAGAACACGGAAACCCGAAATGCCTGGGGTCACCCGGACCCACCAAGCCCACAGGCACGCTGATCAAGGTAAATGGAACCTCCGGACACCCAAAGACACGGTCACGGAACTCCACGAGGTGTCCAAGACACACACGGCCCAAGAGGAACACCAGACGACAGGACAGATCGCGCTAGGGACCCCTAGCGCGACAAGGCAGAACGCGCTAGGACCCCCTAGCGCGACAAGGCAGATCGCGCTAGGGCCTCCTAGCGCGACAAGACAGGTCGCGCTAGGGACCCCTAGCGCGACATGGCAGGTCGCGCTAGGACCCCATAGCGCGACCGGAACCGCCCTACTGTTCATCTTCTCCGATGAACGCGCCCCATCGGGGCAGCGTGACCATCAAGAACGCGCTACTGGAGCATCGCGCGTTCTCAGTCCGCGCCCGAAAAATGGTGGAAACTCCCAAAAACTCCAACCACGCCTCCATGCCTCCACCGGAGAGGGGGAAATCAAGGGGAATGACCCCTAAGGACCCCTAGTATGCTTCTAAGCCATCAAAACATGAAATAGCGGGCTAAAACCATAGATCGGGCGAGCTCTCCCCAAATCATGGAAAACCCCAAACCCGCTCAAACAAGCCTCTCTCGGCCTCCCCGCGGCCTACAAATCACGGAAACGAACGGCAAGAGGCTAAGGAACGTCACCCTACCTCAATGGAGCGAATGCTCCGCCGGATCGTCCGCGAACGCAAGAAATCACTTTGGAAAACCCTCGTTCTTCAAGCTTCCCACGAGCACCGCACGTCCCCACGATCGCCTCACCGCCGCCTACGTCGCCGCGCCGTCGCCCCGCCGTTGTCAGCAGCCGGAGAGGAGCTAGCCGCGCTCGAACGGGAGGAAGAGAGGGAGAGAGGGAGGTCACGGTGGGGAGGAAGGAGGAAGAAGAAGAAGAAAGAGAAGGTGGGGAGGAGAGAGAAAATAGGGGGTATTTATAGAAAATCTGAAAAACGCGAAAAATACCGAAAAATAGCAAATTACACCCCCGCGATCCTCGGAACGCACCGATCGCAATGGCACCACTCGTGCCCAGGTGAACGGCCCGGTTCACCCGCAGCGAGCTTCCGAAGGAAAAGTCGAAACACACACCGGAAATCGGAAAACATGCGCGGAAAAGCCGCGGAACGCCTCCGGGCCTCCGTAACGACCCCGGATCACGCCGATCCGACCACGAAAAATGTTCGAAGCGAAATTTCGGACTCAGCGGAGCCGAACACTCCGAAAACCAGATCCGAGACCCGCGAAGAAGGATCCGAAAGGTCCGGGATATTACAGCCCTCCCCCCTTAAAGAATTTCGTCCTCGAAATTGAGAACAACCCAAGGGGAAAGAAGAGGAAGAGTCACTCAAACAGGTAAGGAAACTGCTGACGCATCTCGTCCTCACGTTCCCAAGAGGTCTCACCACCAGAGTGCCGCTGCCACACCACCTTTACCAAGGGGATGACCATGTTCCGCAGGCGCTGCTCTCGCCTATCCTCCACGCGGATCGGAAACTCTGGGAGAGAGTGATCTGGAGTCACCTCAGGTCAAACAGAATCCTCGAGCACGTGAGAGTCATCGGGCATATACCTCCGCAACATCGAGACGTGGAACACGTCATGCACCGACGCTAACTCAGGGGGTAACTGCAACCGGTAAGCAACCTCACCAATGCGCTCTATAATCACGAAAGGACCAATATAGCGGGGACTCAGCTTCCCACGCCGTCCAAAACGCATCACTCCCTTCATCGGAGAAACTCTCAAGAACACACGATCGCCCAAGGCAAACTCGAGGGGCTGCCTCCTACGGTCAGCATAGCTCTTCTGCCGACTCTGGGCCGCCAACATGTTCTGACGAACTAGGTGCACAACATCCACACATTGCTGCACCAAATCCGGTCCCGTCAAAACACGCTCACCCACCTCAAACCAATCAAGCGGAGTCCTACACGGACGCCCGTACAACGCCTCATATGGAGCCATGCCGATGCTCGAATGAAAGCTGTTGTTATAGGCAAACTCCACCAACGGTAGGTGATGAATCCAACTCCCCTGCCACTCCAGGCAGCAGGATCTCAACATGTCCTCCAAAGTCTGAATGGCCCTCTCAGACTGACCATCTGACTGAGGATGATACGCCGAGCTAAATGCCAACTCCATGCCAAGAGCTCGCTGGAAACTCCTCCAGAATCCAGAAGTGAAGCGCGGATCCCGATCCGACACGATCGAAATGGGGACTCCATGCAACGGCACGATCCGCTCCACATAAAGACGAGCCAACTTGGACACGCTCCAGCTGACTTTCACCGGTAACAACCGCGTCACCTTTGTCAGCCGATCCACCAGCAACCAAATATTATCCTGCCCACTCGGGGTCCTCGGCAACCCCACCACAAAATCCGTGGTCACGTGGTCCCACTTCCATGCAGGAACATCCAAGGGCTGGAGAGTACCTCCTGGTCGCTGATGCTCCGCCTTCACCTGCTGACAGATCAGGCACCTGGCCAGAAATTCGGCAACATCTCTCTTCATGCCAGGCCACCAAAATTACCTCCGCAAGTTCCGATACATCTTCGTCGCACCCGGGTGTACGGTGTACCTGCTCCCATGAGCCTCGCGTAACACTGCACGACGAACCTGCTCCTCCGCTGGAACATACAGCCTGCCGCGAAACCTCGCAGCACCGTCCTCGCCGAGCTCCACATCAGTCATCGCCAGAATCCGGGGCAACTCAGGGTCCGCATGCTGAGTCTCTGTCACCTGACGATGGATAGCAGGAGTGACAGTCAGACTCGCGAGCACTGCCAACCCTGGCTCCTGGGGAATCTTGAGCCTGAAAGATACTTCGGGCACTTGTTCCCAGAGCCTCCACTTCCTCAACATCAAGGCACTGACCGCAACCTTCCGACTCAAGGCATCGGCGATGACATTCATCCTGCCTGGCTGATAAGACAGGGTGAAGTCATAATCTTTCATGAACTCCATCCAACGCCTTTGTCTGAGGTTCAGGTCCCTCTGAGAGAACACATATCTCAAACTCTGATGGTCAGTGAACACCTCGAACTTCTCGCCGTACAGATAATGCCTCCAGATCTTCAGCGCGAAGATCACCGCCGCCAACTCAAGGTCATGGGTAGGGTAGTTCTCCTCGTGGGGCTTTAGCTGCCGAGATGCATAAGTCACCACTCTACCATGATGCATCAACACAGCTCCCAATCCAACGCCGGAGGCATCTGTACACACCACGAAACCACCCGATCCAGAAGGTAAAACTAACACCGGAGCCGAGGTGAGCAATCTCTTCAGTTCCCTGAAGCTCTGCTCACACTCCTCAGACTAGACGAAAGGCACATCCTTCCGCGTGAGTCTAGTCATCGGGGTAGCAATGCGAGAAAAATCATGGATAAACCGGCGATAATAACCCGCAAGCCCCAAGAAACTCCGGATCTCCGTCACCGAGCTGGGCCTCGGCCACTGCATTATTGCCTCGACCTTGGCGGGGTCCACGGAAATGCCATCACCAGAAATCACGTGCCCCAGAAAGTGCACCTCGCTGAGCCAAAACTCGCACTTACTGAGCTTCGCATACAACTGGTGATCTTGCAACGTCTGCAGCACCACACCCAAATGGTACGCGTGCTCCTCAGCAGACCGCGAATAAACAAGGATGTCGTCCACGAAGATGACCACGAACTGGTCCAAATACGGATGAAACACCCTCTGCATCAAGTCCATGAAGGCTGCTGGGGCATTGGTGAGCCCGAACGGCATCACCAAAAACTCATAATGCCCGTACCTCGTACTGAACGCAGTCTTCTCCACATCGGACTCGCGAATTCTCAGCTGATAGTAACGTGACCGCAAATCAATCCGCGAGAACACTCGCGCGGACTGAAGCTGGTCGAACAAGTCATCAATCCGCGGCAACGGATACTTGTTCTTAATGGTCACTTCATTCAGCTGTCGATAGTCAATGCACAACCGCAGACTACCATCCTTCTTCTTCACAAACAACACGGGCGCACCCCAAGGGGAAAAGCTAGGACGAACATACCCCTTGGCCAACAGCTCCTGCAACTGCGCCCTCAACTCCCTCAACTCAGCGGGGGCCATACGGTAGGGAGCCTTCGCCAAAGGTCCCGTACCAGGCACAACCTCGATCACAAAATCGATCTCCCGCTGGGGAGGCAATCCAGGCAACTCCTCGGGAAAAACATCGAGAAACTCGCACACCACCGGAATGTCCTCGACATTTGGTTCCATCCGATCAAACACAACCACGGACGCGAGAAAACCCTGACAACCAGAATCAAGCAACCGACGGGCTCGAATAGTAGAAATGAGGAATCGAGAAGAGGTGGAACGGATACCTTGGAAATAGAAGGTCCGCTTGCTCGGATGCTGGAAGTAGACCCTCTTCATCCCATAATCCACCACCGCTCCATGAATTTCGAGCCAATCCATGCCTAGAATCACGTCGTAGTCCCGAAGCTGCAACGCGTACAACCTGCCTGGCATACTCCGTCCATCGATCCAAACCGGAACCTGATCGAAGCAATACGGGGTAATCATAAAGTCACCCGAAGGCAACTCTACTGCCAAATCACAGGACAACTGGGTCACCGGCTCCTCGATGCTCAACGCGAAATCCTCCGAAATAAACGAATGAGAAGCGCCGGAATAAAACAAAACCCGAGCCGCGCAACCCAAAATCTGAACGGTACCTTCCACGAGCTGCGACGACACTGCCTCTTCCCTGGTCATGTGCGTGATCTGGCCTCGAGCCCTCTGCCTGCCTCCCACACTAGCTGACCTGGGTAGCGGCGGATACTGTCCCTGCTGCTGCTGCGTGCCTCTGCTGCTGGGGGACCTGCTGCTGCGGCGGCCTCTGAGGACAGTCACGCGCCATATGCCCTGGCTGGTCACACCGAAAATAGATGATCGGAGCCGTGCACTGCCTGCCTGGGTGGGTCCCACCACACCGTGGACAAGGTCCTCGTGATCCACCCACAGATCCCTGGCGCTGCAAAGGAATCGGCTGTTGTACACTGCCCGATGAAGCCTGCCCCTGATCCTTGTGCTTCTTACGAAAACTCTTCTTCAAGAACTTCTTGACCTTCGAGCCGAAGGACGCAGATCCTGCTACCGACCCTGCCGGTGTCGGCACTCCCGAACCACCCGACGTATGCTGAAAGGAACCCTGCTGCTGGGTAACCGACTGTTGGCTGCGACCTGACAAAGACTGTCCCTGGCTGATCGGTCCTCGGGTCCTCTGCATATCCATCTCCAAAGAAACCGTAACACGAGACGCTGTCTCTAGATCAGTGGCCCCATTCGCGATCAGATGGTGCCTCAGCTCCAGCCTCAAGCCCTGTACAAACTGCGTGGTCCTCACTCTCTCATGCTCCATGATGTGAGGTCCATACCGACCCAGCTCGACAAATCGGGCCCTGTACTGCAACACGGACATGTCGCCCTGCACCAGCTCCAGAAACTCCCGCATCCGCTGCGTAGCCACAATATTTGGACAGTACGTACGCTCGAAAGTACTAACGAAGTCATCCCACTCGATCTGCTCAAGTGGACGAAGCTGAAAAGACGTCTTCCACTCGGAAGACGACCACCTCCGAGCCGTACCCTGTAACTGGTTGTAGGCCAACACCACTCTGTCCTCGGCAGTACTCCTTGCAGAACTGAACACCCGCTCCATCTCATCAAGCCAATCACGAGCTGCATCAGGGTCTGCTTGGCCGCCGAAGTAAGGTGGATGGAATTGCAGAAAGTCCCTCACTGCTCGGCCTGGCCCACCCCTAGCTGACGAGCCCTCACCAGCCTCTCCGCCGAACTGCTGAGACATAAGCTGGTACATGCCACGGAAGAAATCCTCGGCCCCCGGAACCCTCGCAGTAGCCGCGGCCTCGGTAGCTCCCGGTGGCGCTCTGCTATGCTCCTCCTGGTCCCTCTGGACCCCCTGCTGGATCTCCTGACCTCCAGCCGACTGCCCCTGCTGAGAGCGAGAGCTCCTCCTCAGCGCCATGCTCGCTCCTGAAGCAAAAGACAGAGAACACAAAAAACGGCAAGGTCAAAACAAACACGCGGTGCCCAATGTCGGCGTCACATGTACATCATCGCTGTGGACTAGTGGACCACTACAATTACGCATGATTTTCATATAATCCCACAACCGCGCTCTGATACCAGCTGTAACGACCCGAGATTCCGATTACCGGGAAGGCCCGATAACCAGAGACTCGCACCGCCACCCACGAGTCCGAAGACTCGGAAGGGTTGGAAGGATGGTGTGGAAACTACACAAGTATCACAAGTAATTATAGAAATTAAATAGTTATAATAATAAGCAGGAAATAAATTAACATTTTACATGGTCCACAATAGAAAAATAACAACAACAGTAGTAGTCCACAACTAGTACAGAGACAAGAAGGAAAAGTACAGCTACACGGGGCATACCTGATAACGCGAAAGTTCGTCGTTTAAAACACGCGTATCAATCTTAAAAATTCCAACTCGCACTAGATAAAAGAGAGACGTAATATGATGGCGAGAAGGGTCGAATCCACAGGGAAGAAGAGATTAATAGAGTTAAAAACCTTAGAGTCCTTTGAAAAACACTTGTGATTTGGATTTGCTTAAAGAAAATAGTGAAATGATGAACAAACCAAACACTTAATTGAAAACACCATGACTATGCGCTTATGCTATAGAAAATAATTGTATGAAGTGGAAAGAAGATATAGAAGAAAGAGATAGAGAGGGAAGAAGAGCAAGAACTAGATCAAGAGAGCAACTCCTTTCATTAACTTAAAAGAAAGAGTACATGAGATGTGAAACAAGTTTATACTAATGACACAATGAGATTACAATGAAGTGAAATATCACAAAAATAATAACACAAGAAAAGCCTGGAGTTTGGAGATGGTAGCAGCAATGGTGATGATAGCGCCGTCCTCTCTTGGCCTTGGATCACGAACAACCTTGTGGAAGATGTCGTCTACGCCGGGAGGAAGTCGCCTTCGTCGTTGAAGCAATCTTTGGAGGGTGAATAACTTTGAACCCAAGAGGAATTAGGGGATGCCCAAGAAGAAGAAGTTGAAGAGGTGGAAGAGAGGAAAAACTTTAATGAAGAACTCAGAGAGAAAAGAAGAAAAGAAGGGCTTCAAAATGGAGACATAACCGAAGCTAGCACCTCGGATGAACAGTAAAATTACAGGACAGCAAGTTAAAAAATGAGAGATAGCTTGAAAACCAGAAGGAATTAGAAGATGAGCAAGAAGAAGAAGTTGTAGAACACGTAAAAACCAAGAACTTTCATGAAGACAGCAAGAGCAGAAAATGACTAGAAGAGGGAGAAATAAGGGGAAGAACAGAGAGAAAACTGTTTCACAGATGAACAGGACAGCACAGTGAAGAATACGAAATAGCTTGAAAACCAGAAGGAATTAGAAGTTGAGCAAGAAGAAGAAATTGTAGAGACTTAAAAATGAAGAACTTTTATGAAGAACACAAAAGGAGAAAATGAACTTACATGGGAGAAATCGGAGGCCTAAGGTTAGGAGAGAAAGAGGGAGAGTGAAAGATTGCTCAAAGAAAAGACTCCCTTCTCCTCCTTGCCATGGGCTATTTATAGGGAAAGTTAGGTAGATGGAGGGTGGAGATTGTATCAAAAGGAGATGATGGCTGAGATTTAAGTGGAATATGATGCATGGGGAAGAGAAAAAGTAGGTGGGCACCCCCTTTCTTGGACTTTAGGCACCCCATTTCCCAAGGCTCATCATGTCTCTCCTTTATTTCAAACTTTGAATGTCCTTTTCCTCCTTTCAAACTTAAACTTTGGATTCTCCTTTTCAAACTTTGAATTCGAAATTTTGAACTTTCCTTTCCCTCCAACTAAATATTTTGAATTCTTTATTTGACTTGGTCAAAATGGTGATGACCCTTTTGTCCCCGGCTTCTTTTGTAATTACCTTCAGTGTCCTACATACACACAATTACACTTTAGTCCATAAAAATTACCACAATGTGCACATCAATCTCAAATACTCATAGTTATGCAATGGAGAATTAATGCTCATGGCCCTCAACTTCAAATTATTAGATAAAATTATCAAATTAATCAATTTACGTGAAAGCTCCAATTTAAATGCGGAGTTGAGGTTAATTATGAAATATGCATAATTACCTAATTATATGCACATAAAATGGTGTTTATGCGATGTATTATCATAAGAAATGGAGACTTATCACACCCCCAACTTACTCATTGCTAGTCCCTTAGCAATGCCAAAAAATTGAATTTTAGGACTAACAAGAGTTTGCAAAATTCATGCTCTCATATCCAGTTATCCCTTCATAGAATCAACCAAAGATTAGGAATCTGGAATCATTAATGCGCACTAGCCTTATGTAGGAACTTAATAGTACATGATTAAGAATACAAATTAAAGTTCAATAGCACTTGTGCATGTGTAACTACCAAATCCACAGCTTAGACAATTGCATCCCCCATTCGCTATTCCAAGCAAATGTCTTTCAACCCTGCACCTCTTAGATCAGAGCATTAAGTATATTAGCTTTTTATCTGCCTTATTATTTTGTCCCTTTGGGATCTTTTATACCACACATGATGCTGCACTACCCTTCACTGCTCAACGTGAACCTCGACTCTTGCCTTAGGAGAAGCAGGCCCAGTTTTGCAGATCTAGGTTCCCTTTTCTGTTTTACGCGAACCTCAACACGTCTTAGGTGAAGTAGGCCCGGTTACTAAGATTAGGGGTATTTTTCATGGTTTTTTCTTTCTCTTTTTTTTCTCTTTTTTTTCATAGTGTCATTGCACTTATTTGATAGATAATTTGGCAGAAAGCTTTGTATAAAGATCTCTTTTATTAAGAAGTGCAGAATATCAGACAATATACCTAAAATAGCAGAGGGCTTGTCTTGCTTGTTTCATTAGTGTGTAATGTAATTTTTTTTTTTAGTGCCCATGAACTTTAAAGGGATTCTTATATCAGTTTTTCATGGCTAGATTGACTAAATTTTTCATCATCCTTCTCCCTAGCCTTTTCTATTCAAGAATTACTTTTAATTTAAGCATGAATCATGAAACTCAAAATGGTGTTTACATCTTTTTGCAAGACATAACTCCTATCAGGTTGTACTATATGTATCATGAAAATTTCTCTCCCCCCCAACTTGAATGACATTGTCCTCAATGACATGTAGAATTGAAAGTAAAAGAACAATGTATCAGTAAATACTTCTGAGTAGGGAAGAGACAACCGGATATGCGGGACGAAACCTCCATCAATGTCATAGACGGCGATGACTTCTTCTCCTTGGCCTTAACCTGACTACTAACACACTCCAACAAAAATGTCAAAATAACAAAAACTGTGGGTTGCCTCCCAGAAGCGCTAAGTTTTCCGTCTTCAGCCAGACGCATGAGAGCTCACGAAGATTTTATTCCAGACCACTTAGGACAATGGATTCTTTTTGCAACTGATCATTTTCCAAATAAGGTTTCAATCTTTGACCATTGACAGTGAAAATGTGACCATTTTTAGGATTCAAAATTTTGACAGCACCGTGGTCAAAAGCTTTGACAACTACAAACGGTCCATCCCATCTGGACTTGAGCTTTCCAGGGAACAAGCGTAGCCTAGAGTTAAAAAGCCAGACTTTCTGATTTGGTTGAAAAGTTTTCCTTTGAATATGCTTATCATGAAGGCTTTCATTTTGGCTTTATATATTTTTGAATTTCATAGGCTTCATTTCTTAGTTCCTCTAATTCATTGAGTTGTAGAGCTCTTTGGGCCCCGGCTTGAATGAGATCAAAGTTGACTTGTTTGATGGCCCAATATGCTCTATGTTCAAGCTCTACAGGCAAGTGGCAGGCTTTTCCAAAAATGAGGCGATAAGGTGACATGCCAATGGGAGTCTTAAATGCAGTTCTGTAGGCCCAGAGTGCATCATCTAGTCTCTCGGACCAGTCTTTTCTATCCGGCCGAACTGTCTTATGCAGAATGGTTTTTATCTCCCTGTTGGACACTTCTACCTGGCCACTAGTTTGGGGATGGTAGGGGCTAGCGAGCTTGTGAGTGATGCCATATTTGCGAAGCAGAGCTCGGAATTGAAAATGAATAAAGTGAGAGCCCCCATCACTAATGATAGCTCTAGGACAACCAAATCTAGAAAAGATGTGTTTCTTCACAAACTTCATCACAACCTTGTGATCATTTGTCCTAGTAGCAACAGCTTCAATCCATTTTGAAACATAGTCCACTGCCACCAAAATATATTCATTGCCAAATGAAGGTGGAAATGGTCCCATAAAGTCTATTCCCCAAACATCGAAAATTTCTACTACCAGAATGGGACTGAGCGGCATCATATCTCTTTTTGAATTGTTTCCCACGGCTTGGCACCTTAAACATGTTTTGGAAAATTCATAAGCATCTTTGAATAATGTGGGCCAATAGAATCCGCTCTGCAACACTTTCGCCGATGTTTTCTTTCTTGAAAAGTGTCCCCCACAAGCGAGATTATGACAGAAGTTCAAAACAGATTGTTGCTCCTCCTCGGAGACACATCTTCTTATTATTTGATCTGGACCCATATGAAATAGCTCCGGGTCATCCCAAAAATAGTGCCTTACCTTGGAAAAGAATCGATCCTTCTCCTGTCTAGACCACCCTTCGAGAATCTGCCCTACTGCCAGGTAGTTGACTATATGAGCGAACCAAGGGGTTGTTGTGTGAGAGATGGAAAGAATTTGTTCATCAGGGAAGGAATCAGACATAGGGGCACTTTCAGGAATTACAATCCTTGACAAGTGATCAGCTACAACATTTTCCAACCCCTTCTTGTCTCTTATTTCCAAATCAAACTCTTGTAGTAATAAAATCCATCGTATGAGACGGGGTTTGGCTTCCTTCTTAGACATCAAAAATTTTAATGCTGAGTGATCAGAATAAACAATGACTTTCGCCCCTAATAGATATGATCGAAACTTTTCGAGGGCAAACACAACAGCTAGCAATTCCTTTTCCGTGGTGGTGTAGTTCATTTGGGCATCAGCGAGGGTGCGGCTCGCATAGTATATCACCAAGGCTTCTTCTCAACTCTTTGACCTAGGACAGCTCCTACAGCATAGTCTGAGGCGTCACACATGATCTCAAAAGGGAGCGACCAATCAAGAGATTGGAGAATAGGAGCTTGTGTGAGGGCTGCTTTCAAAGAATTGAACGCCTCTAGACATGACTCATCAAGATGAAAGGGAGTGTCCTTGGCAAGCAATTGTGTAAGTGGTCGAGCAATGGTGGAGAAGTTTTGAATGAATCTGCGGTAGAATCCTGCATGGCCAAGAAAGGAACGGATCTGTTTGACCGAAGAAGGGGGAGGAAGATTAGAAATCACATCAACCTTGGCCTTGTCAACCTCTATTCCCCTCTCTGAAACTACATGGCCTAAAACGATCCCTTCTCTTACCATGAAGTGGCTCTTCTCCCAGCTCAACACTAGATTCGACTCAATGCATCTTTTCAATACCCGAGTCAAAGTTTCCCAAACAATCATCAAATGAATCACCAAACACTGAAAAGTCATCCATAAATACTTCCAAGCATTCTCCCACCATTTCAGAGAAAATGGACATCATACATCGCTGGAATGTGGCAGGGGCGTTGCAGAGCCCAAAAGGCATTCTTCTAAAGCAAACGTGCCATAGGGGCATGTGAAGGTTGTCTTCTCTTGATCTTCTGGGTAAATAGCAACTTGGTTATACCAGAATAGCCATCCAGAAAGCAATAATACTTCTGCCCTGCCAGTCTCTCCAAGATCTGATCTATGAATGGGAGTGGAAAATGATCTTTCTTTGTACTGAATTTAACTTTCTATAATCAATGCAAATTCTCCACCCGGTTGATAATCGTGTGGGAACTTCTTCTCCTTTCTCATTTGTTACAACTGTCAGCCCTGACTTCTTGGGAACAACTTGAGTTGGGCTGACCCACTTGCTATCAGAAATGGGATATATGATCCCAGCATCCAACCATTTGACCACTTCTTTCTTCACCACCTCTTTCATACTTGGATTCAGCCGACGCTGCATCTCTCTGCTCGGCTTGGCATTATCCTCCAAGTAAATGTAATGCATACACACATCCGGACTGATACCCTTCAAATCGGCCACAGACCAACCTATCGCCCTCTTGTGCTCCTGAAGGATATCTAGGAGTTGGGATTCCTGAGTAGCAGTGAGGTTGGAAGCAATTATTACGGGCTGAGTTTGGTTAGGACCTAGATAAGCATACTTCAAAAGATCTGGTAGAGCCTTCAATTCTAGACTGGGCGGCTGATCTAAAGATGGAAGAATAGGTTCAACTTGAAGTGGAGGGAGTGGCTCTACTCTAGAGTGGGGTGCACTAGAGAGTGGAGAATCCTGGAGCATGCTACCCTCTTCTAGACATTCCTCATTAACCTCTAGACTTTCTTCAATTAGTTCTTCAAAAACATCAATGACATTGCATTCCTCCTCATGGTCTGGATATTGAGATGCTTTGAACACATTCAGAGAAACCTTCTCTCCTCCAAAGGAAATATCCATCATCCCCGTGGCATAATTTATATTGGCCTTGGCCGTAGCAAGAAACGGACGTCCCAAAATGATAGGTGTGTGCTTTAATTCCTGGGACGAGGCCATATCCAGAATAAGAAAGTCCACCGGGAAATAACATTCATGCACCTTCACAATCACATCTTCCAATAGTCCCCTCGGAGTCTTTACAGATCGATCTGCCAGTTGAAGGATTATAGATGTAGGTTTCAACTCCCCTAGATCAAACTGCTCATATATAAAGGTGGGTAACAAGTTCACACTGGCTCCAAGGTCCAGCAATGCTCTATCAAATGTAATTCCACCTATATCACAAGAAATCAGTGGAGCTCCGGGGTCCTTCAATTTTTTAGGTAAATGATTCATAACAACTGCGCTGACATCTTCAGACAAGCAGACCTTTTGTGTTATTACCTTTGGTTCCCTTTTTGGTGTACATAGCTCTTTAAAAATTTTGCATACGCCGGTACATGTTTGATCGCATCCAATAGTGGAATATTGATGTTCACCTGTTTAAACAATTCCACTAGTTCTTCTTGTTGGACCGGCTTTCTCTTTTGAGCTTTAGGCTTCAATGCATCAGGGAATGGGACCTTAGGAACATATTCTTGGGGTCCTTCATCAACCTTTGCTTTCCCTTTGTCCAGCTTATTTTCTCCCCCCTCTTGCCTCTTCTTTTCTTCCAAAATTGTTGGCTCCTCATCTTCACTATCACTCTCCTCGTGGGCATCTTGGCCCGAACTACTACCTACATCCCTAGCCTGATAAGGGTCATTAAGAATTTTCTCGCTCCTAAGGCTAGAGATGGCTTTGGCATTCTCGAACTGAGGACCTATAGGAGGGGACAGCTGAGATTGGTTTGGCTGATTGTGTTGAGGAAGAATAGGAGCTCTTGGAGGGAAGCCTGGAGGTTGTTGATTGCGGGGGTTGGCCACCGGTTGGCTAGGGAGCTGACCTACCTCTCTTCTCATATTATTGGCAGCAAGTTGTCCTATATGGTTCTCCAACTTGGAAATGGATTGTGCTTGGGTAAGGATGAGTTGTTGGAGTTGTTCAAACTTGTCATCAAAAGTAGGCTGAGTAGGAGGTGGTTGATAATGTGGTTGATGTGAACGATGTGCAGGAAATTGTTGAAATTGGCCCTGAGTAAATTGAGCTTGAGAATATGGGGCCTGAGCTTGATGGAAAGGTGATTGTTGATGGAAAGGAGGCTGATAAGAGAGATTTTGGTTTAACTGGCTTGGCATGGAAAATGATTGTTTTGAATTTGGATGGTGTGAGGGATGAGATTGGGTGGATGGACCTTGATTGGATTTTCAAGAAAAATTTGGGTGATTTCTCCAGCCTGGATTGTAGGTGTTTGAGTAAGGGTCATATGCGGGCTTGGAGACACCTTGAGCAGCAAAGATTTGTTCTTGGATAAACGGGGAAAGTTGGGCTACTGTGGGACACTCACTCACAGAATGGTTAGGACTAGAACACAAAGCACAGATTTCTTCTTGACTTGGGGTTGAAAATTGTTGAGGTTGAGGGGCAGAAGGGAAAGAGGGTTCCTGTCTAGACATGGACAACAACTGATCTAGCTTTTGGGCAACCATATCGACCTTCTCTATCTTTTGCGCCAACAAATCTATTTTATTCAACTTTTGGTTTATGGCATTAATATCCATCTTGTTCTCACACTCACCTTGGCTCTTAACTTCATAAAGTCCACCCCTCTTAGAAGGCCCAATCATTCTTTCATATGATGAAAGCGAGGTATGGCTTATGGAATTTTCACTAAGCATTTCGAATAAATCATAAGCCTCATCCTCGCTCTTACTCATGAATGCTTCCCCACATGATGCATCCACCATCTGTCTATAATTCTCCGCCAAACCCTCATAGAATGCATGTACAATTTGCCATCTTGATAACCCATGGTGGGGGCATTTCCTCAATAAATCTTTTAGTCTATCCCATGCTTCATGGATATGTTCCCCTGGGTTTTGTGTGAATCCAGTAATTGCTCTTCTCATGGTATTGGTTCGTCTTATAGGATAGAACTTTTTCAAAAATTCTTTTTGCATTTCTGCCCATGTATCAATGATTCTACCCAAGGCTCCTAACCAATATTTGGCTTTATCCTTGAGAGAGAATGGGAAGAGAGTTAGTCGAAGAGCATCATCAGAGAAATTCTGGATTTTAACTGTGGAGCAGATTTGAAGGAACTCATCAAGATGTTTGTAAGGGTCTTCATTAGGATTTCCATAAAAAGATGGCAACATTTGGATTGTACTAGACTTGATTTCATAATGAACCGCCTGGTTCTGAGGTGCTTGGACATAGAAGGACGGTTGGTATTGATTCGGCAAGAAAT
Organism: Amorphophallus konjac; assembly: GCA_022559845.1. Lineage (NCBI taxonomy): Eukaryota > Viridiplantae > Streptophyta > Magnoliopsida > Alismatales > Araceae > Amorphophallus > Amorphophallus konjac. The sequence continues at coordinate 19,985,241 of CM040121.1, forward strand.
AGTCCTTCATTTGCTTTGGAGGATCCGGATTTTCGGCCATTAGATTTTGTTGGTGAGGTCCTTGATTTTCGGCCATGAGATCTTGTTGGAGATCGTTCCCTGGATACAAGACTCTCTCGATTTCTTGAATGGGTCCTAGTAGGTTTGGATATTGAGATCGTCTACCTTGCATGAACTAGGACGAAGAGAGAGATGATTTTAATTTTTATTTTATTTTTTATTTTTTTCTTTTTTTTTGATTTTGATACAAACTAGGACGAAGAGAGAGAAGATGAGATTTTTTTGTTTTTGTTTTTGTTTTTGTTTTTATTATGTAAACACAAACAAGTTATCACACAAATTACTTACTGCCCTAGATGTGACCTAGACCTACAAATTGGATTTCACAAAATGACTAAAGTGAAACTTAAGTTCACCCTCAATATTTCCACCGGCCAGGTAAGGGGTGGGGCAGTGGGAGGTTCCCCCTACTTTCGTAGGGACCTAATTATGCCAAACCACTAGCCCGCTTAAGGCGTTTGCCGTCCGACCGTCTTGCCTTAGGCACCGGTTTTCACAAGAGGATAAGCCCAAATAACACAAGAACCACAGTGTGAACCTAGGGCCAATGTCTACTGAATTTTATTTATGGTCTAGGTGATGCAAAGATGCAAGGGAATTATGGTTTGTGGGCTAAGGAAGGGTGATGAAATCCCCACCTTATCTTGTTTATGGGTGTTGCCCTTAGAATATTTTAGAAATGATATGCAACAAACCAAGTTCAAACAAGGGATTCTATGCAAGCATGGAAATGCATGAGCATGCTTTTAAAAAAATTAGAGTACTCACCTTGTGTAACGACCCGAGAATCCGATTACCGGGAAGGCCCGATAACCCGAGACTCGCACCGCCGCCCACGAGCCGGGAGGGCTCGGAAGGGCTAAAAGGAGTGTGGAGGCACAAAGAAATAGGAAATAAAGCAGGACAACCAACGACAAGCTGAAAGAAAGAACAGCAACAGCTACAACAGAGTCCAGTCCAACAGAAAGTACAGTCTAAAGCAGTAAAAACGTACCACATGCCAAGTCAACACTCGGCCCGGCAAGCTGGCAACTAAGGACCTCCGCTCCGCGCCCTCGAACCGCGAGGAAGAACCGCTACACCTGAAAAGCAGGGAATGAGTCTCCAAAACAGAGACTCAGCAGGGATCCCGCGGAACCCCACCCGGAAACAACGGCGGTAGCGGAAAGGAGAGCTACAACTACAGCAGGAACAGCAAACCGGTGGCCGGTCAAAAACTCGGCACTACAGCTACTCCTACTGTACCAGAAGGCACACCTCGATCACGCAGTCGAAGCTACCGAACCACACTAGTACCACCTACCGAAGCAAGAACACACGGCAACCACGCCGTAGAGGCCTGTCCCTCGGACACAGCCGACCTGGACACGCTGTCCAAGGTGCAACCCCGACCATCCGATCGCGGGTACCGCACAACAAGACCCAACCTCGGTAAAGCCACTAGCATTAGACCCTTGGCGCGAAAACCAACACACGCGCCACGGCGAAACAACCGAACTCAACGGTCAACACGACCGAAAACCCGAAGGTCGAAATCACGGAAACTGATAGTCTGTCACTCCGTACTCGACAGGAGTACCACCCACTAGAAGCACAGCCGGTAGCGTCCCCTGACGTCTTACACCGCACCGCAAGTGAACTGCCTGACGTGGTAGCTCCTACCAAAGGCACGAACACCGTACAAGTAACCACAAACAAGTGACTAGCTGGGGTCACGCCCGTCGACGTGGGTCCAACCGCCCCCAACCACGTGTGCACACACAGACCACGCGTCCCTGGTCTGGTCCTCTGACCGGTTTTCCCCTCAGCCGGACTCTGGCTGCAAGACGTGGGGCCCGACGGCAACCGGTCCACAAACCGCCTCTAAGGGTAAGCCCGTACACCACTCCCTGGTGCGACCAGCACACGCGTACTGGTGGGCTACGACTAGTGGAGGGTCACTGAAGGAGTAGACTCTCAAGTCAACGGAAAACAACGTCCGCATCCGACAAAGTACGGGGACCATCCCACGTACTAGCACCGTCGCACGATGACCACAGTCGGAGAAGAAACGGGACTCACAGTCCACGGCCGCGCACACACCCTGCGCGAGAGTCGAGAAAACCCAAGTGACGCTAAGTCACTGGGCTCTGGACAGTCCTCTAGACGCCCTACACCCAACGGTCCTTGAGTCACAAGACTCGGGGTCAAGACCGTTGCACGCAACAGCACAAGGCCGTCAATCTAGTCCAAGCTCTAGGTCTAAAACCACTGTAGCACGAATACCGAGGCAGCTCACGAGCCGCCGAAACCGTTCCCTTGGGAAGGGAACTCACAGGACTAAGGCCACACACACGGCCCACGCGGAAAGCACAGAAGCACGATTCCCAAGGCAACTTGCACACTACCAAGCTGTGGCCCAACTCAAGGAAAAGAGGGAAGCCTCCAGCTCCAGACTGGATAACTGGGCTCGCAGCCCAAGGCCTCACACAGGACCCACTCGGGGATCGCTTTTCGGAGAAACCGATGACACACGTCAACACACGGTGACACGAGTCGAGAACTCTACACCCGGGACTACAACGTACCACGACACCTGGCCCCGACGACGTGCACAACATCCGTCAGGCCACAGGTCGGCACGTGGTTCGAGAACCACACACCCGGGACTCGAATCAGTCAAAACGGAAACACCGGGTTAGACTGGCACATGTGCGGTTCACCCTGGGCCGCTCAAGGGATGTGCGGCTAGGGTACAGCCGCTCAAAAGACATGCGGTCAGGCAGGAGCCGCACAAGGCTCTAATCGGACTAACCCCAAATGGAGGATGGACGGTTAGGGCTGGACCGCCCAAGGGGATGTGCGGCCAAGGATCGTCCGCACAACCTAACCGACCTACTTCAGTGCCGGTCAAAACGGTTTTGACCAAACCGCACAACCCAACCGACACTAAACTGTTGACCTAGGGTCAACTGGGATATGCGGTCAGCTCCTGGCCGCACAAGCCCACGGAAGGACAGACGGCTGGGTACCAACCGTCCATGGGGGAGACATGCGGTTCTCACCTGGCCGCACATCAAATGTGCGGTCTATCGTGCGACCGCACAACCCCAAAACCAAGAGAAAATGAACGGGCCAAAGGCAACCGCCCTCGCGATGGACGGGCCCGGTTCGACCGCCCAACCATCACGGCGGGTAAACCCAGGGGGTCTCCCGATCGTAGCCTTTCCACGCCCCGTTCGTGCCGAAACGAAGGGGATACAACCACAACCACCCTGGCAATCACATGGACTCCGACCGGAGTCAAAACGACGCACGAATCGCGAGAAACGAGCGATTCTACCGAAGTTACCCAAAAAGGGTTACCGAGCTTCTCGGAGCTCTACCGGTCCAACGGGACCACCAATCGAGACGAAATCAGGGGGAAAAGAACGCTCTCGCCCCAAGGAATCCGTTGACAGTAACCGATCTGGAAACCGTCGCCGTTTCCCGACCGACCCTACGAAACCCACAAAACCACAGTTTCGCTAGAACGGACCCAAACACAGCCGTTTCCGCGCCGAACGACGTGCAATGGCAGGGGAAACGAGCAGAACGTAGCAGTGTTCCGTCACCCTACCTCCACCGAAGAAACCGTGCGCCGAAGCGACTAATCCACGCCGAAAACCGCCCGGAACGCGAACGACGCCATCTCGGAATCCACCGAGGGATCGCGCCCGCCTCCGCCTCGATCCTCGCCCGCATCCTCGCCCGCGCCGCCTCCACCTCGCCCCCACCTCGCTCCGTCGGCCGCCGGAGAAGAGAGGGGAGAAAGAGGGCGTGAGAGAAGAGAGAGAGTGAGAATGAGAGAATGAGAGGGGGAGAGAGGAAAGGGTTAATATATACGAAAATCCGGAAAATCGAAAAAATCTCGAAAAATAGAAAATCACACCCTCGTGATCCTCGGAACGCACCGATCGCAACGGTACCACACTCGCCTAGGTGAACGGCCCGGTCCACCCGCAACGAGGTTCCGAAGGAATTACCGAAACACACACTGGGAATCGGAAAACACACGCGGAAAAGCCGCGGACGCACTCCGGTCCTCCGAAACAACTCCGGCTCGCGCCGATCCGAACACGAAAGATGTCCGAAACATCATTTCGGACACAACGGAGCCAGATATACCAGAAACGCAGATCCGGGACCCGAGAAGAAGGATCCGAAAAACCCGGGGCATTACAGCCCTCCCCCCTTAAAGGAATTTCGTCCTCGAAATTCAGGACCTAACACAAAGTCACAGGGGAAGAACACTGAACCAACCGACACGCTGTCAGAGCCCCAGCACAGAAAATCTCGATTCTCACGAAAACACCGATCCTAAGGGACACAGCTAGACTTACAATCACACACAACACCTCGCTCCTCGCGCCGAGCACACTGGCCAACAGAGCAGGCATATACCCGAGGACACAGTCCGGCATCACCTCAGACACCACTGAAACCAATCAAGGCGCCGCTGCCACCATCTCGCTCACCGAGGAAACACAACCCTCGTCACGAGAAACAGCTACTGATCCATCTAATGGTCAGCAGACAAATCGCACATCAGCTTCACAACCAGCTGACAGGTCGCACACCCTTCTCAAGGGGACAACCAATACAGAGCCTCCACCAGCTCAAGCAGTCATCTCAGCAGACCGCAACCAGAACATCGGCTCAGCACCAAGAAACATCTCACACATGACAAGCCAAAAGCCAAACATAACACTGTGCCAACTCTATCAGAGGACAAACTTCGACAAAGTCCAGATCCCATCCGGAAAGGCACATCACAGAAACAACCACCAGCATCTTCTGTCTGTGAAAAGACCATCCACTGGTCGCCAAACACACGTCAACGGGAAACCTCCACCGGCCCAACAGGCACGATCCAATTCACAGCAGGCCATCCGCTGACTCACACATAGACCGATGCCACATCTCGAGCTACACTCCTCTCGGACTCCGCATCCGAGCTCGATCATCGCGCCAACTCGACCCTCTCGGGGAGCACGACGAAACCAGATGACAAGATCCTGGTGTCTTCAGTCATCACCTCACTCGACTCAGACTTACAGGGGAACCATCCCATGCTGGTCACCAAACCAGGGATAACCATTGCGACACCAACGTCCCGTCAAGGACCACCCTCCGACGCCAATCTCGCTAAAAAGGCCTCCGCCCACAGGCGTCACTCTTACGTCTGGTCTCATCAAATCCTTCGATCAATCCAAGTGGACACCTGCCAATCCCGATTCCGCCCTTACCACAGAGCCACGGGACACCACCTGAATAGTGCTCACGGCGACCTGGTTGCCGACACCACGACCAAAGCACTCTGGGTCCCCGATCGATTATACGTCTCACCGTCACAATCCGACAAGACCGTAGAACCAACAGATGCTGCTGTGGTCGGTCACACGGTTAGGCTCGCCAGCCACTCACAGCCGCCAACCGGGACCCATCGTCTGCCAGAGACCACTTCCTCAAAACACGATCTCAACCGAGGACACGACTGGGAACACAAGTCGGACACCAAGCCACCGACTCTGACCAACACGTCCTCGACCATCGTCAGGCGACATCCTCAACAACCCCATCCAGGTCCAATACCGACGCCTGACACGGCTTCCAACACAGGAACAGGGTACTCATGCGGCGCACTAGCCAGCACATTCCCCAACACTCCATCCTGCCAGTGCCAAGAACCATAATACCTCGAGCAACGGCACGGCAAAATCACGTTTCACACCGAGGAACCAATCCTCCAATGCTCAACGCAAACTCAGGAATCCGCCCGTACCAACCAACGCTACGATCCTGAACCAATGGGTCACGAGCCCACCACGCTTCCGCTGCGTACTCTGATCCACGCGCGCACAGCCGAGAAAGCAAACACCGCCCAACCGGCACTCGTCCTTCCGGAACAGCGCCAGCACACCCTCACACGACAAGGGAATGGGCACAACTTCTCACAGACAACCACCTTGCCAAGACAAGGAGCACGTCTCGCACGGACTTCATGGCACACAAGGCCAACCAATCCGGGCACACAATGCAAGACGGCAAACCTTAACCCAACACAATCTCTCCAACCAAAGGAGAAACCAGCGCACTTCGACCAACGGAAGAACTCCACGCTCGACCTGACCTCGAACCTCGCGCACGCTGGAAACAGCACCATCCAGCACCAAGGAAAACCATCGCTTCCATCAGGTCAGCGCCTCCGACACACTCGACGAGTGTCACGTCGGACCACCATCACAGCATCTCTCGATGCACCACCGCTGCAATTCCTCGAACTGCAACACGGCATGCCAAGAGCCGCCACACGAGCCATAACCGACAACCGCCGATGCTCACCCTCGAGTCCCGAAACTCACCGCGGAGCCTTCACATCTCAAGCCAACTCCAGGGCGAACACAACCCAACCGCACAGAAGAGCGCAGGAGCAAGACTTACTGGGACACCACAGCCCAATCTTGCCTCGAAATCAGCAGAACGATCAGGACCGACACGTCATTTCTGACGCCACAGAGCGCGACAAGAACATCAGGCTCGACGAAACAGCAGCTCACCGAGAAGACATTCCGCTCACCGGAGCACACTTCTCGATCAGAACGCCTCAGGAGCTGGACAAACCTCAAGCTGGAGTGACCAAAAACCGACAGCAGCTCCCTCGAAGCACGCTCACGGCCACTTAACCACGAACAGTCCGCACCAGACACCTGACCACGCTGCAGGTTCCTCGAATGCAGCACCGCGAGCTCACACCTGCTAGCAACCTCTGCCCAACGCAGCACAACCAGGGCCACCACCGATGAGGGAGAAGGCTCTCGACCTCGATCCTTAGACCCTATGCTGGCACAAAAGTCGCGGACAGCAACCACCTTCACAGTGCCGCACAGCGCACTCAAGCTCTCAAGCGAGAAACAAGGCGAAAAACAAGCACAAAACCCTAAGCCAGCTGCCGACTGTACTGGACCTTACGGACTCTGATCACTGCAATGTTTCGAATTCCTAAGTACGCCCACAACCACCGCTCTGATACCAGCTGTAACGACCCGAGAATCCGATTACCGGGAAGGCCCGATAACCCGAGACTCGCACCGCCGCCCACGAGCCGGGAGGGCTCGGAAGGGCTAAAAGGAGTGTGGAGGCACAAAGAAATAGGAAATAAAGCAGGACAACCAACGACAAGCTGAAAGAAAGAACAGCAACAGCTACAACAGAGTCCAGTCCAACAGAAAGTACAGTCTAAAGCAGTAAAAACGTACCACATGCCAAGTCAACACTCGGCCCGGCAAGCTGGCAACTAAGGACCTCCGCTCCGCGCCCTCGAACCGCGAGGAAGAACCGCTACACCTGAAAAGCAGGGAATGAGTCTCCAAAACAGAGACTCAGCAGGGATCCCGCGGAACCCCACCCGGAAACAACGGCGGTAGCGGAAAGGAGAGCTACAACTACAGCAGGAACAGCAAACCGGTGGCCGGTCAAAAACTCGGCACTACAGCTACTCCTACTGTACCAGAAGGCACACCTCGATCACGCAGTCGAAGCTACCGAACCACACTAGTACCACCTACCGAAGCAAGAACACACGGCAACCACGCCGTAGAGGCCTGTCCCTCGGACACAGCCGACCTGGACACGCTGTCCAAGGTGCAACCCCGACCATCCGATCGCGGGTACCGCACAACAAGACCCAACCTCGGTAAAGCCACTAGCATTAGACCCTTGGCGCGAAAACCAACACACGCGCCACGGCGAAACAACCGAACTCAACGGTCAACACGACCGAAAACCCGAAGGTCGAAATCACGGAAACTGATAGTCTGTCACTCCGTACTCGACAGGAGTACCACCCACTAGAAGCACAGCCGGTAGCGTCCCCTGACGTCTTACACCGCACCGCAAGTGAACTGCCTGACGTGGTAGCTCCTACCAAAGGCACGAACACCGTACAAGTAACCACAAACAAGTGACTAGCTGGGGTCACGCCCGTCGACGTGGGTCCAACCGCCCCCAACCACGTGTGCACACACAGACCACGCGTCCCTGGTCTGGTCCTCTGACCGGTTTTCCCCTCAGCCGGACTCTGGCTGCAAGACGTGGGGCCCGACGGCAACCGGTCCACAAACCGCCTCTAAGGGTAAGCCCGTACACCACTCCCTGGTGCGACCAGCACACGCGTACTGGTGGGCTACGACTAGTGGAGGGTCACTGAAGGAGTAGACTCTCAAGTCAACGGAAAACAACGTCCGCATCCGACAAAGTACGGGGACCATCCCACGTACTAGCACCGTCGCACGATGACCACAGTCGGAGAAGAAACGGGACTCACAGTCCACGGCCGCGCACACACCCTGCGCGAGAGTCGAGAAAACCCAAGTGACGCTAAGTCACTGGGCTCTGGACAGTCCTCTAGACGCCCTACACCCAACGGTCCTTGAGTCACAAGACTCGGGGTCAAGACCGTTGCACGCAACAGCACAAGGCCGTCAATCTAGTCCAAGCTCTAGGTCTAAAACCACTGTAGCACGAATACCGAGGCAGCTCACGAGCCGCCGAAACCGTTCCCTTGGGAAGGGAACTCACAGGACTAAGGCCACACACACGGCCCACGCGGAAAGCACAGAAGCACGATTCCCAAGGCAACTTGCACACTACCAAGCTGTGGCCCAACTCAAGGAAAAGAGGGAAGCCTCCAGCTCCAGACTGGATAACTGGGCTCGCAGCCCAAGGCCTCACACAGGACCCACTCGGGGATCGCTTTTCGGAGAAACCGATGACACACGTCAACACACGGTGACACGAGTCGAGAACTCTACACCCGGGACTACAACGTACCACGACACCTGGCCCCGACGACGTGCACAACATCCGTCAGGCCACAGGTCGGCACGTGGTTCGAGAACCACACACCCGGGACTCGAATCAGTCAAAACGGAAACACCGGGTTAGACTGGCACATGTGCGGTTCACCCTGGGCCGCTCAAGGGATGTGCGGCTAGGGTACAGCCGCTCAAAAGACATGCGGTCAGGCAGGAGCCGCACAAGGCTCTAATCGGACTAACCCCAAATGGAGGATGGACGGTTAGGGCTGGACCGCCCAAGGGGATGTGCGGCCAAGGATCGTCCGCACAACCTAACCGACCTACTTCAGTGCCGGTCAAAACGGTTTTGACCAAACCGCACAACCCAACCGACACTAAACTGTTGACCTAGGGTCAACTGGGATATGCGGTCAGCTCCTGGCCGCACAAGCCCACGGAAGGACAGACGGCTGGGTACCAACCGTCCATGGGGGAGACATGCGGTTCTCACCTGGCCGCACATCAAATGTGCGGTCTATCGTGCGACCGCACAACCCCAAAACCAAGAGAAAATGAACGGGCCAAAGGCAACCGCCCTCGCGATGGACGGGCCCGGTTCGACCGCCCAACCATCACGGCGGGTAAACCCAGGGGGTCTCCCGATCGTAGCCTTTCCACGCCCCGTTCGTGCCGAAACGAAGGGGATACAACCACAACCACCCTGGCAATCACATGGACTCCGACCGGAGTCAAAACGACGCACGAATCGCGAGAAACGAGCGATTCTACCGAAGTTACCCAAAAAGGGTTACCGAGCTTCTCGGAGCTCTACCGGTCCAACGGGACCACCAATCGAGACGAAATCAGGGGGAAAAGAACGCTCTCGCCCCAAGGAATCCGTTGACAGTAACCGATCTGGAAACCGTCGCCGTTTCCCGACCGACCCTACGAAACCCACAAAACCACAGTTTCGCTAGAACGGACCCAAACACAGCCGTTTCCGCGCCGAACGACGTGCAATGGCAGGGGAAACGAGCAGAACGTAGCAGTGTTCCGTCACCCTACCTCCACCGAAGAAACCGTGCGCCGAAGCGACTAATCCACGCCGAAAACCGCCCGGAACGCGAACGACGCCATCTCGGAATCCACCGAGGGATCGCGCCCGCCTCCGCCTCGATCCTCGCCCGCATCCTCGCCCGCGCCGCCTCCACCTCGCCCCCACCTCGCTCCGTCGGCCGCCGGAGAAGAGAGGGGAGAAAGAGGGCGTGAGAGAAGAGAGAGAGTGAGAATGAGAGAATGAGAGGGGGAGAGAGGAAAGGGTTAATATATACGAAAATCCGGAAAATCGAAAAAATCTCGAAAAATAGAAAATCACACCCTCGTGATCCTCGGAACGCACCGATCGCAACGGTACCACACTCGCCTAGGTGAACGGCCCGGTCCACCCGCAACGAGGTTCCGAAGGAATTATCGAAACACACACCGGGAATCGGAAAACACACGCGGAAAAGCCGCGGACGCACTCCGGTCCTCCGAAACAACTCCGGCTCGCGCCGATCCGAACACGAAAGATGTCCGAAACATCATTTCGGACACAACGGAGCCAGATATACCAGAAACGCAGATCCGGGACCCGAGAAGAAGGATCCGAAAAACCCGGGGCATTACACCTTGCCTCCCGTAATCTTCAATAATGCAATTAACAATAATGAAACAACAAGGAAAAATAAATTCTATCTTAAATGATGCATGACCTAAAACATGAAAGTGTGGGTTCTACTCTTGCAATGAACATTTTTATTGAAGTTCAAGTGATGTTTTTTTTTATTTTTATTTAATGAACCTATCTAACCACAAGATATGAAATGTAGAGAAATGAAATTGAAATGAAAGAGAAAAAGTTTGGATATTTACTTGAAATGCGTTCTCTCGTTCCTTTTTTTTTTTGAAATGGATGACTAAATCACAAAGATGAAAGAAAGAAAGGCAAACTTACCTCTAATTTTTTTGAGATTTCAAGTTACTTTTTCTCCTTTTTTTTTTCACCTGTAAAAAAAAGAAAAGAAAAAAAAAGAACTTTATTAGTACACTATAAACACAAGGAAAACAAAGTTCTTAAGTCAAAAATCATCATTCCTCCCCGGCAACGGCGCCAAAAATTGATAACGCGAAAGTTCGTCGTTTAAAACACGCGTATCAATCTTAAAAATTCCAACTCGCACTAGATAAAAGAGAGACGTAATATGGTGGCGAGAATGGTCGAATTCACATGGAAGAAGAGATTAATAGAGTTAAAAACCTTAGAGTCCTTTGAAAAACACTTGTGATTTGGATTTGCTTAAAGAAAATAGTGAAATGATGAACAAACCAAACACTTAATTAAAAACACCATGACTATGCGCTTATGCTATATAAAATAATTGTATGAAGTGAAAAGAAGATATAGAAGAAAGAGATGGAGAGGGAAGAAGAGCAAGAACTAGATCAAGAGAGCAACTCCTTTCATTAACTTAAAAGAAAGAGTACATGAGATGTGAAACAAGTTTATACTAATGACACAATGAGATTATAATGAAGTGAAATATCACAAAAATAATAACACAAGAAAAGCCTGGAGTTTGGAGATGGTAGCAGCAATGGTGATGATAGCGCCGTCCTCTCTTGGCCTTGGATCACGAACAACCTTGTGGAAGATGTCGTCTACGACGGGAGGAAGTCGCCTTCGTCGTTGAAGCAATCTTTGGAGGGTGAATAACTTTGAACCCAAGAGGAATTAGGGGATGCCCAAGAAGAAGAAGTTGAAGAGGTGGAAGAGAGGAAAAACTTTAATGAAGAACTCAGAGAGAAAAGAAGAAAAGAAGGACTTCAAAATGGAGACATAACCGAAGCTAGCACCTCGGATGAACAGTAAAATTACAGGACAGTAAGTTAAAAAATGAGAGATACCTTGAAAACCAGAAGGAATTAGAAGATGAGCAAGAAGAAGAAGTTGTAGAACACGTAAAAACCAAGAACTTTCATGAAGACAGCAAGAGCAGAAAATGACTAGAAGAGGGAGAAATAAGGGGAAGAACAAAGAGAAAATTGTTTCACAGATGAACAGGACAGCACAGTGAAGAATACGAAATAGCTTGAAAACCAGAAAGAATTAAAAGTTGAGCAAGAAGAAGAAATTGTAGAGAACTTAAAAATGAAGAACTTTTATGAAGAACACAAAAGGAGAAAACGAACTTACATGGGAGAAATCGGAGGCCTAAAGTTAGGAGAGAAAGAGGGAGAGTGAAAGATTGCTCAAAGAAAAGACTCCCTTTCTCCTCCTTGCCATGGGCTATTTATAGGGAAAGTTAGGTAGATGGAGTGTAGAGATTGTATCAAAAGGAGATGAATGGCTGAGATTTAAGTGGAATATGATGCATGGGGAAGAGAAAAAGTAGGTGGGCACCCCCTTTCTTGGACTTTAGGCACCCCATTTCCCAAGGCTCATCATGTCTCTCCTTTATTTCAAACTTTGAATGTCATTTTCCTCCTTTCCAAACTTAAAGTTTAGATTCCTCCTTTTCAAACTTTGAATTCGAAATTTTGAACTTTCCTTTCCCTCCAACTTGAATAATTTGAATTCTTTATTTGACTTGGTCAAAATGGTGATGACCCTTTTGTCCCCGGCTTCTTTTGTAATTGCCTTCGGTGTCCTACACACACATAATTACACTTTAGTCCATAAAAATTACCACAATATGCACATAAATCTCAAATGCTCATGATTATGCAATGGAGAATTAATGCTCATGGCCCTCAACTTTAATTCATTATTAAATAAGACAATCGAATTAATCAATTTACGTGAAAGCTCCAATTTAAATGCGCAGTTGAGGTTAATTATGAAATATGCATAATTACCTAATTATATGCACATAAAATGGTGTACATGCAATGAATTGTCATAAGAAATGGACACTTATCAATACCCCGGCTCTGACCTCTGGCACTATCTCTGGGCACCCGCACCACGCTGCACTCTCGACGCGCTCCCCGAAGGTGGCGCCTCACCTGAAACACGGTGAAAAACACGTAGGGAATGAGTCTCGGAACAAGACTCAGTAGAGATCACTCGAACCCTACCTCGAAGACGGGAAACCACTACGCTAGCGGTAAAGGAGTACCTCGGAAAGGGAAGCCCTGTCCTCAACCGAACCAAGCCCTGCGGCACGTGAACCGGCAAACATGTCACAGTGAGAAGACCGAACTCAACGGTCAACCCGGCAACACCCGAAGGTCGAAAACGCCCGACTGACAGTCTGACACTCCGTACCCGACAGGAGTACCACCCACTAGAAGCACAGTCGGTAGAGTCCCCTGACATCTTACACCGCGCCGCTGGTGAACCGCCTGACGTGGTAGCTCCTACCAAAGGCGCAAACACCGCACAAGTAACCACAAACAAGTGACTAGCTGGGGTCACGCCCGTCGACGTGGGTCCAACCGCCCCCAACCACGTGTGCACACACAGACCACGCGTCCTAGGTCTGGCCCTCTGACCGGTTTTCCCCCGTAGCCGGACTCTGGCTACCGACGAGGGGCCTACGGTAACCGGTCTACAAACCGTCTCAAGGTGAGTGCCCGTACACCACTCCCAGGTGAGACCAGCACCTCGTACTGGTGGGCTACGACTAGTGGAGGGTCACTGAAGGAGTAGACTCTCAAGACAACGGAAAACAACGTCCGAACCTGACGAAGTACGGGGGCCATCCCACGTACCAGCACCATCGCACGGTGACCACGGTCGGAAAAGAACGGACGCACCGCCCACGGCCAAACACATGACCCACTCGGGGATCATCTTCCAGGAAGACTCATGACATGCGGGGGAACTCCACCGCACACACACCGATACACGGTGACTCGATCGAGCGAGAACACGGAAACCCGAAACGCCTAGGGTCACCCGGACCCACCAAGCCCACGGGCACGTTGATCAAGATAAACGGAACCTCCGGACACCCAAAGACACGGTCACGGAACTCCACAAGGTGTCCAGGACACACACGGCCCAAGAGGAACACCAGACGACAGGACAGATCGCGTTAGGGACCCCTAGCGCGACAAGGCAGAACGCGCTAGGACCCCCTAGCGCGACAAGGCAGATCGCGCTAGGGCCTCCTAGCGTGACAAGGCAGATCGCGCTAGGGCCTCCTAGCGCGACAAGACAGGTCGCGCTAGGGACCCCTAGCGCGACAAGACAGGTCACGCTAGGACCCCATAGCGCGACCGGAACCGCCCTACTGTTCATCGTCTCCGATGAACGCGCCCCATCGGGGCAGCGCGACCATCAAGAATGCGCTACTGGAGCATAGCGCGTTCTCAGTCCGCGCCCGAAAAATGGTGGAAACTCCCAAAAACTCCAACCACGCCTCCATGCCTCCACCGGAGAGGGGAAAATCAAGGGGAATGACCCCTAAGGACCCCTAGCATGCTTATAAGCCATCAAAACACGAAATAGCGGGCTAAAACCATAGATCGGGCGAGCTCTCCCCAAATCATGGAAAACCCCAAACCCGCTCAAACAAGCCTCTCTCGGCCTCCCCGCGGCCTACAAATCACGGAAACGAACGGCAAGAGGCTAAGGAACGTCACCCTACCTCAATGGAGCGAATGCTCCGCCGGATCGTCCGTGAACGCAAGAAATCGCTTTGGAAAACCCTCGTTCTTCAAGCTTCCCACGAGCACTGCACGTCCCCACGATCGCCTCACCGCCGCCCACGTCGCCGCGCCGTCGCCCCGCCGCTGTCAGCAGCCGGAGAGGAGCTAGCCGCGCTCGAACGGGAGGAAGAGAGGGAGAGAGGGAGGTCACGGTGGGGAGGAAGGAGGAAGAAGAAGAAGAAAGAGAAGGTGGGGAGGAGAGAGAAAATAGGGGGGTATTTATAGAAAATCCGGAAAACCCAGAAAATACCGAAAAATAGCAAATTACACCCCCGCGATCCTCGGAACGCACCGATCGCAACGGCACCACTCGTGCCCAGGTGAACGGCCCGGTTCACCCGCAGCGAGCTTCCGAAGGAAAAGCTGAAACACACATCGAAAATCGGAAAACACGCGCGGAAAAGCCGCGGAATGCCTCCGGGCCTCCGTAACGACCCCGGATCGCGCCGATCCGAGCACGAAAAATGTTCGAAGCGAAATTTCAGACTCAGCGGAGCCGAACACTCCGAAAACCAGATCCGGGACCCGCGAAGAAGGATCCGAAAGGTCCGGGATATTACAGGTGCCCCTACTAAGGCCATACCTGGGATACAACCCAGCCTAAGAGGGAGAAATAGAAGAAAAATTGGAGACAAGCTTTATGCATGATGGGAGACATCAGGACTTGAATTTCTTCGAGGGCACCACCCCTCAAAGAGATAGCATGTTGCACCGGGGCTTTGTGTCTTTGATTTTTAGACCCATATTTATCAGGCACGCATGCGACCGGGCTCATGATGTCCCGCGGGGAACTATACTGCCACTCTTGCCATGCCTTTGATTTCATAATCTTCTTTTTGATTCATCATTGATTTTGAAAGCCCTAATTGGCTAGATATTGCATGAAAGCTCACTTTCGAGGGTCAAGACTGCCCCTATTTGAGACCTCTCTCGTATTGGAGAGCACCTAGGTTGGTCATCTCATCCATCAATCTCTTGCCCCTTGCACTTGGCCGAGCAGAGAAGAGAAAAAGGCCTTTGTGCATACTCAAAGTATGGCCAAAGCAGCAACGGTGTGCCTTAGAGGAATCGGCTATGGCTCGCCGTGTAGTTTGTGAAAACCCATGCTCAAAGGTCACCCTCAACGATCGGGGAAAGAACTGGACTCCCAGCGCGGAGCTATCACCCGCCTAAGGATGCTGTAGAAGCGAACTCATTTGACTAGGCTTAACTAAGCAAATCTCTAAAAGCCACTTAACCATGTTAAGGAATAGCATTATTAGTATATGCATGAAGTAATAATGAAAATGATAGAATATTTTTGTACAAAATAACGATACCTCGTAAATCCTTAGTGTGGAAGTAGCATCATGACATGATTTTGATCATCGAGCTTCGTGCAGCACGAGCTTTGTATTCCTTACTTGATAGGACGAAAGGGAGAGGATAGAAAAGGATCAAAGATTCCTCTACATGGAGAAGCGGCAGACACGACACTGGACGAAGAATGATAAAAAGGAAGAGAGACGAGGGCTAGAACTCCCTCGTTAAGGTGTAGAGACCTTGATAACAAGGAACCAATTACAGAAGAAACCAGATTAGCCGAGATCAAGGCGGGCTAAAGCCTCGAAAACAGCAAGAGAAAGGGTAATGACCCTAAAAGGGTGAAGAAGAGAGAGTAGATAGATGATAAGAAGAATCATCCGACGTGGTCGGAGAAGAGGGACGAGAATCATCCGACAGTGCCGGAGAAGGAGAATGGGAGACACCCGACAAGGTCGGGGAATAAGAAGAACCCGGAGATACCGGAGGAGAAGAATCAGAGAATGACATAGGCTGAGGCCGAGCATGGTGAGGAGATGGAAAGTTCAGAGGTTCCGGATGGGAAAAGGAAGAACGGGGATTCGCAAACCCGAGATGGGAGGAGAGAATCGTGGAGGGAGAATTAGGAGAGGGAAGATACACCACCCAGGGGTGGGAACCGAGCAGAAGAAATGATGAGTGAAATGAAGAAGAAGGAAGTGAAGTGGACCCCTGAGTGCACAACTAACGGCCCTTAAACTTACGCTGCCGCCTCTTCTTAGCTGATACTTCTTGAACATGGACTCGCCTGGCGCGGGCTCGAATCTTTGGGCACCTTGCCTTACAATATCTTCTCAAATAGCAAGCCCATCTAGCAGATGGCCTGGCCCGACTATGAACATACAGCTTTGCTGGGGCAATTACCCCTAGACACCCCGTGCTAACAATAGTAGGTGGGCATTCTTTGACAAGTAACCCTTCAGAGTGATGAATATCACAAACCCACGGGGTTTTGTCTCTCGGCACTAGAAGCATGAGATTCGGCAACTCCACTCGGAACTCAGCTTTGAAGCACAACTCCCTTGATAGAAGAGACGGGTGAAGCTGAGGGAGAGTAATACACGGCGTTGACATGGCCGGTTTGCTAATAAACCGAGGAAGATTGCATAACAAGTGCAGAATATCCTTGGAAAGTGTAGAAGATACGGCCAATTACCCCTTGAACATAGAATCCATAATCTGCTTGGCGACCGTATGCGTTAGCACAACACTGGTAGAAAACCCTTCTTGGCATGTCATCTGAACAGCAATAGAGCGAGGAGAAATAATAGCATCAACGGTGAACTCTCCGGCGAGCAAGGAGATTGCCACCGGCCTCGCTCGGGAAGAAACTGACATCAACTCAAGGGAACTCTTCTTAGCAACTGTCATCTTTGAAAGTAGAGGCGCATCATCCCCAAAATAACCAGAGATGAGGACACGAACCGGCATCCGACAGATAAAATCCTGAATCTTGAAATGCATGGCCGGCACTGAATCATCCTGACTTGGCTTATTGTCTCCCTGGGGATTAGACCCAAGGGGCACCATGGGTAACCCGCACCCGCTCCGTGGGGGATAAGTGGATGGAGGAATGGGGATAGGAATCGGTTTGGATGGCATGGAGGTTTCAATGGGAGTGGTGATGTGTATAGGTGGAGGCAAAGGGGTTGAGATGATGGCAAGCTCAGGTGTGGACAAAGGTGAAGTCGGAGGTGAGGGTGGAGGTATAGCCTGCTCAGGCCCGAGCCACGATGGTGACGGAGATGGCAAAGGTGGTGGAGATGGTGGAGGTGATGGAAGCACTGGTGGTGGAGACGGGGATGATAGTGATGGCAATGAGGATATTTATGAAGATGATGGGGGTAGTGGACATGGAGGTGGAGAGGGTGAAGAGTGAGGTAGTGGTGCCCACCGTCGACGTGTCGACATAACGCGTCGAGCAGCGTTAGGGATAGAAGTAGTGGAAGTGGCGGCGGGGGAAGAAGGGGAGGCACTAGCATGAGCAGAGGCTTGGGTTTGTGGTGACGATGGAGCCGTGGTAGAAGATGGCGGAGGTAACTGAGTAGGTGATGGAGCGGGTGCATTGCTAGATAAAGAACCACAGGGGTGCCCCTGGTCTTGAAGTAACGGAGACGACTGCCCGGGCTGAACTTCTTGCTGCTGCTATTGACTGCGGAGATGTAAAATGACTTTATGCATAGCGGCCCAATCAATCCTTTTCTTAGCTTCCAGGTCATAAACATAATCATGGAACTCGGGACAATCCTCAACCAAATGACCCTGTTGGCGGTGAAAATCACAGAACTGAAGCATATCCCCGACCGCGGGTCGGCAGGGCACAACCGGAGAGAGCGGCAACGCATGGGTGGCCATGAAAGCCTTGAAAATATCCATGAAGCACTCCGGCAACGGAAGACGAGGAGCCCGCTTCGGGCAAGGTGAATGCTGAGGGATATGTGATGGAGATGGTTGTGGAGACGGAAGTGGAGGTTGCGTAGGCAGGAGTGCGTGGCTAGTGGTGGAGGGCTTCGGTGATGGCATATGTGGAACAGGATGAGGGGGTATGTAGACGACATCTACTTGCTCGGGATGTGGTGTTCCCTTGACCGGAAGTGGAGATGGAGACGGGTATGTGGATGCGGGAGGCTGACTCATGGAAGGTTGATATGCGGAGGCGTATGGGTACGTAGAGGCGGGAGGTTGGCTCGTGGAGGGATATGTGGTGGAAGGCTGACTCATGGCGGGCCGACTCATGGGAGCGTAGGATTGGCACGTGGAGGGTGAAGGTTGATATGTGGAAGTGGATGGTGGAGACTCGAGGTCAAGGGAATCTTGGATTTGTTGGCGAATGAAGCGAGCTCGGCTGTAAAGTTGTTGCCAGGAGGTGATGTCGTTGAGGGCTAAGATGAACCGATACTCGGGCACGGCATTGGATATCAGCATCTTGATTTGCTCTCCCTTCAGTATGTGCCCCGGGACCTGCGCGGCAAGGCGACGCCAACGATCGGCAAAGGTAGAAAACTCCTCTTCGGGCTTCATCATCTCATGGGCCAGATCCACAATAGAGTACTTGGGCCCAACCTGGCCTTGAAACTACTGAAGAAATTTCCCTTGCACGGCTTGAAAATTCACGACTTGCTCTTGCGGAAGAGAGAAGAACCAATCCCGAGTCGGGCCTTCCAATGACAGACCAAACAGATAAGCCATCAAGTGTTGGTCATGTCGAAACTGGGCCGACTCATAAACGAACTCCTTCAAGTGCACATACGGGTCACCGACTCCACTATAACGGCGATATGTGGGAATTTGTGATGGAGGTGGGAGCCGAAGACCTTGGAAGGTGAATGGAATACTTAAGGAGGATTTGGGATCGATCCGGCGTTGAAGCTCATCAAGCTGGCATTGGGTTTGAGCAATCATCTCCTGGGTAGGGAGACATCGAGAAGAATATGGGCCAACTTGAGCAAGAGGTTGTGAATTAGGACCAGTATGATGGTAATGAGCCGGATAAGAGGATCCGAGCGGAGAAGAAGAAGGGCCCATTCCAAAAATGGAAGGATATGTGGGCTTGGAAGAAGCATGAGCATAAGGACCCATTGGGCTGGCAGCAACATGGGCAGAATAATGAGGCCCATTAAGAGAATAATGCCCATTAGCAATTGGGCCAGCAACATATGAAGGAGAAGGAGGAGGCCAATGAATAGAAGATGGCCTATGAAGATGAGATGCAATAAGACGTTGGGCCTGGGCCGGGTCCATTTGGTGAACAAGGCTTGAAAGATGGGTCATGAGATTAGCCTGTTCCTTGGATGGATCAGAAGGACCACGGGAAGATGGCCCGCGTGGGAAGAGGATTCCATGCGGGAATAGGAAGAAGATTGAGAAAAAGAATGATACAAGGCGTTAGAATGATACTCCATCAGGGCAAATGGAGACTTAATACAAGGAGATCAAGGACAATACAAATGGGGAAGCAAGGGCTTAATGGGCTTGAGAACAAGGGGGGCTGACCCACTAATGCAAAGACGAATGGACAATAGACCACGGGACAATGGACTGGACAATGAACCAACAAAATGGACTGACTTAAGTGGGCCTAACAACGACGAAACATGTGGATGCAACACAAAACACCACTAATGGGCTTGGACAAGCCCAAAGAACACAAACAATGCAATGTGAGAGTTTTCACCCAAGTCAAACAAGTTAATATGATGGGAAATCTTTTAGAGGTTTTAATAGACCTTTTAATGATTTGAATTAGGAAAAATTCCCTCAAGATAGGAATCCTATGGGTATAAGGTCCAAACTTTGTGTTGACTAAGGTTAACTCCCTCACACGTACGCAAATGCAAGCTTAAGGTGTGGAAAGGTACAACCGGCCCGGCGTCCGTGTGGGAATCCACGGCTCGCGAGGACTTATGGAGGTCCCAGATAAGATCACCTAGTCGAGCCCAAGGAATATGGGAGCGAGAGGATCACTTACCAAGGTAGGAAATAGAACTATGATATGCAATGTATGACCCTATGTGCACCGGAGTGCATGTAAATTCTAGCTTAAAACTAGAAAATCAAGACAGAATTAAACTATGCAAACATGGTCCAACTAAGCCAAATAGTATATGGATGGAAAGACAATACAAAGGTCTGCACAACGGGCCCGAGAACAGATCAATCTGACCCCGGGAGGTCAATCAAATCACTGAGTAAAGATGCCCCCGTGAACCTATGCGCAGACCACATGCAGATTTTATAGACAAAATGCTAAAATGATGACAATTTTTAACTAAGCAAATGAGACCCAAATGATGCAAATAAGCTATGGATGGAAAGATAATACAAATTACTATCCAATGGAACAAAAATCACTGCAATCAGACACCGAGAAGGCAGTCAAATCACTGAGTAAAGATGTACCTGTGAACCTGTCCCTGAGCATGCCTGCAGAACTTATGAACAAAACTCAAAAAGTTGGACAATATTAGAATATGCAAATGTTAACCAAATGATTCAAATGATATATGGATGGAAAGACAATACAAAGGGCTATCCAACGCAACAAGAATCAGCTCAATCGGACTCCGGGATCAAAAGTTATGCCCCGACGAATACGGTCCTGTGAGCATGCGTGCAAGACTGCCAGAAGCTGTAACGGTCTACCAAATGACCGTTATATGACAGTGACGGTCTACCATAAGACCGTCACATAACCAGAGCCCGTAAAACACCAAAAATAGTGGGAGGATGGAGGAAATCACACCTAAATATGAACATGCACCCACCCAACTAACAAAAGAGCATGAAAACAAGCGTGATGGGCATTGGTGTCCCACCGTGATCGCCAAAAAACTGTTGATTTATTTTTTTAATTAGATTCCTATCCCGCCCCCTTTAAATACATACATGCATAAACATGTGAATCAAAGACAAGGGGGATGAAAGGATGAGAAATACTAACCGTGATCGCCACCAAGGATTAACAACGCCGCAAGGATGAAGAAAGGAGTGCAACGACGCCGTGTACCTCGGAAAGTGATGAAGACTTGATCGCAGTTAAGAACGGGAAGCGGGGAATGGTGTGGGATCGACCTCCTCTCCTTTCAGCCGGCTAGATGAAGAGGGCCTCACGTTGTGTTCATGCTCTCCTGCAAAACAAAGATGAAACACAAAGGCAAAAATCCATTAGAACATGAAGTGTAGAAATCTGCCCAAAGTGATAAAATAACATGAATAAAAGGGGGAGAACGCACCGGGGGGAGGTTTTTAACCCCTGTGGGGGGGTGGAAAAGATAGGTGGGTGTGTTGTGCATGCATGAGATTTGAAATCATGAGATTTGATTGAGAGAATAGAGAGAAAACGACGATGCAAAACGGAGAAAAACGCATGTGTAGCAGAAAATGCAGAAAACTGTGATGATTTGTGATTTTGAGGAGACTAGAACTAAGAGTGTAGACCATGAAATCAAGCCCAGAAGGATGCAATGAAAAGCTTATACTTCCCTCTCCAAGATAGGGTCGAAGTTGTGAGTTGGAGTTGCAACATGGCTTCGCCCCACGTCCGGAAAGAGCCCCCCTTTACAACTGCGAACTGGGCAGTTTTTATAGAGTTTTGTAAGAAAGCCTCATCTTCTTATCACGATTCCCGGAGATAGAGTCCAAGATAAATCGAGTTCTCTAGATCAAACTCGAGATAATACTAAGGACAAGAGATAGGAACAAACGGGGATCAATTCGGAGGAGGATTCTAGAAGATATGGCTCTTGGAAGGTAGCCCCGGAACCTTATCTGCAGAGTTTTAGTTGAACTAGGATACTTAAACCCTCAACTGTTGAGTGTGTTTATGAGCAAGATAGCCAATGAAATTTGGAGTTCTTTGGACTGAATTCAAGATAATACCAAGGAGAAACCATAGGAACAAACGGCGCTCAATTCGGGGTAGATTTCAAGAAGTTATGGACTCTGCAAGAGGGCTACGACGCACAGAAACGGAGCAGAGTCCAGCAAGAATTAGACTCTCAGGTGTATGTAACGGTCTATCGGCGGACCGTCAGAGTGATGTAACGGACTAGGGTAGGTCTGTCACACTCTAGGAGTCGAACGGGATGATTTCGGATAAGTTTCGGTGTAACGCACCCATACTGGACCGTCACATGGCTCTAACGGTCTAGGGTAGGACCGCCACGCTCTAGGGGTCGAACCGGGTCATTTCAGACAAGTTTCGGTGTGACGGTCTAACATAGGACCGTCACACTGCTCTAACGCACCTATGTAGGGCCGTCACACTGATGGGGGAAAAATTTGAGCAAACTGTACGTGACCTTGGAAATTGAAGCCTATCTCTCAAACGGGGCAGAACTAGCGAAAGTGGTAGAAGAAGAAATTGTAGATAACTGAGAGAGGAACAACTTTCATGAAGAAAGTAAGTTGAGAAAATAAAAATAAGAGGGAGAAAATGGGGCTAGAATAGAGAGGAAAATTCTGGAAAATAGGTGAATAGCACAGCACGCCGGAAAAACACGAATATCTCACAATCGGGGTAGAACTGGCCAACGGCATAGAAGAAGAAATTGTAGATCTTTGAAAGGGGAACAACTTTGGTGAAGACAACTTTTTGAATAGAGGAACATAAGGAGATGAAAAAGGACCACTTTCAGAACTGCGCAGTGAGAGAGAGCCGATTACTTGAGGGAAGCCGGCCTAAATAGGTCGAAAGTTGACTTGGAAGTTGGAATTTGATAAGATAAGCTCCAGAGCTCTAAGAAATCATGATCTCCAAGACTCAAAGGATATGAAATGGTAAAAATGGGCTTGAAATCCATCCGAGAAAGCTCCAAAACAATGGCTAATTCGGGACATCAAAAATGATGAATAAGAGAAATGACACAACTTGTGGACTAAAACGGGTGTCAACAGATATTACTGAAAAAAAAATATTAAATATTACACTAATTATATCTACGAGTGTAATTAGTGCACGGAGTGCACTAAATATTACTCAACTAACTAATTACACCACGATAATTAGACATGAAGATTATTTTTAAAAATAAAAAATTATTAAATATTACATTAATTACACCTATATATGTAATTAGTGCACGGGGTGCACTAAACATTACTCAACTAACTACCTACTTAAGTGGATATTACTCATTGCACTTCGTCCGATCTTAAGCCGGGGTGCTCGAAAAGAGTGTCAAATCAGATCACAAAAAAGTAGCACTGATCATAGCACTAATTCCTTAAACTTGTCCAGCGTCTATCTAGCTTAATTTTGCTATATTACCATTTTCTGTTACTTTTGATGTTGGGAAATCTGTCCCAGGAACGATGAAAGAGCAATTAATAAAAAGCTTCGCAAACAGTTATTGCACTTCGTTTTACATCAAGACATCGTGAGAGAGATCTTCACACATATGGTTCTCTGTAGCTTCGATCTATATATGCAAAGTCGACCCCAATAAACTAACAGAGAGAGAACCCACAAATTTTCTTGGGAGATATATACCTGTTAATTACTTCTTCCTTTGGATGGTGTGGTCGTAGGGTTTGAGAACGCGGGGCTCGGATGCTGCTCGACGGGGATGTTCGAGATGGGGTACCTGTGCGATCGACTGAACCCCTTCACATGCCCCGACGCGAACAAGTACGTGTTTTGGGACGCCTTCCACCCCACGGAGAGGATGAACAGGCTGGCCGCCAGCCATAGCCTCCAGACCGTGCTAGCCGAGTTCCTCTAGAAGTTGCAAGAAGAAGGAGGCTGCTCCCTACTTAAAACGGTGCAACAGTACTGAAGCGCTTGCACACATGTAACATTCTCTCACATCATGTGGTGCTTGGGCCTTGATGAAATTAATTACGTGGATGCTATATTTAAGTGACTGATCTACATGCATCTACATATCATCACTGAAGTAAGGATACTTTCTGTAGAATTAATGTGTTACATATATATAGATACTTCCAAAGGAAAGTATGCCAAAGAATTACTATATATCTACGTATAGACACACGTTCAGTGATCACTGACCACAAGAGCAGTCCCCTCCTCGATCTGTCGTTGACACTGGAAGGAATAATACAGGCCCTTGCAACTATTCTGGCAAACTTAGATTTAGAAGGAGAAAACTCCCCCCCCCCTTAATTGATAGAGGAGTTCGAGTAGTTTGATTGATAAGAACCTCACCTCATGGAAGTGTACGTGAGGTCCTAATTTCGAATTCTAAGAGGATTTACCTAGTTCATATTTAATCATTCAATTAATGAATGTGAGTCCGACATTTATTAATTTTGAAAAAAAAAAAAAAGAGCTACGCATTGAGTTGAACAACTGTTGAGTTCGAATGAATACCACAGGTCGCCTAATAAAAAAAAATCTTCAATGGAGGGTATTAGGAGGCTGTTCATGACGTTGAGTTGTTGACTTGAATATACTCGCTAACGAAGCCAGAGATCCAACATTGAGATGCATTGATTTCCCGAAACAATCCGACTTGTACGGCAGATCAAATCCACTACCTTGATCCAAAGCCCGGACTTAGAGCCGGTGGGATCCACGACCTTTTGATGACGACTTGACATGGCGGCTAATAATTCAGGAGTAATGATTAATGCACACTTAGAGTGTAATTATACTCTCGGGATGAACATTGAGTAAAAAATTTCTTTAAAAAATATAATATGAGAGGTTACTCACCCTAGTTTATCATACAAGATAAATCTCGATCTGACAATCAAAAAAATTATAAAAAAAAATCGTATCAAGTGAATAATGTTAGATCCAATTTTTTAAAAATTTATCTTTTTGTTTTGAATTTGTTTGAACTGTCATAGCTAGATCCAGATGTATCTTATACGATAAATTAGAGTGATTTACGTCTCACGTTATAAAAAAAATATTATTTACTTGGTACACACCCTCGGTGTGTAATTACACCTGATGTGCACTAAACATTACTCATAATTTAGGGTTGTCATTTGGTCGGATTTGAATCCTCTGCATTGAAGCCGAAGTAAACCCGACAAGTACTCCAGAACCAGACCCGATTCGACACACGTCCTGCACATAAACACGGCAAGAACACAGTATATTAAAGCGTTTCAAGGGGATACAGCTATATTTGGATTCCTCCGGCTACAACTGCAGATCCAATCTCTAGGCCCTGGTTCTAGTAACAGAGTAAGGGAAGGAAGAGAATCCCGACGATCCATTTACGTTTTGCCTTGGGAACTTAGAATAGCCCAAAGATCCAAATTCCACTTAAACAGGAAAACCTATTAGAACCTGCACTTGCGTAAGAACACAGATTTCAGTCTCTTTTCTTGTTCTACTCACCTTTTATCCAAAATAATTGTTACTTTTGAAAAATAAGAATCCCTTATTCAATATAGAATAACATCTGACCAAGCAAATTGAAATTAAAATGCGAGCCCGAACATGTATACACTGTTCTTTTTTCTTGAAACGGACACGCGTATACAATGTTGAATACATATTCTTATTTTAGTTTCCCTTATCCCATACCAAGTTTGGGCGAAAAGAGTTGGAGGCCGACGTCAATCGAGGGTTCTCTCTTTTTTAAATTGTCGTCGTAACAATTGAGGATTCTCAATGAGAGGCTTTGGGATTTCCCCTTTTCCGAGAATTAAGCTCATTTCGAGACCCCATATAGATATATCTGAATTCATGGAAGGCCTGGCAGACCTTATCAAACATCTTGTAGGCGAATGCATGTGGTGAGGTCCCACCATTCTGTAGCGTGTACCTTGAGAGAGTTTAACTTGCTGGAGATGCTGCACACCGAGTGTGTAACGTACGTAAATTTTTTTTATTTTTAAAAAATCAAAATAACTTTTAACATACTCTAACTTGAGATATAAATCACATTAATATCAAAATATTTAAAATAATAAAAAAAATGAACTGATTTAAAAAAAATAAATCTAATATTATTTATTTGATCTGATTTTTTATTTTTTAAATATTCTAATGATGACGTAACTTACACTCTAAATGAACATATTTTGAAAGTCACTTCACAACAATTACAAAAAATTAAAAAAAATAAAAACTCAGCACACCCCAGGTGTGGGGTGTGCAGTGAGCGTTACTCATCTTGAGATAACCTAAGAAGTCATATGGCAAATGAGGATGGGTCCACTGCTCAGCCTCGATCATCACCCACACAACACAAAGGGTGTATCCTTTTGTAATAGAATATTACAACCTATAACAACAGAAGCACAAAAACACGACCTCCTCCCCAATAAGATGCCTTGCTTTCTTTTTTTTAATCACTTTTTCCCCTATTTCCGCATAATGGAAGATTAAATGAATAGGAGTTGCCCATATCATCTGTCCAAATGGAAAGAATTACGTGTCTAGTAGTATAACATTTACCACAGTTTCCAAAGTCGAAAGAAGAAAAGGATACTTCAGTTCAATTGTCTAGCACCTGTAATGTCTGCTAACAAGAGCCATTTAAACTAGGAAACATTGATTAATCAACAATACATCATTAATTATATTATAACATCTCATTTGAACGGAGAATGATGAGGCATTAAACCTCGTATACCACGTCAAGAAGTCAACCCATGCGTTAGTTCATCAACCAGCATGGAAATGTTCACCACTTAATTTTGGGGGTGCTTCAATATTGAAAAGAAGAATGGAAGTTTCAAGTGAAGAAAACCAAAACGAAAAGAATGATAAAAAGAGCTATCAAAAAAACAATCATCATGATTTGTCCCTTCGCACCTGCTTTCTTCATAACTAGAGCCACTTTTTTCTGCAAAAATAATAAATAAATAAATAAATAATGCACGCTCAATGAAAGTAGACCGATGCACACTTCACTTTTTGCCCCATATAAACAAGGCAATATGCCAAGATGATGTTGCACACATGTCAATTTTGCTACTCAAAATATTTCCAAAAAAGTATTACAGATGCACATCGGAGGAAATCGACATTTTCACCTTCATCGCAACTAGCATGTATTTATATTTAAGATATCATAAGAACATCCCAGAAAGAATTCAAATTTTCCGTACAGATATCAAAGCACAAAATACAGAGGTGATCATTCACATGAAAAATCTGAAAACTGCTCTCCAAAGCATTTCAATCAACTCCTACCGCACAAAGAAAAACCTAGCACTAGCAGTAGATTTCAGCTAAGCATTAAGAAAATGCATTTCACCAAAGTGAACAAGAAACTCGTATACAAGATTAAATATAACCTGAACAAAATCCAGCCTATTTGAAGTAGTCTCCATCTCCATGCTCAATTCCTCCAAAATCTTATCCTGCAGAAATCATATGAGAATTAGACAAAACAAAGCATGCTTCAATTTCATGAATAAGCATGCTTGGCATCAGAAGAATAAATTTTGTTACAAATAAGTGTCAATAAACACTGCTAAAGCAGAGATATAAAACTTACAATGGCAAGTAAACAGTTGGTCAACCATAATAATATGGGCATATTACTCTTCATCACATTTAATGACTGAATTCAGCACTACAAAATGATTGTCCGCTTAGAAGCAGAGCTTAATAACCTAAGTTTGAGATAGTCAAGGTCACTAATGTTGTGTCTCATGAAGAGAAAAAGCTACTCCTCCAACCCCCCACCCATAAATCGCCACAAACATCACTGGACAATGAAAGATGTGTGTATTGGCCGAACAAGCATCCATCGAATGCAAGTAGGAAAAACAGAATGGATAAGCATTGGATATACATATAAGCAAATGCAAATCCATGTACGGCTAGTCATCAGATAGAGAAATCAATATTCATCTTTGTAACAAATAAACACAAATAGTGTGGATATCCATGTTTTTAGAAAGGAAATCAAAATAACAATTTTTCTAACACGAGTCTTAAGGACAGAAGAGGTTATGTTAAACACATGGTGGCTCCTATTTACAGGTATCATACATATAGATAGAAAAAGGTCATATTAAACATATGGTGGATCCTATTTACAAGTATCATACACATTGAAAATTTTCTAGGCCCTTGCTGAAGAAGCAATATTCATATATGACACTCCTCTTTTTCACTTTAATACAATTTTGTGGTACTATCCACTCCCCCCCCCCCAAAAAAAGGAACATTCACATGTCAGAAAATTATCCGCATCTTCTAGGCATCTGATATGCCATCAGCCACATCAAATATCCACTCTTCTCTACGAAGTTTCCAACTGACATCAGTGCCATGGTCCGCTGACTCAAACCAGAATACCAGATCGGCCCGAGCCGGGCATTGGCAAACCCGAGCCATATTCTAGGGTGGATTGGTCCAATCCGGCATTCATTATTTAAATAAGAGTATAATATTCAAAAAATACTTTGAAATTTAAACAAAGGTAAAAATTAAAATAACAGTATAATGGTATAATATCACCCACGGATGTCGCATTTCATGGATGAAGAGCATGAAACTCTATTTTCAAGGTTATTGTTTTATTGGTTACCTAAATAATTATAGAATGTTCAAAAAACAGTTAAAAACGAAAAGAGTGTAACATTATATTATTGATTTACTTAATTTCTGTATCATAACTAGGTCAAAATCTAGAGTACAAAGCCCTAAAACTTCATGAAAGTTTAATTTTACAAACAAAAATGCCATCAAATTGCTTGAATTGTGCAACTTGGCCGAGTCAGCACAATCCGGGCCAACATATACCAGATCATGATCCGCCCGAGTCAAGCCGGATCAGCGATCCGGCAAACCTTGATCATGGCTAAAAACACCATTTTCAAAAGGATGCAAAAAATGGCATCTTCAATCTCCATTTTCATTGGGTTAGATCAACAATAGAAATGCAGATTCCACTTTATGAAAAACAAGAATGCCAAATTACTTTATGACAAACAGCAGCAATAAGAATGCCAATTTTTAGAACGATCATATACAGAAGTGTGGCCAGCATTACCTGTCCAGTGAGCTCCTCATGAATTGTCAGCCCTATACCACCAATTCTTTGAACACTGGCACTGAGTTCATCCAGCTCCTCATCTTGCCTCCTGAAGTGCACGAAAATCAATATAACTAAATGCTGGTACTAAGCAATCCATAACTTCTTGAGCAATGGTGCCAATTAGAATGGCAAAACCATAACTAGAAATGCATACACCAACATCAAAGAACCTTTCAGTTCAATGCTCATAAAATTGAATAATTGAATCAAAAATCGATCACTGATCAAATACAAGAATAAAACAGTTTTTTTAAAAAAAAAGAGAGAGGAGGAGCCATTCAACCTCAGAAGGAATGAACTGCTACATGTTTTATCTTCCCTTCTATGTTATAGACAGACTTTTTACTTTGCCAAATCCCAAGCGGGCCCCAGATTGACAGGATAATGCTTCCTGATTACTCAGATAATGAATTTGCCCGGTGAATTACTTCATTACAGTCGCCATTTATGTTACAGATGTAAACCCTTTATTTTATATAATTTAATGTCAGCTCATCATTGATGGGGTAAGCCTTTATGGTGATGATCATGGAGTTTGTTGTAATGGGGAGGGAAGAAAATCATTCTTCAACAATTGAAAAATTATGGGGGGGGAAACAGGGGTTGCAAGAGAAAACATCACTTGATTAGGAGCAATTGTCTATCTGATTCTGAAGAAATGAAATCATCATTATCATCAGCAACAAAATGATTGGATTTGCCACCCTGAGGACCATCAGCTGGAAGCCTTGTCAGTTCCTGGCGCTTCCCATTTGCACTGGAACTAAGAGATTTGTTCTGATCTCTTCCAGTTTCTACACCCTTCTTCATGGTGCTCACCTGCATAAAACCAATTCTAAAACAAATTACCAACACAACCTACTATACAAACAAAGGAGAAAACTCTAGATATGCTATATCTAGCTAATGAAAGTGCACAAGAGCCTCTTCCATTCCTTGTATCTTTCCTTTACATGATATTTCTTTTTATCTTCTAACAAATATCATATTATCTCCATAAAGGAGTTTTAACATAAAGTTTACCTGACTACGAGCATTACTAGTCCACTGCCTTCTTTTCTCAAGCTCAACTTCAGCAATACGGTAATAAGCTGGGTCCTTTGCAGCAACTGCAATTGCCTTGTCCAGTTCATCTACCTACCTATGAAGAAAAGTACCAGGTCAGCAGTAGCACACCCAAGAAAAAGGGAAAAAAATATATGACGTGGAACATGCATATATACATATATCCGTGTATGTAGATATAATCACCGTGTTTGAACATTATTTGTCCTTTACACTGGTACCAGATCTATGTCTTCAGAGCCATGAGGCGACCAAGGGTTGGCCTTAGCCTCAATTGCCTAGGCAATGGCCTAGGCATTTGAGGCAACATTTATTTAAAAATATATAAAATCATAAAAAGTCAGATATTATTAAATATGACATACACACCTATGTAGTTAAATGAAACACCAAAGACAATGACAAGTTAGACTTTGGGAAACACTGATCATATCCAATATATAAAGGCCAACTTGTATAAAGCACTCCTATAACTAGTGGATGGTCTTAGTAATCATCAACAATAAGAAAAATGTGGCAGCATGTAAGAGAAAAAGGGCATTAGACATTATTAAAAGAGACCATTAACCACTTTGGAATAAGAATAAGAAAAGGCCATACCACATAATTAAAAAATACAAGCATTTGACATAGATAATATAGACAGGAACCAGGTGAGTGAGGCAAGCATTCTAGTCTAACCTCACCCTACTCCAATGCCTATGCAAACGAGATGAAAACCTTTGATAACATAGTACCGTATGGTCATGAAAAATAACTATAGGCACAAATTCAGTGGTGCTTAAGGAAAAATCTACCATGAGATAATAAAGTTGTTTCAGTCTTTTTTATAGGTGGTGAATCAAAATTTAGTAAATATAAAATTAAAAATGATAAAAGGAGCCACCTAACTATAAAGCATAAATAGGGGGAAAGTAACTAAAGTTCAAAGCAAAGTAGCATTGCAGAGAACTAAAGCACTACGGAACATAAAGAACATGTACCATGAGCAAGTCAAACAACAGATGACATGATCTTGTCACAATATTGCTTCATTCTCATGTTCATGAATTCTCATAGACACTGCCCTCAGTATATGGACACACGGAAAGCCAGATTTGGCACAGGCTCAAAGAGATGGACAAAAAATAAAGAAGCTTGACAGGCTCAACAATACCTGCCATTCGATGCTTTCACAGGTAGCAAGAAGTTCCCTGGTAAGGTGACCATGCTCTCCTGTGTTTGATGCTGTTTGTCTCCATTGGTCAAAAGATTCCTGTAACTTGTCAATCTGCCCAATGTAGTACATTTGCCAAAGTTCACATCTCATGGAAATGTAAGCATATACAGAGGAACAAACAAAAGGACAACAAGCTGAAGTAATGACGTTGACATAGCAAAAATAAAAAATTGACAATTTGAAACAAAAGAAAAAACTCTCTTCCCTGTGGGAAATTATTGACATAATATCTGATGTGAAAACATAGAGATTAGTAATTGGAAAAGAAAAAGTGCAGCATAACATGATTACACGGAAAAGGTACATGCAAACCACTAAAAAAGAAAGCAGTGCCTTCAAGAAACTGGCCGGAAACCGTAACGGGTACTCGTTTGACCCGGAACTTACACGAGTCCGAAAAGTCACGTGATGCCAGTTCATCTAGGCCTTGGTAAGGGGCTTCTTCCCCGCCCGATCCTCCTTGCAGTGCAGGCGTGACCAGTGCTCACATCCAGCCACCCGGAAGGTGATAGGCCGGTGCCGTCAGTCATCAACGCCGGCAGGGGGGTGGTCTGGAGCAGACGTCCATCCTAGCCCTGCCCTGGTGGGGGGAGGATGCACTGCATGGTGGCCAGCATGAAGCCCCGGTTCAGTTACAGGCCGTCGTCTCCGGCGCTCGGCAGCATCACGGGGAAGCCGGGGCATCGGGAGTGTCGGGCGAGTCTATGGCAGGGAAGAGACGCAGAGAGCAGGAGGGAGGCAGAGGATCATGACATTCGGCCGGACTTGATGCAACCCCATATGTAGTTGCCGGAGCAGTCCGCTCTCGACCTGGGAGCAATTGAAGTGGCGGAAGGTCTGCAGAAGTTGGGATCGGCCCTTTCAGATGCCAATGCTGATGCTGAGGACCTTATCCTGCTGGAGGCATTGGCAGGCCTGCTGCTGGAGCCGTCAAAAGATGAGGCTAAGCCCCCGAGAGCTCCTCCTTCTAGGGCAGGCTGCCTGGAAGAGTAGGTGATGGAGGCCTATGGCATCCCTGGCGAGGAGGGGAAAGAGTTGATGGGGGTGGTGGAGAGGCTGACAGAGGAACATATGAGAGGGCTGGCAAAAAAAGTTGGGGGTCTCCTATGAGGAGATGGAGAAAGGTATCAGGGGATCTCTATTCCTTATCCAGAAGAGGTGGATAGCGACTTTGGCGAGGGCGGCGAAGAAAGAAAAATCACAGAAGAGGGCGAGCAAGAATTGTGAGAGGGTCGAAGAGGAAGAGGAGGGAGGAGACGGAGAGGGTCACACCTTCCAGTCCCCATGAGGATCATCTCATAGAATGTGAGGGACCTGGCGGAGGGAAGGAGAGAAGAGGAGGATGGTGAGGGAGACGAAGAGGAGATGTAAGGTCGACATCCTTTGTCTTTAGGAGATAAGAGTGAGGGGAATGGAGAGGAGTTGATAAGGGAGATTAGAGGTGGTAAGCTATCTAAGGGGGTGGCCTCCCCCGCTGTGGGTAGAGCAGGGGATATCATGGTGTTATGGAATCCCGTTGAGGTGGAGGTGAACAGGTAGGTTGGCCGGTGGGTCTCTCTTCACTTCTACAATTTGAGGGACAAGTTCTCCTGGGTCTTTTAAAGGATCTATGAACCTCAAACCAGAGAGGGGAAGAGAGATATGTGGCAAGAGTTGCTGGCGTACCACCTCGCTTCGGCCTAGCCTTGGTGCGTGGGGTGGCGACTTCCACGCGGTGTTGGCGGCTTCCAAGAGGACGGGAGATCACCCTCATATGGGGGAGACATAGGACTTTTGTGACTTCAATCAACAGGTAGCCCTCATAGACATCGGTTTGGTGAATGTTCAATTCACCTAGTCCAATATGAAGGTGTCCCCATTGTACTCCAGGCTGGATAGGTTTCTTGTGTCAGTTGATTGAGAGGATGATTTCCCTCATACACAGGCTTCTTGTTTGGCCAAGCCATCTTCGGATCACAAGCCTATAATCTTGAACACCAGCCACGGTCATGAGAGGAGACAGCTTTCAAATTTGAGAGCTTTTGGCTCAGAGAGGATGATTTCTTTGGCATAGTCAGAGGGGCGTGGGATGCATATAGGCTCCATGGCTCTCGTATGGCTACTCCGATTGGTAAGATGTACCGGTTGGCCTAGGTGCTCAGAAGATGGGGTGCTAACAAGCACCTTCCCAGCAGACGGGCGAAGGACAAGATTCTACAACAGATAGAGACACTGGACAGGTTGGAAGAGGCAAGTTTGCTAGATGATGAGAACAGGCTGAGTAGAGAGTCCTTGAGAGTAGAGTATGATGAGATCCTAATCAGGAAAGAAATATATTGGAAATCGAGATCTAAGGATAAATGACTTAAGGAAGGTGACAGGAACACAGCATACTTTCACAGGATTGCTTCAGAAAGATGGAGGGCGAATCATATTGCTGCCATCAGGGTCGGAGTGGATACTATTACCAAGGAGGAGGACATCAGAAGACATGTCAGGGAGATCTATGTTGGGCTTTTCACAGAAGAGCAGATATGTAGACTTGTCTTTGCAGATAACTTGCTTCTTGATCTCTCTGTAACTGACAGTGAGACTCTTGCGGGTCCCTTTCTAGAGGAGGAGATTAGACATGCGATTTTTTCTCTTACAAGTGACAAAGCTCCTGGGCCGGATGGTTCTCCCATGATTTTCTTTCAGCAATGTTGGGACACTGTTAAGGACGACCTACTTGGTGTAGTTAGGGAATTTCAAAAGGGCATGGCCCATTTGAGGGGTATTAATAAAACCCTCCTGCTGATTTTAGACCCATTAACTTGTTGAATAGCATCTATACAATCATCACAAAGATGCTGGCCAAGAGATTAGAGAAGGTTATTGATGGTTTAGTCAATGGGTAGCAGGGGACTTCTATCGAGGGGAGACATATCCAGGAGAACTTCATTGTTGCTCATGAGTGTTTGTAAGCTATGAAGCAACAGAGAAAGAAAGAAGTGGTTCTCAAGCTGGATTTTGAGAAGACATATGATAGAGTAAATTGGAATTGTCTCCTTCAGGTGCTCGCTAAGATAGGCTTTCATCATTCTTGGATTTCCTAGATATGAGAGTGTATCTCTTCCGCTTCCTTCGCAGTGCTCTTTAATGGGCAGCCTTCTGCTTACTTCCCCAGTGGGAGAGGGGTCCAGTACGGGCATCCTTTATCTCCACTTTTGTTTGTTCTCGTGGCTCAAATTTTAAGTATGTTGTGGATGAGAGTTGAGGAGGCAGGAGTGATTCGAGGTTTCCAGGACAGTCACTCTAGTAGTAGCATCACCCACCTTATTATGCTAATGACATCATCCTCTTTCTAGCTGATGAGGAGCAACAATTGGTTGATGTCAGATTGATGCTTGAGATGGTACAAGATATCAGTGGACTCAAGGTGAACTACGGCAAGAGTCACATAGTAGGGATCAACATGGAGAAGTCAACTCTTAGGCGGGCAGCTTCCATCTTTGGGTGTCAGATTGGGGAGTTTCCTTTCTCTTATTTGAGCCTTCCTTTATCTCCAAGGCCAAAGGAATTAGAGACTTCATTGTAGGGATTGGCAGGTGGTGGTGCAAAATATGAGTCCAGACTTGCAGGTTAGAAGGCTAGGCTGCTCTCATAGGGAAGGCACTTGGTATTTTGCAGATCAGTGCTTGACAACTGGTCGATCTAATTTCTCTATATTTTCATAATTCCGAAGATGATGGCCAAGAAATTGGAGTCTATTCAGGCTAGATTTTTCTAGCAGGGCAGGGAACGCAATGGTGGGGGATGGCATGACATCGCTTGGGGCAGAATTTGCAAGAGCAAAGAAGCAGGAGGTGTAGGCATCAAAAATATTAGAGACTTCAACTTGACCTTATTATGTAAGTGGCTATGGAGGCTTGGGGCGGAAGATGGAGGATTATGGACACAATTGATCAGATAGAGATATTATAGTTCGTCCAGAGTGTGAGATTTGACCCCATCTCACATGTACAATGTATCCCCCATTTGGAGAGGCATCCTTCAATGTGTTGATTTTATCAAAGCCAATGTTCGACTCAGCTTGAGCAATGGTGAGAGAGATTTGTTATGACAGGACAGGTGGTATGAAAATTTCACACTAGCAGAGGCGTTTCTATCATTACATGCCATTGCGGGTACACCGGTAGCTTTTATGGCCCAATCCTTTAATGCGCAGCTGGCAAGGGAGATATGGTCACCTACTTTTAGGAGGAACCTCACTACCGGGTAGATGGATCAGCTGGAACATCTCTTAGCTTTTCTCCTACATTTTACACCTGATGCCAGAACAGGAGACATATGGGTGTGGAGATGGGAGAGGGAGAGACAGTTCTCAGTGTGATTGGCCTATTCCCTCATTTCAGATGGCAAGGTGTATACTCCTCGACACCTCAGGTTTGGACCCCCACCAGTCCACTCAAGGTCAAATTGCTGGTTTGGAGGATTTCCCATGGTCGATTGCCTACGTGTGATAGAGTGGCTCCTTTCCTACAGCATATTTCCACTTTATGTTACCTATGCAGGAATGTAGAGGAGGATATGGATCATTTGTTTGCAAGCTGCCCCGTTGCACAAGACATTTAGGCAAGGATCGGCCAGCTTTTCCATCAGCCGCTTGGTCATTCTGAGGGAGTACACCAGCTCTTCCTTAAGTGGCACAAGAGGTGGAACCTAAAGGGCGATTCTGTGATTTGGTGGTGGAGGATATGGGCCCTTTAGAGCGAGAGGAATAGAAGAATCTTCAAAAGGGAAGCGAGATTGGAGGATAGGATTTTTTTTCTTTTGTTTGTGACACAGTGGCCTTTTGGGCAAGACACTTATGTAAAGTAGAGGCTCATAACTCCTCCCTTTTTTCGTGTTTTTGGACAGTTAATTGGGGTGCACCATCTTGGTGTGGATATTTTTTGTAAATGGGTTTTTTTTTAGAGCTGAGAGCCTATACATGTACATTCCTTTCTTCTTTTCAATACATTAGTGGTACCATCCACTTTTCAAAAAAGAAACTGACTGGAAACAATTGAGGGAAAAAAATAATGGTTAATGTTGAGGTTCATGCACTTTGATGCATTTTTTTTTCTTTCTAGAGTGTCGAGGTGAATCCCAGGGAGGGTTAGATGTTGTGATTCATGCCTGCTTTCAGCATGTAACTTCCTTCCCAAAGGGAGTTCCCATAGCAGCAGCTCAGCATGTTAAATTTATACGTGCTTTTAGACACCTTGTGGCAATCTAATCCAAGTTAAGAGAGCTATAATGTAAAACATATCTCATAAAGTAAAAATATGACTTACAGATTCTTGAATCTCCTCCTTCACTATGTAAAAGGGATCATGAGAAGAAGTCATCATGTTGCCACCGCCCCCCTGAAAAATTAAAACTACTCAGCACTGAATAAGACTTTTGTAGCCCTTAGGCAGATTGGAAGTATTTCTTCCTGAATTTTTTATTTCTAGTAAGGAAAAAAAATTGTTCCTTCCTGCTTTTCTGACTTCCAGTATGCAGGAGATTAGATTTAAAAGACATATTAATGAAAGAAGGTAAAAGAGATGCATAAAGATAAGTTCCGAATTCATGTCCTGTTTTAGATACCTCACAGATGGGTAGTCCTACACGAGACTGTATGTCTTCAGTTAAATCACTGTCCAGGGAAACTGCTAGACTACCACCATATGTGATGCCCATGTATCAGAGGAATCAGATGTGTGCATGGATTGAGATCAAGCAGAGAACTATTTTCAGCAGCATTTGCTGTTTCACAAGGTGGTCAGCAAGGTGCTCCTATGAAAGGCTAGAACACAATCTATCTGTATGGGACTCCAATTGTAGAAAGGAAAGTAATTTGAAGGTAACATTCAAGGTAAAAATAAGAGGACTTAGTGTCTACCATCTTGTCCCGTTCATTTTTTTGCAGGCCTTTTCTTGGATATTCAATCTGTAGCACTGGTTACCCAAGGGGCAGTAGCAGAGCCTGAGATGATAAGCTAGGTCGGGGTGCTAGCTGTAGGATGCATAGTTGTCAATCTACCCCCCGACAAGCCAAAATTGGCCAGGTCGTCCCATCCCAGTGAAAAACTTGACAGGACAATCCTTACACTCTCCCAGCAGGTCAGCCTATTTCCAGCCATCCTAGCTATCCCAGCATATACTGTACCAGCCTAGAACAACTGTTATTACACTGTATGTTATTTGA
This sequence comes from Amorphophallus konjac, assembly GCA_022559845.1. Taxonomy (NCBI): domain Eukaryota; kingdom Viridiplantae; phylum Streptophyta; class Magnoliopsida; order Alismatales; family Araceae; genus Amorphophallus; species Amorphophallus konjac. The sequence goes on from CM040121.1 coordinate 20,023,116, forward strand.
TATTTTCATATGTTGTGCCATGAATCAAACTGACTATTGACCACTATTGTTGCTTTTTACTTTTACAGTTTACTCTTTACCTTAAACCAGAATGAGCTAATCTTATGTCATTTTCTGCAACATGCAATTATGTTTGTTCTTATGTGCCTTTACTACACGCATGTGTGTGTGAGTGTGCGTGTGTGTATTGGAAAGTTTATGCAAAAAGAAAGAGGGGATGGGATGGCAGAATTGTCTGGGATGTCAAGGCATCCTTTCCCAGTGTCAAAATGGGTCAAGGACTGGACAAATTAATTATGGTTGGATGCACTGAGGTAGCTAGTCACTTCAAAGTAGGCAATGCATGAAGGAAACCTTTTAAGGTTCAGCATTTATGGCTAACATCATCCACTATGACTCTAACCATTAATTCTTGTTTAGGTGAAGCATGTGAAGGTATCCAGTCTGCGAGGAAACCAAAGTGGCAGTTAGTCATTTTATATTGGATGTCAGCAGTCTTCATCTTTTATCCAGGAAGCTGCTTTTACTATCTTCTTAGACAAAACAAATCTGAGGATTTGAAAGGGCTAGCCAGAAAGTTCCAAAGGAAGAACAAGTTTGAGACTTACTCGGCTATATCCTCCTCAAGACCTGCCCAACATGCTGTTGACTTGGAGATGAATTCTCCGGCCATACCTTCTGCGGTCAGTACGCTTGGTCGGTCATGTCACTTCTCAAAAAAATGCTTGGCCGGTCACTTGGGACAAAAGAAAAGTATACGCTTCAAGCGTGTCGATGGCATTATAACTAAAGTAAGGGACCTCCAAAATCAACATCTACATCCCCCTTTCAGCCCTTTCCTTCCTTTCCTCATTGCCACTGGACTCGGGCAAAAAATGAACACGTTGGGCAGTAACTGAACCAAGCCCATATTGAGTAAGGCACCACGAAACCTTCGACATGGGATTCTAGGGAGAACTCAAATCAATGGCTGGCAGGAACTCGGATTTGCCACCATTGACTACAATAGCTCATTATGAATCATTTTTTAGCAGGCTTGGTTTCAGATTCACCAAGTGATGAAGGCCAGATAGATTGAAGAGGGAGATACAATAGGAAAGTAGTCAAGATTTGGCTATAACTTTTCGAAGAAAGACATATAAAACAAAAGCTATTCCAACAAGCAGACAGTCTTACTCTAAGACTTCCACTGGATCGCATGGACCACCCATACTCCTTGATAACTCAATTTTTCCTGCCCCCATCCCGTATAGGAAAGTAGATGATACAGTGAATTGTTACAAGGAATATATCAATACAGTGTGTGGTGAAGCTCTAGATGGTGGGATGTGTCATGCTGAGAAGTGGTATGAATTTCATTCACTTCTCAAGAGCTGGGATAATCACGGGTTACTAAAGTCAAATACCAATATATAAACCTATGCATCCGAAAACTAATCAGTAAAAAGGTTGGAGGCATTTAATCATGTCTGCTTGTCTACCCAGACAGATACATTAGTAGGCTGTTTATCATAGATTAAAAGAAAGCTCAGCTGAAGTAATCCATGAAGGTATCCAATTGCTCTAATTTTTGCAGTCAGTTGAGGGTTTTAAAAGACTATTAAACTTTTAAAAGGGAAGAAACTGGACAAACGTACTCAAAGCAGGCTTCTTCGTCAACCACTCAATCTGACAAAGAGTACATCGGACAAGAAGGCCAAAGATTAAAAACAATAAAAATAAAAAAGAGGGGTGGAGGGAGAAAAATGCCTATCTATGCGTGAATTGTCTACTGCAGTTCCTAGTTGTCAGTTTCATGACTCTGTAGAGACTATCAATCCACTGCTCTTTCAGTAATCGCTGATCATTCCCCGTTCTTGCACTTCACAAGAATCACAACCATCCACATCTCACCAACGGGTGGATTGATTGGATGAGTGGATCATCAGAACCAGGAAAAAAATAATTGCACCTTCATCACAAGATTAGTAGTCTTGCTAAACCAACTAGCTGTCTCTATAAACCCGGGATAACTAAACAAATGAAATTTACCACCTGCCAAGCAGCATGGATTATTTGATCATTCAAAGCGCTACATTAGTTGGACATCTTTTTAGCTGAATCAGGAGGCCAGGATAATCCACAGATTATCTTGACCAAAGGCTTCACTAATAAATGATATTTAGACCGCACTGCAAGAGGATCGCCTGCGGCCTGCCGCACATTGACATCGGCAGTCCACACTCACCATCAAACCAAGCAGAAAGTGTGAATCTGTTTGGATGCGGCTCCAACTCCACCCGGAAGCAGATGTCTTGAAGAGTAGGAAATCCCAAATCAGCTCCCAATACATACCATCTGCACCGGGAGAGAAGTCCTCACACATAACAGAGACACAGACATACTACTCCCTGATCGAACCCAGAAACGACAGCCTCAACTCAAATATCACAAATAACACGTAGGAAGCGGGAACTACCAGATCCACCACAATAACCTAACCCCCGGCAAATTTCAGAAAGAATGGGATAATTCATGTACCGGGCAGCTAGACAGCAACATCGTGTCTTACCCAAAACGACAACAAAACAAATTTGGACGCCCGACGACCTTCTGTTGCTGGCCGCGGGGCGCTGGAATTCACCCGCACATCGGATCGCAGAATCTGAAAGAGGCGAATGTAGCAGATCTACCAAACCTCTACGGTTCGAGAAACATAGGGTGTGAATGTTGGCGCGGGGGAATCATAGGGGTTACCTGGTGGTGGGGCTGCCGCGACAACGGCAGCAAGGTGGATCGCCGCTGGTGCTGCAGCTAGCGACAGCGCCGGCGCTGGCACCACGGGATTAGGCGACGGCGTCCCACCAGCGGGCAATCGACGGAGGGGGCGCGCTGCGTGCCTGGCGGGGAGAAGTGGGGGCGGGTGGCTTCGCTAGATCTGAGGATCTTGACGTACCCTCCCTCTTCCCTCTTCGAGCTTCTGTAACGGTCATAGGGCTTCGGAAAACCCCCTGCGAAAGGGGGAGTCGGGACTCGGGTACAGGCCTACAGGGATTACGGGCTCTGTTCTGTTGACGGGTGCGGACCGTGCGGTTATATTACTCTGGAACTTTCTGTCAGGGGCACCAAACAAGCCCGCTGTATCAGGTCTTTCCCCTGAAGACAACTAATGCGGGCCACCAAACGAATGCTTAACATGTTTTCTTCCTTTTTTTCTGGAAAGTCGCCTCTCCACGTGTCACTGGGAGTGGGGTTACGGGTTAATAAGGAGTTGGGAAGAGAATAGTTCATCAAATGTCACGAGTATACCTATACTTTTGTGCTGAGAAGATTTCAAGAGAAAAGAGACGCCACATCGAATGAATATCTCGCAAATTCTTTGGGGGTGAGCTTCTTGCATGACCGGTAGATATTTTAGAGGGTAAAAATATTTTGTCCTTACATATTATTCATTTTTATGTTTCCACTTTAGGGTTACGGACGTCGATGGTGAAGGTAAATTGGTGATTTTAATTGGGCACACGCGACGATGTTGTCCGGAGAATGTGAAATGCGTATTTTAATAGGTCGGGCACGGGCGATGATATTGCATGGCAAAATGCGAAATGTCCGATCGCCAAATGTGATTCCACTTCTCACCATAATCCTCGACCCCGCTACGTAATGTATACGGATTTTAAAAAAATCTCAGAGGCCAACAGCCATTCTAAATGTGGCCTAAAACATTTACCAATTGTATTTTTTAATTTTTACGTCTTAAAATATCGATATTAAAGAATAAGTCACCTTAATCCACCTATTTATTATTAAGCTCTCCAATTTTTTGTACTTTAATGAAAAAAACATGCAATTCATTTTGTGTACATTATTTAACCTAACTACATGAAGATTAAATTAGACCGATGAAATGATTAAAAAACACCTCTAATAATCTCCACCCAGAGAGAGTGAGAGAGAATGGAGGAGAGAGAGAAGAGGGGAGGGCGATAGAGGGGGAGACCCATCCAATGCCGACATTCCCTCCTAGTGGGGTGGGGCGTGCGAAGAGAGAGACAGAGAGTGAGGGGGGAGGGAGAGTGCCGGTGGAGGTCTCTCCCTCTTACGTCGTCACCCCACCCAGTGGAGTGGGGTATGTAGAGAGAGAGAGAACGGAAGGGCGACATAGAGAGAGGCATCAACAAGATAGAGAAGGGAGTTATGGGGAGGGGTGATACTGAGGGGGAGTGTTTATAGGAGAGGGAGAGAGGGGACTCAGGGGTTTAGGGGGAGTGTTGTAGGAGAGACAGAGAGAGAACGAGAGGAAGGCGTACCAGGGGGAGTGTTTGCAAGAGAGGGAGAGAGGGGGATCGACTGTAGCAACTCAAATTTTTTTATATGTATTTATATACAAAAGGAAATAATGAAAGATGAAAATAAAATAAATTATGAATATTTTTTCATTTTATCTTTAAAAGTATAGAATACATAAACATGAACCCTATTCCACTTGTTAACACGAACGACGAGATTCATGACACGATTTTGAGAAGACGAAGACGTCGGTACTGTAGTATTATTGTAGCATCCGATTTTAGAGAAAATTATTAGCATTAATCTGATCCTAATTAATGGTTGAGGTCACTCTTACATCATTGAATAAATGAGGTCATTGATTATGTCATTCACATGTTAGAATTAAGTTGGTGTAATAGTAACAAAGTTGGTGTAATAGTAACAAGATTGGTGAAATAGTGAAATTAGGTGGGAGATTTTGGCCTATAAATAGGGCTAGGCTCTTTCCTACTCGAAGCACAAATCTATTGGGAGAAATTACTTGTTAGAGGGAGGGAGAAAACTCGAAGTTGGAGGAGTGTTCGAAAGCGTTCTTCGTTCTTAAATTTATTATTCTTTGATCTTCAACTAGGTAGATTTTCTCTTAGGCAAAAACTTAATTAGATCTCCATATATATTTCTTTGCATGAGTATTTTGATTCTATGTTATTTTTTCATGATCATGTATTTATGACTTATTTTAAGATTTAAAGTTCAAAAATGAGAATTTTCATTATCATAACGTGTTTCAATCATGTGGATCACATATGGACCATGATTTGAATACGATAATCACGCCCGATTTACCTCGTTTATGTGCGTTATTTCAAAACTTAAATTTTAAATTTTAAAGTCATGTTCTTGCCTTAAGAATACTATCAACAAAGAAATGACTAGGTGAATGATCTCGTAAAACTATCGTTAATTGTTCGAACAACTATGCTCTAATTTTCGTAGAATTTTTATACATGATTGACCATATCTATTTGATCTAAACTCTATCTGAAAGCTTGACATCTTCTTTCAAATTTTCTTTATACAATAACATATTATGCAATCGATAGCTTGACATCTTTTTTCAATATCTTTTCCTTCATTGAAATTCATTAACAAATGAACATCTTAGAACATGCAAGAATGATTTCAATTCGATTTACGTTTTTCTGTATTTTCGACTAATCGTGTAGCTAGTAAGTTCACCAAGAAGAACCGGTGTCTAAGGCTAGAGGTTCACGGGCAAACGCTTTAAGTGGATAAGTGGTTACTTAATTAGGACCTCGTGAATACGAGGGGAGCCTCCCACTGTCCCACCTCTTACCTGGCCGCGTTTTCTTTGGTTTTCTGCTAATTACCCGACTGGGAAAAACTTGATCTAAACTTATTTTACAAGATTTTTCACGAGAGTTGATCGCACCTTGACCGGAAATTTATTCTCTTTGTTGTCTTAATGTCGTTAAACATGATGTCTTAAATCATCCTTGAACTTCTCTTATAAACTTCATTTATTCTTCATACTACATGCCCTTTCTTCATACTACATGTCCTTGGAAATGTAAATTTTGCCAGATCTGTACTTTAGCCATAAACTATCATTAATTTGGGAGTATATGAGCTAAGTGTCATGCAGGCAAAGTGCTACGTTATAGGAGCCACCTCTTGAGGCCGGAATGGCACAAAGTGATACATAATGGGAGCCACCTCTTGAGCCTGTAGGGGCCACCTCTAGAGTCCTCCATAACTAAATGACTAGTTATGCGATATACTACGCTTCTTAAGCTTTTCTTGAAACTCGAATTGGCCATAATTATAAATGAATTATTCTGGAAATTACATGGGACTTTTGGTCCACCTGATACTCAATACCTCGCAAACATGGGGGCCCTGATCTGGTCCTAGGCGAGTAAAGCCTGAAAGTACTTGTGCCCGAGGGAGTTGAATGATCAGGTGTGGCATTGCATCAACTGACATGCAAGAATGAACTAGACAATTCAATTATTACATGCTTGACTCGTTACATGCTTGACTTCCTATACATGATATGTTTGACCGGAAAGGTTAATAGCCTTATTACATGGTCATATTTATAATTCTATACTTGCTATTGATCTTCGTACTTACAGTTGAGTTCTACAATATCTATTCTTGAAATTCTTGACTTCCTGATCTTGTTCTCTATTTGTCATTTATTTTATTACTTATTTTATTCGAGAGCATATAGATGATCCAAAATGCTAATTACTTAAAGTGACCTGGTAAAGAGATATAAGTCCTACTGAGCTTTCTAGCTCACCCTGTGTATTGTTGTTAATTTTCAGGAAATCCTGAAGATGACGGGAATGGACTGGAGTGATGAGAGTGATGATAGTTTTTAATAAATTTCTTGTCCCAATCTTTCTACTTATAAATGAATGTATCGAGTTTGAATAGTATTTTAAGTCCTTGAATGATATTTGTTAAAAATGTCAGATTATGAAATAAAGATGTGATTTTGTCCGTTTGTTGTTCATACTCATCATCTGAGTCTCTTGATCGACCTGCCCGTATAACTGTTCACGGCTTGATAATTCCGCCTTGTTAGAGACGTGACTGTTTAGTTGGTATCAGAGCCTATGGTTAAAAAGAGTCTAGGACATCAAGACATAGTTATTGAAAATCCTAGGTTCTTCACACTATAGAATAATGGATAGCTATACTTGACCTGTGAGATTGGATAGAGACTTGGGCTAGATATTGAGATATGTGGATATAAGACATTTAATCCCCGTAGCTTGTTTTACAGAAATTCTTAGCTATTGAAAATAGCTGCTGAGCGTGCTCAATGGAGAGAAATGCAAAGGACTGTCCAAGGGCTAACTCAAGCCCTACAACAAGTGGCTCAAGGAGGAGTTAATCACCACGGTGCGGGAGACCTGCACCACAACTTTTGGAACATGAATCCCCCGAGGTTCAACGGTTCCACTGACCCGGATGAAGCCAAACATTGGGTCAAGGAGATATAAAGAATATTTCGAGTCATGCAATGCTCAGATCAAGATAGAGTTTTACTTGCAACTTTCCAACTGGAAAAGGATGCAAGAGCTTGGTGGGAATCCATGGAGGCGACCTTGCCCGATCCCTAGATCACTTGGGAGGAATTTATAGAATATTTCAACGACAAGTATTTCTCGGAGAGAGTCCAGGAAAAGAAGGCAGTAGAATTTATCACCCTTAAACAAAGAAGTCTCTCTGTAGCTGAGTACGAGGCCTAGTTTTCTCGACTGGCCCGTTATGCTCCACACCTCATTAATATGGAGAGAATGAAGGCCAAGCGATTCATGAATGGGCAAAGGCCCCAATACATTCCCCAATTGGCGCATATGGACATCCAAACATATGTCGAGATGGTCTGGAAAGCCTAGGGCTGTCAATGGGCCGGGCCCGGGCCGGGCTTAGGTCGGCCCGGCCCGGGCCCGACTTATCAAGAGTAAGGCCCGAGCCCGGTCCGGGCCCGACCTATGTCGGGCCGGGCCGGGTCGGGCCCGACATTATGTAAAAAATTCAAAGCCCGACTAAGGCCCGGCCCGGCCCGACTACTTAAGTAAAATAATAAAAATAATAAAAATAATAGATTTAATACTATAAAACTTATAATCTCACTAAATAAATTAAAATTTTGATATTAATTACATAATTTGTGTGAAAATAAAATTTTAAAATTTCTAATTAAGTAAAATAACATAAGTTTAACTAAATAATTTTTAAAATTTGAAGTGAGAATAAAAAAAGGGATCGGGCCGGGCCGGCCCGCGGGCCGAACTCAAAGCCCGAGCCCGGCCCGCGAGTCTAGTCGGGCCGGGCTTTTAGGCCCGACTAAAAACTCGCGGGCCGAAAAAGACCTTACGGCCCGGCCCGAAATCGAGCCAAGCCCGCGGGTTTGTCGGGCCGGCCAGGCCCATTGACAGCCCTAGGAAAGCCCAACTACTAGAAGATGCCATGTAGATGGCGGATAGAATCAAGGGAAGAGTCGTGAAAGAACAAATCATTGGCGCTGAAAATTTTAAACTAACATTTGAAAAGAAGAGGCCAAATGAAGGAAGAACCCCTCAACAAGACAAAAGGTCTCGAGATGAAAATAGGCAAGCCATCCCTGCTACATCTTCAAAAGATATCTGCAAGTATTGTGACAAGGCTGGTCACAAGACTGAAGAATGCTGGAAAAAGAAGAGAGCATGCTTGCGTTGTGGAAGTGGGGATCATCGCATTTTTGATTGTCCCCTTATGAAGGAATCTCCATCGGAGAAGAAAACTCAAGAAGGACCAAGGCGTCAATGAAGACTCCAAGCTCTGATAGAACCTACACCTACTGAAGAAGGAGGAGTGGTGGAAGGTACTCTCACCATCAATTCTAGAACTGCTTTTGTTCTATTTGATACTGGAGCTACCCATTCATTCATATCCCAGAATTTTGCTACCACCTTACATGAAAAATATGTTCCTTTGAAAATTGAACTTGTTAATTCCACACCTTTAGGAGCAAGCACTGAACTTAAACATTATTTTCCCTCTAGTGAAGTGTTGATTAGTAGTCATAACTTAGCCACTGATTTGATATGCATGAACATAAAGGGTTATGATGTAATCTTAGGTGCTGACTGGTTGGCCAAGTATAATGTTAAGGTGGATTGCAGGCGAGGAAGTGTAACCTTTGGTGAAGCAGGATACCCTGAACTATCTTTCTCTAGAAATAGCCATCCTAGACACCCTCTTCTCATCTCTGCCCTTCAAGCTCGAAAAATGATGAAGAAAGGATGGGTTGCATTTTTTGCTTCTGTCCTTATAACCGAACCCAAGAAACCCATTCTGAAAGAAATATATGTTCTTAGGAAATATCTTGATGTATTTCTGAGGAATTACCTGGCATACCACCTGAGATAGAAGTTTCATTCTCAATCGATTTGATACCAGGAGCAGCCCCTGTATCCAAAACTCCTTATAGAATGTCACCAACTGAGCTGAATGAGCTAAAATAGCAACTGATGGAATTATTAGAGAAGGGATTCATCAGACCTATTACGTCACCTTGGGGAGCACCTGTTATTTCTGTGAAGAAGAAGGATGGATCTATGAGGTTATGCATTGACTATAGGCAGTTGAATCAATTAACTATCAAGAATAAGTACCCTCTGCCAAGAATTGATGAACTATTTGATCAAATCTCTGGAGCTCATTATTTCTCTAAGATTGACACCAGGTCGGGTTATCATCAACTGAGAACCAAGGAAAAAGACATTTATAAGAAACCATTCAGTAGTAGATATGAACACTATGAATTTGTTGTCATGCCTTTTGGGCTGACTAATGCACCTGCACCCTTTATGCAACTTATGAATAGTGTGTTTCGACCCTATTTAGATCAATTTGTGGTGGTATTTATTGATGATATATTGATCTACTCTAAAACCAAGGAAGAATATGAAACACATTTGAGGATTGTCTTGCAGATATTAAAAGAGAATCAATTATATGTTAAATTGAGCAAATGCGAGTTCTGGTTAGAAGAAGTTTCATTTCTCGGTCATGTGATCTCTAATGAAAGTATTTCTGTTGACCCTTCAGAGGTAGAAGCTGTCAATAACTGGGAAAGGCCTACAAATATGACCAAAATCTGAAGTTTTCTAGGATTGGCCTGTTACTATAGGAGATTCATCAAAGATTTCTCTAAAATTGTCGTGCCATTGACTAGATTAACAAGGAAGGAAAATTCTTATGTATGGGCTGAGGAATGTGAGAAGAGTTTTCAAACTCTAAAGGAGCGCTTGACAACTGCACATATTCTTACTCTGCCTATTGCGGGAGGAGGATTCGAGGTATATGCTGATACTTCGGGAATTGGCTTATGTTGTGTATTAATGCAACAAGGCAAGGTGATAGCATATGCATCTAGACAACTGAAGACCCACGAAGTTAATTACCATGTGCATGATCTAGAATTAGCCGCAATAGTCTTTGCTATAAAGATATGGAGGCAATATTTATATGGTGAGCAGTTCATTATATATTCTGACCATAAGAGTTTAAAATATCTATTTTCTCAGAAGGAGCTCAACATGAGGCAAAGAAGATGGTTAGAATATTTGAAAGATTTTGATTTTTCTATTCAATACCATCCTGGAAAAAGGTAATGTTGTGGCTGATGCTCTTAGTAGAAAGTCGATGACTCTATTATCAAGTTTGATGATTAATGAATGGCGATTGCTGGAGCAATTTACAAGATTAAATTTAAATGTGGAACCAAAGGAGGAACTGAAAGGATCTGGATGGGACTAGATAATAATGAGTGATCAGAAAATGCAGCGGAATTTATAATCTTTTCTCCTCTCAGATCCCCGTGACCCTTGATCCATTTCTACAAACCTAAACGATAGAAGATCATATCTTCACCTTGCGCGGAGTCAGATCCGCGACCGAGGGTTGATTCCTTCCAAGCGACGCCGCTAGCCGCGCAGGTGCCCGGCCTCCAGCGGTATCCACGCGGTTCTCAGGTTGAGGGATCGTCCTCGTCTCGTCTCTCACCGGCTGATCTCTCGCTCGACTCCTCATCAAGGGCACTCGGGGAGGCATGCGACCTTGTGCTCCTGTAGGAGAGAGAAAGGGCGACCAGAGAGAAGAGATGGAGGAGGGGTGGCTGCCACAACGTGGGAATACCCTAGAGCTTGGCTAGGGTTTCTCTTTGGCACATATATATATATATATCAATCCATTCCACTTTTCATAAAAGTCCCTGGATTAATATGAACACCCACTTAATATCCCCTGACTAAAGAACCTATATGCGTGTGACCCTCTAGGCCCAAGTGCCAGTCCAATTTTCAGCCCAATAGCCCAATAACCCCTTTATTGGTAAAATGAGTCTATTTAATATCTCATATTAAATAAACACTTCATCTAATTATCATCTCATGATAATTGATTGGGCTTCTGATCATGTTGGGTGCCAAGCAACACCGCATGACCCTAGAAGGCAATGGGGTTCAGCAACCCGCTCAAGGAACCCTTCCGTCAACAGTTACCACGTGACTATAGTCCTTCACTCATACAATGCTCCCGAGTATGCTTGTGGGTATGGTTAACTGTCAAACCCAAGAACACATACTCACTTGGATTAGATGCCATAAAAGCATTACCAGAAAACTCCTTTTTCTGATATGTTGTCTTTCCCTGGCCAGGGACTCCTAGGCATCACTCCCTAGAGCATTCTCTCTCAATTACCGAGAGCGAATGATCCCGTATTGATCATACAATCACCTTCGAAGGTATTCCACTGGATCCGATCACATAACTGATTGAGACCTCATGTGCAGAGATCTATAAGCTAAGGTCAAAACCCAGAAGTCTACCGACAAGATGTCCTTGGTGTCTCAGGTCAAAGAACCAATCACGCCACTGTGACGATGAATCTAACTGGTTGACAGTCAGGTAATATTACCATCCAATGATTCATGTCGGATCAATTTAGTGAACTCATTCATCAATGAGCACCTACAGGTTCACCTTAGTGTCTCCACACAAGTGTCTATGAGACCATCCACCCTCATCATATGAGCAGGTGCAACCTGTACTAGTTTCACTGGATATCTGATGTCCTTCTCAAATATCCCCAACTAGGAACAATTAAGAATATACGTTTAAAGGATACTAATATCATTGTTATGATCTCATCATAATTAATATCCATTGCGCATATTCATGGACTTCATTATGAAACGATAAATGAATCATACATAATGAATGTTAAAAGCATTTATCATTATTAATGAACAAGATTGTATATGTTATGATTGGCTTGAGGACATACATAACCAACAGGAACGAGTCTTGATTACCAGTATAAGGGTACATCCTGATATGTTCTCTGAAATAAAAGAGCAACAAGGTAACGATCCTTTATTAGTTGAAATTTTTGGAAATTTGAGCCAAAGGCCTAATTTTCAACTGACGAATGATGGGAGATTATTATTTCGAGGAAGAACTTGTGTGCCTGATAGTAATAAAATCAAGAAGAAGGTAATGGAAGAAGCGCATCAATCCAGGTATACTATTAATCCAGGAGCCACTAAAATGTACCAAGATTTGAAAAGAAATTTTTTGTGGTCAAATATGAAGAGAGAAGTGGCTGAGTTTGTGAGTCGTTGCTTGATATGTCAACAAGTAAAAGCAGAACATCTCAGACCTGCTGGTAAATTGAAACATCTGGAAATACCGGAGTGGAAGTGGGAAAGCATTGGTATGGATTTCATTATGGGATTGCCCCAAACTAGAGGAGGACTTGATGTATTTGGGTAATAGTGGACCGATTAACCAAGTCTGTTCACTTCCTACCCATCAAAAATAAGTGGATGGTGGATATACTGGCAGATTTATATATCAAGGAAATGGTAAGATTGCATGGTATTCCTTCATCTATAATTTCTGATAGAGATCCTAGATTTACTTCTCACTTTTGGAAGGGATTACAATCTTCACCGGGAATAGGATTAAAATTTAGTACAGCTTTTCACCCTCAGACAGATGGTCAGACAGAAAGAACTAATCAAATCATAGAGGACATGCTTAGAGCATGCATGATATATTTTGGTGGTACTTGGCATGAACATTTACCATTGATTGAGTTCTCCTATAATAATAGCTACCAATCAAGTATTCAAATGGCACCTTTTGAAGCTTTATATGGTAGAAGTTGTATATCACACATATGTTGGGATGAGATTGGCGAGAAACAGTTAGTAGGTCCTGACATGATTCAAGATACTACTCGAAATATCCATATGATTGGGGACCGACTAAAAATTGCCCAATCCCGACAAAAGAGTTATGCTGATAATAGAAGAATAGATTTAGAATTTCAAATTGGTGACCATGTCTTATTGAAGGTATCACCTACTCGAGGAATCTAAAGATTCGGAGTCAAAGGAAAGTTAAAGTCCGAGATTTATTAGTTCTTTTGAGATCCTTGATAGAGTTGACGAAGTAGCATACAGACTGGCTTTACCCCCGAAGTTGGAAGGAGTGCATGATGTTTTTCATGTGTCAATGCTGAGGCGGTATGTCTATGATCCTTCACATGTGATCCAACATGATGGTCTGGTACTGTAAAAGGATTTAACTTATGAAGAGAAACCCATCAAGATACTAGACCGAAAATTACATCAACTAAGGAATAGAGCAATACCAATGGTTAAAATCCAACGGAGCCGTCGTGGACAAGAGAAAGCCACTTGGGAATTGGAGGATGCAATTAAGAAGAAGTATCCAGAATTATTTTCAGGTTAGTATTGTTAGAACTTCTTTTATTTTGTAATGAATCATGTGAATTTGGAGGACCAAATTCTTTTTAAGTGGGGGAGGATGTAGCAACTCAAAAAATTATATATATATTTATATGTAAAAAGAAATAATGAAAGATGATAATAAAATAAATTATGAATATTTTTTCGTTTTATCTTTAAAAATATAGAATACATAAACATGAACCATATTCCACTTGTTAACACGAACGACGAGATTCACGACACGATTTTGAGAAGACGAAGACGTCGGTACTATAGCATTATTGTAGCATCCGATTTTAGAAAAAATTATTAGCATTAATCTGATCATAATTAATGGTTGAGGTCATTCTTACATCATTGAATAAATGAGGTCATTGATTATGTCATTCACATGTTGAAATTAAGTTGGTGTAATAGTAACAAATTTGGTGTAATAGTAACAAGGTTGGTGTAAAAGTAACAAAGTTGGTGTAATAGTAACAATGCTAGTGAAATAGGAAAATTAGGTGGGAGATTTTGACCTATAAATAGGGCTGGGCTCTTCCCTACTCAAAGCACAAATCTATTGGGAGAAATTACTGGTTGGAGGGAAGGAGAAAACTCGAAGTTGGAGGAGTGTTCGAAAGCGTTCTTCGTTCTTAAATTTCTTCTTCTTTGATCTTCAACTAGATATGTTTTCTCTCAAGTAAAAATTTAATTAGATCTCCATATATGTTTCTTTGCATGCGTATTTCAATTCTATATTATTTTTTCATGATCATGTATTTATGGCTTATTTTAAGATTTAAAGTTCAAAAATAAGAATTTTCATTATCATAACGTGGATCACATATGGACCATGATTTGAATACGGTAACCACGTCCGATTTACCTCGTTTATGTGCGTTATTTTAAAACTTAAATTTTGAATTTTAAAATCATGTTCTTGCCTTAAGAATACTATCAACAAAGAAATGACTAGGTGAATGATCTCGTAAAGCTATCGTTAATTGTTCAAACAACTATACTCTAATTTTCATAGAATTTCTATACATGATTGACCCTATCTATTTGATCTAAGCTCTATTTGAAAGCTTGACATCTTCTTTCAAATTTTCTTTATACAAGAACATATTATGCAATTGATAGCTTGACATCTTTTTTCAATATCTTTTCCTTCATTGAAATTCATTAACAAATGAACATGTTAGAACATGCAAGAATGATTTCAATTCGATTTACATTTTTCTGTATTTTCGACTAATCGTGTAACTAGTAAGTTCACCAAGAAGAACCGGTGTCTAAGGCTAGAGGTTCACGGGTAAACGCTTTAAGTGGATAAGTGGTTACTTAATTAGTACCTCGTGAATACGAGGGGAGCCTCCCACTGTCCCACCTCTTACCTGGCCGCGTTTTCTTTGGTTTTCTGCTAATTACCCGACTAGGAAAAACTTGATCTAAACTTATTTTACAAGATTTTCCGCGAGAGTTGATCGCACCTTGACCGGAAATTTATTCTCTTTGTTGTCTTAATGTCGTTAAACATGATGTCTTAAATCATCCTTGAACTTCTCTTATAAACTTCATTTATTCTTCATACAACATGCCCTTTCTTCATACTACATGTCCTTGGAAATGTAAATTTTGCCAGATCTGTACTTTAACCATAAACTATCATTTGGGAGTGTATGAGCTAAGTGTTATGCAGGCAAAGTGTTACGTTATAGGAGCCACCTCTTGAGCCTGTAGGGGCCACCTCTAGAGTCATCCATAACTAAATGACTAGTTATGCGATATACTACGCTTCTTAAGCTTTTCTTGAAACTCGAATTGGCCATAATTATAAATGAATTATTCTGGAAATTACATGGGACTTTTGGTCCACCTGATACTCAATACCACGCAAACATGGGGGCCCTGATCTGGTCCTAGGCGAGTAAAACCTGAAAGTACTTGTGCCTGAGGGAGTTGAATGATCAGGTGTGGCATTGCACCAACTGACATGCAAGAATGAACTAGACAATTCACTTATTACATGCTTAATTGACTTCCTATACATGATATGTTTGACCGGAAGAGTTAATATCCTTGTTACATGGCCTTATTTATAATTCTATACTTGCTATTGATCTTCATGCTTACACTTGAGTTCTACAATATCTATTCTTGAAATTCTTGACTTCATGATCTTGTTCTCTATTTGTCATTTATTTTATTACTTATTTTATTCGAGAGCATATAGATGATCCAAATTGTTAATTACTTAAAGTGACATGGTAAAGAGATATAAGTCCTACTGAGCTTTCTAGCTCACCCTGTGATTATTGTTAATTTTCAGGAAATCCTAAAGATGACGAGCACTACAAGAAAAATCGCGGATAGCGACCGACCTAGCGGTCGCTATTCAGTCGTAGATCGGTCGCAAATCTTCATTGCGACCGAACAGAGACTATATAGCGACCGAATGTGTCGGTCGCTATATAATAGTCGCTATATAGCGACCGACATAATTCGGTCGCAGTATCAGTCGTTACCAGAGACCGATTATTATCGGTCGCCTGATCGGTCGCTAATAATTCGGTCGCTATTCAGTCTCTATTCGGTCGCTACATTTGTTGTATTTTAAAAAATAAAATTAACCTATCGGATTTATTCGGTGGCTAATCGGTCGCCAGTCGGTCGCCAAGTATAATTATTTAATAAAAGAAATATAACGTATAGTCGCTATTCGGTCGCAATTCAGTCTCCATGCGGTCGCTAATTTTGCATTATTTTTTTTTTAAAAATTTATTTAAACTGATAAATAAATTACCTGATAAATAACAAATTCATAACATAAATATAAAATCAACTACACAGACAACAATATCGACAAATCTCAAATTCATCACATACAAACACCTGATAAATAACAATTTCATAAAACAATAATAAATCAACTACACGGATCACAATCTCCACGAACCTCAAATTACACACAATTAAAATAAAATCACAAATTAATCATACATCCATAATAATAAAATGACAACATACACAACTAAAATAAAATCACAAATCCTCCACATATGTCTCATCCTGGTCGTCGTCTCGTCCAACATCATCCTGGTCGTCGTCTCGTCCAACATCTCGCGACGGATGATCCTGTATATCATTTAAAAAAATTATAATCAAATCCTTAATAAAGAAATCAAGCATTAACAAGACTTAATAAAGAAATCAAGCATTAACAAGAGTATGCCAATAGTTTAAGCCAGCTCATTTTCATATATATAAATACACACACACAATATAAGTTCAAATTTCATCTTGTATTTTAAAAATGAAGTTTGAGCGCCGAGCTCAAACCGGGCATCCGATTTGGATTCCGTCAGTTCTGACAAGTCACTTTCATCTCCCCGGTCGTATTGGAATGATCGGCACGGCCATCCGACCGGTATTTCGAATTTTAGACCCCCGGACCCGTCCTAACAGTTCATTTGAACTAAGTGTATTTTAAAAATGAAGTTTGAGCGCCGAGCTCAAACCGGGCATCCGATTTGGATTCCGTCAGTTCTGACAAGTCACTTTCATCTCCCCGGTCGTATTGGAATGATCGGCACGGCCATCCGACCGGTATTTCAGATTTTAGAACCAAATGCCCCGTCCTAACAGTTCATTTGAACTAAGTGTATTTTAAAAATGAAGTTTGAGCGCCGAGCTCAAACCGGGCATCCGATTTGGATTCCGTCAGTTCTGACAAGTCACTTTCATCTCCCCGGTCGTATTGGAATGATCGGCACGGCCATCCGACCGGTATTTCGAATTTTAGACCCCCGGACCCGTCCTAACAGTTCATTTGAACTAAGTGTATTTTAAAAATGAAGTTTGAGCGCCGAGCTCAAACCGGGCATCCGATTTGGATTCCGTCAGTTCTGACAAGTCACTTTCATCTCCCCGGTCGTATTGGAATGATCGGCACGGCCATCCGACCGGTATTTCAGATTTTAGAACCAAATGCCCCGTCCTAACAGTTCATTTGAACTAAGTGTATTTTAAAAATGAAGTTTGAGCGCCGAGCTCAAACCGGGCATCCGATTTGGATTCCGTCAGTTCTGACAAGTCACTTTCATCTCCCCGGTCGTATTGGAATGACCGGCACGGCCATCCGACCGGTATTTCGAATTTTAGACCCCCGGACCCGTCCTAACAGTTCATTTGAAATAAGTGTATTTTAAAAATGAAGTTTGAGCGCCGAGCTCAAACCGGGCATCCGATTTGGATTCCGTCAGTTCTGACAAGTCACTTTCATCTCCCCGGTCGTATTGGAATGATCGGCACGGCCATCCGACCGGTATTTCAGATTTTAGAACCAAATGCCCCGTCCTAACAGTTCATTTGAACTAAGTGTATTTTAAAAATGAAGTTTGAGCGCCGAGCTCAAACCGGGCATCCGATTTGGATTCCGTCAGTTCTGACAAGTCACTTTCATCTCCCCGGTCGTATTGGAATGACCGGCACGGCCATCCGACCGGTATTTCAGATTTTAGACCCCCGGACCCGTCCTAACAGTTCATTTGAAATAAGTGTATTTTAAAAATGAAGTTTGAGCGCCGAGCTCAAACCGGGCATCCGATTTGGATTCCGTCAGTTCTGACAAGTCGATTTGGATTCCACTTCAGAATTCTACTTCAAGATCAATGAGCACTACAAAATAATGTGCCGAGTATTTTCTTTCTTCTTTCAAATAGCACTCGATTATCACTAAGTAACCCTCTTGTGATAACCAAGAGAAAAATGCATCAAGCCGTTCAGACAAAATATAGAAGTGTCATCTGCCGTTTACATTCAGACAAAATTCAGATGGAAATTGTGAGCCATGTCAAAATGGCACCTACGACTCGATCAAACTCCATAATTGAAGTAGCAATCTCCCAATCACCTAGTAACTTTGTACGACTGCGATCAGAATTAAAAAAAAAAGAGGGGGGGGGAGGCTGTCAGTAGTACTAGAGTTATGAGGACCAACTTTGTAATGCTACTTTGCCCTTCTTTAGCAAAATGGTCAAAATTAACATCAGAATCATAAGATGCATTAGACTGTAGTAATATCAGAGTATAGGGTTCAGATGAATGCATACCTTGACAGTTTTCAGCAGTTCCCTTGCGTCACTGTTGTTTTTAAAATGGTCACGTACGGGCTGCCGACCAGAAAAAAGACTCAGAGATTCGGACCAGGGAGAAATGGGGAAGAGATCTCTACTATTGGTTAATGTGGATTTTTATTTTCAACCAACTGATTGGTTGACTGCAATGCAGTAACAGCTGATAAGTTATCCAAAATGCTACTTGTGCTTGTCCATGTTCATTATGGAATGAAAACAATGTCGACAGAAAAATGATAATATAACTACACAATCTATAACTGATCAATGTAGCATCACTTTAATTGCAATGTGAAGAGTCACCAAACATACCACACTTTTGAATTCGAAATCAGGAAAGAGACTATTAAGATTCACCTTGACAGCAGCTCAAATAAACTCCAACAAACTTACCAAGAGACAGGCAAGTACATGCCACTTGCAACCTTGTGCAGACCAAGGTTCATTTGCTCCACTCATTAGATAACTAATTCCCTTTTTTCCTTGGCACGCAGAAATGTTAGCATTACCTGCAGAATCTGGTTCAATGACTTTGAGAGTGCAGGTTTCAGGTCTCCTGGATGCAATGCTCCACTTTCATAATCAACAATTAACTCTTCCATGCTGTTGAAGGTCCTGGTTGGAGTAGCAATTAAAAATGTTATACAGGCTTAAAAGATCTCAAGAGAATAAACAATAGGGTGAATTTGATTGTGAAAAAATATAAGAAATCCAGAAGTATGACAAAACAAGATTTGCAGGGTCTCCAGAAAAATAAAAGTAAGAATGCAAACTTCAAATCAAAGTCAAAGTTACATGATGGATGCAGTCTAGCATGGCAACGAGTCAACCATTACATGATTGGAGGCAATATCTGACTACAAGCCTAGAACACAAGGGAGCACAACCATATTAGTCCTTAAAAGCATTTAATGTGTATGCATTAGCCATATAGCAAAGTCAGCAGGTCGATGTAATGCTTAAATATCAAACTTCAATTGAATCCTCAAAGGGACCTGGTTTGCTGTCGGAGGCATCATTGCTCATAATTTTCATGAACTGTGAACATTATCTTCCACATGGAAAAGAGCAGAGCATGTAGCTACGATACATAAAGATGGCCTGATAATATGGCAAGTATCATACTCAAAAATAAACATTGAAGTTGATTACCTCCGTAGTCCCCTGCAGGATAGGTTTTCCCAGAAGCAGTTCTGCAAATACGCAGCCAACACTCCACAGATCAACTGATGCTCCATAATCTGTTGATCCAAGAGAAGCTCGGGTGGACGGTACCACAGAGTCACTACACGGCTTGTCAATGGGTGCTTCCCACCAAGATTAGAGAAGTTTGCCAGACCAAAGTCAGCTAATTTCAAAATGCCATCATTGTTGACCAGAAGATTTGCACCCTTAATGTCACGATGCATGATACCACGTGAATGGCAATGTTGAAGTCCAGATAATAACTGGTGCATGTAGCATTTTACCTGCAAAAGTGACAAATAAACATGTGAAATTCTTCGAAGAGCAGCTTGAGGGGAACCATTTTTGACATGATAGCCAAAAAAAAGAAACTTTAAATGCTACATAAAAAAACTGGCTGAAAGTGAATATTTGGCATAGACAAACCAGTGACTCCGAAAATTGGATGTCAGGACAGGATGTTAATCCTGCAAGGTCATGTTTCATATATTCAAAAACAAGATATATGATGCATGACAATCGGGAAGTTATCAAGGCCTCCAGCTTCACAATATTTGGGTGATCAAATCTGCGAAGAATTATATTAACAAAAAGGATGATCATTTGAAGAAACTGGGTAATAATTTCTGCCTCACAATCAGTGAAGAAGCCAAGTTAAAACATCATCTTTAACACCAACATAGTTAGCAGAAAGCAGAAAACTGATAAAAAAAGTCCATGTAGATTATGGAATGCCTTATGTGTTATTTTGTAGAGATGCTTGCAAATTGCAATTAAATTGAACAAATGAAATTGCTGACATGGGATGACCATTAGAATTAGACTAAAATAAATGCAGCTGGTCATCCTGTGGAGTGCATTTAGACCAGCCAACAATTCTAAGCGGAGGAGCATGTTTCATATGGAGTCGGGTTGAAAATTAACTTGAGTGTAGCATTACTCTAAAAGATAACATAGTCACATAACCTAGTCACAAGTTTTATTTTGTACCTTGTTTGCTACATAAGGTTTAAAATGCATGCTACAGTGCCAAGTGTCAACGGCATATCACATTTTATCCTTGTTATCCAATCTTTATATCAAATGATGGAGAGCATCATACTTAAATTTAATATAGCACTTAAGTTGGGCACTCTGTTCATAAGTTCATTTCATTTGAAGGTTGAACAGTCAAAGTTAATTAGATGTGATATCTCATATCCTTTCTAGTTAATATTATTCACAACTTGTTTGATAAACATGTTAATATTCGTTCCTAAATCCTTGGAATCATGAGACATATGACCACACTCTGTATGACATTCATGCCCAACTCTGAACTTAATGAAAGTTCTACCTGATAATATTTAACTTCACCAAGAAAAGTTCATGAATAGTTTATGTACTCTAATAATAAAAAAGGACAAGAGATACTTATAATGAAAGTTCAAAAAATTTATTCGACTGTGCATCACATTATTCTAATACACAAAGGAAGAAGGAGAAAACAAAATAATCATAGCAAGAAAGGTGAAAAAGGCATACCCCCACAAAGAAACTTGCAAAATGCAGTAGGATAACAGATAATACGACAACCCCCAAAATCTCCAGACAACATGTCTTTGAATCCAAGATGAGAACCATTTGATGCAGAGACCATTGATTGTTTTAGACGAACAAGATTTTCTGAAAATACACTGAAAGAATAACAAACATTATAGAAGAATTCCGATTAAATGCTAGCTTGTCAAGTTGGTCAAGAGTCAAAGTTATGAAGATTGAACCTGCTTGCAAGCAATGAAGAAGCTAAGACAGCAAGAAGTGGAGCAAATGGTAGAACTACTTTCATGAAGGCAGGGAATACTTTTTGCAAGTAAGAGCCAAGTAGAATAGGCGCAACCACCACCTGCAACAAAATATATATTTAACAGCCTAGAATGGAAACAGATTGCCAAATGTCAATGTATACCTCAAATGGGCGTCAATTCACCTGTAAAGTACTGATGGAAAGCTTGACAGCATCCACGGGGACATATGCTCCAGCCAGAATTTTGGTTAATAAGGGAGCCTCAAACAATTCATTCTAGCACATACTGTAGATTTTCCAGCCTCCTGAATCTGCACTATATAACTTTTTTCTTCAACCCTGGCCGTGGTATTTCTCAACTCCATCAAAACCATAGAGTATAAGTTTTATTTGATCAAACGAATCTTAAGCTTGTCTACACAGAAGAGGAAGCACAATTCTGGAGGAAAGTGAGAGCTTACACAAGGCTTTTGGAACTACGAAATATGTGCAATAGTTAAGCAAGGAATAGACTAATTATATGATTCCTCTGTATAGTAACATTGTATATGACACTGTATATCAGATTTTTGTTGTTGTTGCACTTATTAAAAGAAATGTGCATCAGATAGCTTACGACATTCGATGCTGTTCCCGCTGGACAACATCCAAGCAAAATCAAACCAACGGCAAGAGCTGGTGAGAGGCCCAGGGCTTTGCTAATTATTGCTCCCAAGGCTGGCATGATGGTGTATTGAGCAACACATCCAAACAGTATCTGGAAAAGTGAAATGAAGTACAAAGGCCATCAGAATAGATAAAAGAGATAAGTTAGCATCTGTGGAGAAATTTATTGAAATACCAATTGCATCCATCTGAAGAGGGTCATGCTTTGCTACTACCAGTCAATCACATGTTTGTCTCGTACAATCATGACATGCTAAATGACAGTCCTAAAGTGAGCAACATCAAGTGGAATTCGCAGGCTTAGGGATAACTTCCTTTCTACCACGGGCTAAAATAATTCACTAAAACAAATGAAACAGAAAATGAAAACAGTAAAAGTGATTAACTAAAATAATATCTAGTTCAATAACAAATTTAGCTAAGAACAAGAAACTTGTAATAGAAGACATGTCAGAGGTATAAAACATATCGTACATAGGCTATATATATGCAACTGTCCCAGACTACCACAAAAACATAAGGCCAAGTTTAGCTGCTTTACATTATGTAATAGAACTTCTCACTTTCTCAGCATTTTATGCATCAATTAGTGCAAACTATGATTAAAAAATGCTGTGTGACAAAATGAGATATTAGCATTAGACACGATTGAATGAGAAATAACGAAAGCTTCGAGAGTGATTTTTTCAATCATTAATGTGACTTGCACGGATCTCACTTTTGATTTCTTTGACACCAACTCTTAAAATTCTTCTCGATAATTAATCACCCTCGGAGGTGGAGACTCGGTCTTCTCGATCATGCTCGAGATAAGAACACGGACCGACATACAACACTTATAACCATGGAACTTGAAATACATATCCGGCACTAGTTAGGTCTTTATCATTCAGTTTAATTTCGATCTCGAGAAACAGACTCCCACTTAAAAAAACTTAAGATACAGAGCCGTCTGCTAACACATGCTTGTACGGTAGTTGAAAACTAAAAATTGGAATTAGAGAAAAATGATTAGTACATAGATCGACCTTATTCTAAAATTCGAATATTTTCGGCTCACAATATGCTCCAAAGAGAATACCGACAAATTAAATAGTATCTTATGGTGTTCTGATATGGTCATATGGGTGGACATGGCCGATGCCTTCGCCAAGCACCTCTCCTCTGGCGAGGACGCCGCCTCCTACGTCGACCGCATCTGGCGACATCGGCCCGCGTTCGCTTGGGAACCCCTTCTCCCCCGTGGCCCGCATCTGGCGACATCTGAGGGGGACGGGGGCGCAGGCCGCAGGGGGGAGGGGAGGGGAGCAAGCCGGCGACGGGGCCGCAGGGGGGAGGGGAGTAGGCCGGCGGGGGAGGGGAGCAGGCCGGTGACGGAGGGGGAAGGGAGAGAGAGAGAGAGAGAGAGAGAGAGAGAGAGAGAGGTACCTGCGGAGGGCGACGACGGCAGGGCGAGCGGCGACGGCGACTCGACGCGAGCGGCGCGGCGACGGGCTCCGGCGGAGGGGGGCTCGGGCGGGAGGCAGCACGGGGAGGGGGGCTCCGGCGGAGGAGGGGGGCTCGGGCGGGAGGGCTCGGGCGGAGGGGGGGCTCCGGCGGAGGGGGCTCGGGCGGGAGCGGGGAGGGGGGCTAGGGCGGAGAGGGGGCCGCAGGGGAAGGGGGCTCGGGAGGGGGGGCTCGGGCGGGAGGGGGGGGGCTCGGGCGGGAGGGCTCGGGCGGGCGGGGGTCGTAGTAGGAAGTATAACGGCATCAGCGACCGACTGGCGACCGAAGTTAATT
This sequence comes from Amorphophallus konjac, assembly GCA_022559845.1. Lineage (NCBI taxonomy): Eukaryota > Viridiplantae > Streptophyta > Magnoliopsida > Alismatales > Araceae > Amorphophallus > Amorphophallus konjac. The sequence goes on from CM040121.1 coordinate 20,047,253, forward strand.
CGGTCGCAATAATAGCGACCGATTAGAGACCGATATACATGCGGTCGCTGAAACGGTCTCTATTATGCGACCGATTATTTCGGTCTCCGAATTGGTCTCTATTTGGGACCGACTAGCGACCGATTTAATCGGTCGCTAATTCGGTCGCTATAGCCACTTTTTCTTGTAGTGGAGAATGGGCTGGAGTGATGAGAGTGATGATAGTTTTTAATAAATTTCTTTTCCCAGTCTGTCTACTTATAAATGAATGTATCGAGTTTGAATAGTATTTTAAGTCCTCGAAGGATATTTGTTGAAAATGTCAGATTATGAAAAAAAGATGTGATTTTATCCATTTATTGTTCATACTCATCATCCGAGTCTCTTGATCGACCTGCCTGTATAACTGTTCACGCCTTAATAATTCCGCCTTGTTAGGGGCGTGACATCGACATTGTTGCAGAAGGCATAGCTGGGACCAGGGAATACGAGGGTGCCCATAGAGTCAACGACGTCGAGGGCACGGGAGGCCTCCATGAGGTTGACGATCATGGGGTGTCGAGTCAGGGAGTTGAGGGAGTGGGGCCGGCCAGTTGATGGCGATGTAGGCGACACTGGAGGGGCCCTTCAGAATCAGGAGGAGGGGATTCGTCTCCGCCGAAGGGAGCTCCATGCGGTGGTGGTGACGAGAGAGAGATGGGGAGAGTAAAATAGAAAATAAAAAGTTAATAATAACGAGAGAAATAAATATTCTCAAAAATGGAATGATATATTCCATTTTTCGTACGGTTGTTAACTCTAAGGACTTTTATTAAAGGGTTTGAAGAATTGGAGCTCTTAATAATAAATAAGTTGATTAAGGGGGATTATTCCTGATACAGTTTTTTTTAATGGTTAAAACTAAAAAACCCTTACAAATTTTCCTCACTCTGGGAATTCAAACCAAAGTTGATATATAAAAAAAGTCATAACAATCAGAGTTAATTACCTCTGCACGGGTTAACTCTTTCTGAATAACTCTTATATATCTACTGTTATCTAATTTACTGGTATACTCCTGAAATATATTGGCTATAGTTGTTATACCTTGACGAACAAAGCAATCATCAATCGACCTAGTTAGCATGACAACAAATCCGAGTGATAACGACAAAAATTGAAAAATATATATTTAGAACCTTTAAGACATTTGTCATAAACTCCGATCGAAGATCAAGTTACGTTTTTCACCACATGACTTACTTAGCCATGGAGTTTGCCTCACGGCAGCATGACATAATTACAAAAGGAATGCAAGTCGAGGGAGGAAGGAGAGGACCACATTTAAATTTCTTCTCTGGTTTCTAATATCATAGGCTTCGTTTTTTCTAATATCATAGGTCCAAGCTGGTTAAAATTCTCACCATGATGGTTGAAATTGGAGTTTTGATTGCAAGAGCTGTATGTATCAGTTCATCCAAATGAGGAACTTCCATTAATTAATATCATTTTCAAACAAGTAACCTTAATTATAGTTAAAAGCCCGGATATTTTTCCCCCGAGGACTCCACACCAAACTGGTACATGCATGCATGCCCACGGCCTGGGAGGCCTCACAGCAGCTCCACCAGGCTGGTGTTGAGGGTGTAGTAGGCCAGGATCCAGTTCATCTTCTCCGTGGGGTGGAAGGCGTCCCAGAAGACGTACCCGTTGGCGTCGGCGCATGTGAAGGGGCTCAGCTCGTTGCACAGGTACCCCATCTCGTATGTCCCCGTCGCGCAGCAGCCCGTCCCCACGTTCTCAAACCCTGCATGCCCGAGTAAAAGGGCGGAGGGGAAAAGTGGGTTTTGAGATGTAACTCTACTGCACTACGCTGGCTACGATGTATTTATTTAGGTATCATGGTTAAATTATTGAGTCCCCAGCACTTAAAGAGAAGAAAGTAAGATTAATTAGACCTCATGAATGAAATAAAAGACGAGTAATGATGTGTGCAATTCCCCGGTTATGTCAGGTATATATATTGTACTTATAGTATTTATTTTTTTATTTTTTTTAAATAACTATCATGTCAAATTAATTTGCCCTCACAGTGAGTGAGAAAATTAGATGACGTGATATGAAATTCACGTACAAATAAAATCCAAACTCTGTAAACGATTGAAAATATATCATTTTCACTATTTTCAGAGAGTCAAAAAAAATTACGTGACTCTCGACGACGGAGTCGGCACATCAAATTAATTTAATGTGAGAGTCATTAAAAAATTTAAAAAATAAATATTATATTTACAGCATCACCATGTATAATTAATCAGAGTGTTACACAAAATATTAATCAAAAATGCCGAGAAAAAATATAACGGTGGAACATTTTATTTCATCATTGTAACTTTTATGGGTCATTCGATTTTTTACGATGTCACACTTAATTTATATCCCTATGTGACTCTCACTAGGGTTATCCAATTGTGAAATTATATATACGACTGAGATTAGTAAGTTGAGTTCGATATTTTTAAATTTGAGAGCATTAAAATTAAGTTCTCTTTCCTCGTCAAACAGAAATGAGAGAAGTAACTACGCCACGGTGTACGTCGTTAGGTATCATTGTTATTCATTTGGGAATTCCCAGCCCTGAAGAGAGGTCACATGAAGATTAGACCTCGTGAATGAAATAAAAGATGGAGGAGAGAAATGTAATTAACCGTGCCACATTTTATATCATCGATCGTTGTCACGTTTATGTGGGTGGTTGTTTTACGATGTCATATTTTATGTCATTGTGTCACTCTCACAGGGTCATTAATCTCAATTATGAAATTATATGATCAAGATAAATAACTTAAGTTTGATATTTTTACAATTAAGATCACAAAAATTTGGTCATTTTTCCTCGTCAAATGGAGAAAATAGCATTTATATAAGATGTCAAAACATTGTCAAAGTTGAGATGAGACGAAGTAAAGAGATTAAATTGTAGTAGAAAATCTCGATCCCATCAGAGTGCTCAGGGGACTCACCAAACAAGGAGGGGTTCTGGATGACCCGGAGGAAGGCGTCGTACACATGGCTGTACACGAGGCGGAACCCCGGCAGGGCGCCCCGCAGCCTCCCGCACATCGCCCGTAGCTTGGCGTTGAATCCCCGGGCGGCCTCGTTGTAGCGCTCCACGCAGGCGCCCCCGCCGCCCGCGTTGGCGCTCCGCTCCAGCGGCAGGCACCCGATGGGGGCCAGCCCCGTCACCGCCACCTTCCGCCCCCCCAGCCGGTAGATCTCCGTGACGAACCCCTCCGCGATGCCCACCAGGAAGTCCCCGTACTCCTCCACGCCGACGTGCGCCGACCGCCGCGGCGTCGCGTAGTAGTTCTCCAGGAAGTCGTTGGTGCCGGCGCTGACGATGTAAAGCGCCTCCGCCACCGTTGCCGCAGCCCGCTCCTCCCCCATGTAGCTCCCCAGCCTCCCCCGGTACTCCTTGAAGTACTCCAGCTCCTTCCACAGGGGTATCACTGACTGTACAGAAACCAAATTAAAAGCCAAAGAAGCCAGCTTTTCGTATGAATAATTAATCAACAATGCGAAAGCTAGCTCCTCTTCATGAATCGTGATCAAGGTGGGAAGGCCGGACATTCTAATTGTCTGTGGACTGATCTGGAGGGAGGGAGAGAGCCCCCATTGTCATGCAGGCTCCCCCATCTCTGCATCCTCCAGATGTCCTCCTCCAGCTGCTTGAAGTTATTAATCAGAAGTCCCAGAACCCAGCCAGAAGGCACGCATGCATTGGTAGCAGTGGAGGGGAGGTTCCTACCTCGCTGACAATTCCCATGCATGCAGTGTTGCAGTGTTTGTAGAAATGAAGTGGGAGAGAAGAGTAAAGGGTCCAAAAGAGTAGGTAGGCCGGGTAGTAGGGGTAGCCCTCTTGCTCCCTCCCACCCCCGCAAGACAAATGATGATGACTGATCTGTGGGTCTGACTTGGACTTACCAGCACGTCGGAAGTGGCATTGTCGTACCCGGTGCCGGCGGAGGCGAAGCTGACGGCGGTGGCGAAGTCCTCGATGCCGTACTCGGGGTCGAGGTAGGCGGGCACCGCCGGCCGCAGGCCGAGGGCCTTGGAGATGAAGTCGGTGCCGAGGCGGCCGTTGCAGAAGCGGCCCGTGGGCTTCCCCCCGGCGAAGTCGCGGCCATAAGGCCGGAAGTTGCTCTTGAGGACGGTGTCGACCCGGTTGTTGTTGCCCGCGTCCACGGTGGAGTCCCCGAACACGACGATGGCCGGGACTCCCGCGCCGGTGGCTTCCTGCAGTGGGAGGACAAGTGCTGCTTGGAGGAAGAGGAGAGCGAACCCCATCCTCCACTCCCCCATCTCTGTGTGTGTGTCTCTCTCTCTCTCTCTCTGGTGTCCCTGTGTGTGTACGAGTGTGCGAGTACGTGTGGGGGAAGGCAAAGCTGCTACCGGAAGAAGGAAGAAGGAGAGAGATCTTCGAGAAGAAGCAGTTGTGAGAGAGAGTTGGGAGCTGGGAGAAGAGAACTGGAGAAGACAGGAAGAGAGGGGTAGAAAGAGAGGGGAGGTGTTCGATACGCACACTTGTGAACGTGTTAAAAGCTGTGCAGGGTGGGCGGCAGGGATCAAATGTGATCGGCGGTAAGGAAAAGGTTTCGTGAGCGTACGCCTATGAACTTCGTAGGCCGTACGTGGGAATGGGATTAGTTCAGTGGCAAGCCCAAAAAATTAAATAACAATAATAATAATAATACTCGTAATCATATAATAATAACAATAAGTGGCAGTGGCTCTAACTAGGCCGTCGTGGAGAATGAAGAGGTCATTTGTTCAAAATTTCAAATTTAAATATGGAGTGAGTGAAAAATTATGTGTTGTGTTACACTCCCATTTGTTGATATATGGATGGTTAAAAAGGTTATACACTTAATTATAGTCGTCTTAAACCTCAAACTTAGGTGTTCGGTGTCCAAGATTTATCAGTCTAGACAGTGGCAGAGCTAAAAATATTTGAGAGGAGAGGTAAAATATAACCAATATAATAAAAATTATTTATTTTCGTTCAAGTAGAAGATATTTTACAAGTGAGTTGTCTACGACGGGTCTTCGTATTCTGAAAGCGTTACATTATTATCTCATTGTCAATACTCTCGAATGCCTCCTTCTCAATATAGTCACAAAATTATCATTCATCTAGATCACCACAAAAATTGCTTCAGCTTCAAAATCAGGTGTAGTATTTTTGACGAGTGAGAATTGGCTTTGTATTATATAATCGAGATAATAAATCACAAACATGAACAACTGAGAAGGAGAACCAGATTAAGTTACTGAGACATGTAAAATCTCCGTGATTGAAAATACATGAAGCAAGAATTAAAAAGAAAGATAAAATTAAAATCCTTAATGAAATATCTTCCCCAGGTAAAATCCCATGATAAAGTCATATGATTCCAGCAAAAGTCACCAAATAGATAACGAGAGAACTGAGCAAGGGGGGAAAACTCACTGTATTGACAGAGAAGCTCCTCAGAGTGGAGTGGGGGGGGAGGGGGTGGGGGGCGGACGTGAGGATCGGAGAGACCTATTACAAGCATGCAAATCAACCTTGTACATAGCCCGATAATCTTTTTTTATTTATGTTCAACCATAAAAAAATAACCCCACATAGTTACAGACAAAGTTTGTCAGTCGGCAGCCGCAATACCTTTTTACGATTCTACTGTACTATTTTTATCCTTTTTTACCTTTTTTAGGTTTCTATTTTACAAAATAAAATCTCCATCATTGATTTAGTGTTAAACACCCAACCAATAAATGTGAGTGATAAATACCCACCATCAATAGACATTTTAACTTAATCATAAAGCCTAGATATCCACCCGCAATAGATATCTAATGGACCCAAAAAATTGAACAGGGGATGGAGGGCAAATATAAAGAGAGAGAGGGATTGACTCAAGTCAAGGGGGGGCAATTGCCCCCCCTTGCCCCCTACTGGCTCCGCCACTGAGTCTCGACCACTTCTACTGGATATATTCCCAGTTACTTGAACAATAATTTACCACTTGAGAGAGGTATTCATATATTTAGATCCTCTCTGAATTTGTGGGGTTAAACTTCACCTCGATAATCAAACTTAGACCTATATAATATATATTCTTCCCTGTAGGAGCGAGGTGCAAGCACAATTGAGCCATGAGCTCCTACGGACAACTATAAATGACAGGCTATCAAAAATTCACATATAAAAAACTCTATGGGCCTCTACTAAGTAAAATACTCCCATAGTCCATGTTGAGAGATTTGTGGTTGATACGAATGTTGGCGACATTCACGTTGTTAGAATATTTAGGTATAATTTTTTTGAGCAATAGTCTCGTATTGGTTAAATGAGTTGTGGTTCATGTGTTTATGACTCTGGACTTGTGTATCTCAACATTGCGGTTTTGTGGATTCAACATAGTATCAGAGCAGGCCAAATGACCCAACTCCTCTTACCACCTCCACCTAATTAATGTCTACGGCCTATCTTGACCGTGAGAGGGAGTGTTATAATATTTAGACATAATACCAATATTGATTAAATGAGTTGTGATTTACGTATTTATGACCCTGAGCCTGTGTATCTCAACACTGTGATTTTGTGGATTCAACACTCATCATTTAGTGATATTTTTATTTATTTAATAATAATGATATACCCGATACTTCGTAATTAAGAATGACAATTTTGATATTTTACATGCAAGAAGAGTATATGACATTAACCCATACAAAATTATGATTTATTACTTCTCAATCTCAAAAACAAAATCATTTTTCATTAGTTAGGAATCATAATAGAAAATATAATATCCAAAATTGATGTTTCTAACTCCTTTTTATATTCCTACTTTTTCTTTAACCCAAAGCCTGACTTCTCTCCAACTCATTTATGATCCTAGTAATTAAAATTTTTTTAAAAAATACAATTAGGAAGTTTTCAGTGACATGCATTGAAAAGAACAGAAAGGGGAGAAGAAAGAGATTGTACTTACTTTGTTGGTGCATGTTTTAAGTAGCCACGGGGATCTCCGGCAGTTTGGAGGGGGGGGAGAAAAGAAGATGCATTTATTATCCCTTCCTCGGTGGTAGATGGATTCCAAGTTGGTAAGGAGGTAGTAAGTGTGGACCACAAAAGTGAGTTGTAAAAAGGTTCTTTATTAAATATTATCATCGTGCTTTAACTTTTTCTATTATACACTAAGTTTGTTTTTTGCAAGTTAACATCTCTATTCCCAAATCATAAAAGGTTGGTAACTTAAAAATTAATTCATCTCTTCCCCGCCACCTCCCACAGAAAATGAAGAAGTAGATTATCTAATAGTTCGATATTTGACATGGGCTTTTTCCTAGCAATATTTTTTTTTAAAAAAAATGGTCACCATATATAGTTGAGCCTCTACTTTTAAAGGTGCATCGTGGATGTGCCCATTTTGATCAGAGTTTTACTTGCTACTCGTCCCGGATGATTGCACATCGTGCCTACCTCCGTGCATCAATTCCATCACAGACGGTTACTCGCTCGGGATGAGTCGCTGGCAACTCTCTTTTGATAACGTAGATATGAATAGGAAAGATACGACACTAGTTTAATGACCCCAAATTAGATAAATCAGTTCGAGTACAAAATTTTGTCATACATTTATCTGGAACATTGGATGCCACGATACATCACTGCCATAACACAATAAAAGTCTTTAGCCTCTCCTTAGCATGGTTAATAATATAATATTTAAAGAATACTCTATTTTTAAAAGTTAACAATATAATAATCATATAATGATATAATAGCCATTTATTGATCTTGCATTTCATAGATGAATAACATTAAACTATGTCATTGAGTTTATTAGTTTGTCGACTATCTCACAATAATATAACGTTAAAAAATAATTAAAATAGACTAAATAACTCATGCATATTTTAGATTGATGAAACAATAATTCAACATGTTAAAAGTTAGGATAAACAATCCAAAAATTACAAAAAAAATTAATTTTACAATGAAAAAGATCTCAAACATGTGATGCTAGACTCAGGCCAAGTCGCACCAAATCATGCCGATTTTCTGTCAACACGTGTCTGCCAGTTGGCAACTTTGCTCCTTAGGACACATTCTAAGGTATTTTTTCTTCTTTGTTTCTGAAAGAGCCTCCTAATTTAAGATTAAGGGATTTTTTATTTTAAGTCTCTAAATTCTTTCAAAATTAGAAAAAACCCTATGTAATCCACCTATTTACCCAAAAATCTCCTAAATCTTTTTCATTATATGTAAAAGCCCCCACGGTCTCTCACCATGAGATAAGATCTAGTTAGACTAACCTAATTATAATTTAGTCTAACTAGGAGAGAGAAAAAGATTATAACATTCTTGTCTAATCCCAAGAGAGAGAGGGGGGGTGGGCGCTGGAGGGGCTTCCCCCCCTCTGGTGCCGGCACCCCCACCTAGTGGGGGAGGTCACAGAGACGCACACGCGCACACACACAGGCCGAAGGTCCTCAGAGGGAGAGAAAGGGATGGACTAACGAGATGTAGAGGAGAAGGTTGTTGCAGCCATGGCCATAGCAGCTCTCCCATGCTAGGCTTGCTTCACCTTGATCCATTATGCTGGCATCACCTCCTTCTCTACCTCCTCGGGTGACGGCGACGGTAGCAAAGATGCAATAGAGACGCCATATGCGGACGTGCCCCCATGGGGGAGGAGGTGGGAGAGGAACCCTACCCCACCCCGGTGAAGGAGCTCATCCGCGAGGGCAAGGAGGAGCACATGGAACGTCTTGCCAACCCTTGTCGTCTCCTCGAGCGCCCCCTAGACAATGGCCTCCTCGTCCCCGACCTCGTCGTCAGCGGCCAACATGTCCACCAAACCTGACGCTCCCTCCTCCGTGGGCTCTCCTCCCGCCTTGCCCACCCCTCCTTTCCGTGCTGCCATCTATTGTTGGCGCTTCTACGAGGTGCTCCACATAAGTCGCAACGGTGGCCACCTGATCCAGATTTGTAAGGGTCTCGAGAGCACTACCAAGGGTGACACCCCGCCTGGGCATGGGGGGGGGGGGGCATCTATGACGTAGCGCACCTCCCCTACTACTACCACCTGCATGATCGAGTGGGCAATCCAAGGATCAGACACAAGGAGCGACTCCTTGTCTCGTGGCTCCGTGCCATCAGAGCTTTGCATCCGTAGGGCTCGACCTAGAGGGCTACCTGACCATGTGGATAACAAAGCCCGTCTACTTCATCGACATGTAGATCCTCGACTTCAAACTTGAGGATGCTAAGGCACCAACAGAGTAGCCTCCCATTACACTCAGCGAAGAGGAGGAGAAAGGGGGCAAAGGGGAAGAGTAGTTGAGGAAGGTGGTGGGGAGGACGTTGCAGGTATAGTTGGAGATGAGTGCAGGGGTAGAGAGGTTGATGGACAAATATGTAATACAGACTTGCGGCTACTGTCAGCAACCCCCCCCCCCACAGAGAGAGGGAGAGAGAGAGAGACATAAAGAGAGAGAGTGCCGAAAGAGAGAGGGGGGAAGGCCTGGAGGGGCTGTGTAGGTTGCATATACGAAGAGAGGAAGAGAGCCGGAGGGGGAACCCCTCTCTATCGACACAGGCAACACCCCACCCCACCCTACACAGAGAAGTAGAGAGAGGGAGAGTGAGGGAGAGCAGAGAGGGAGGGAACCATAGGGAGAACCCCCTACCCCACAAAGACACAGAGAGAGAGAGAGAGAGAGAGAGAGAGTAGAGAGTAGAGAGGGAGGGTGTTGGAGGGGGAACCCCTCCCTTTCGGCTTCGGCAACCCTCCACAGAGAGGGAGTGAGAGAGAGAGAGAGAACAAGAGGGTAAAAAAATATTAAAAATAATAGAGTAAGGAAATAAATATTATCTGAATTGTTTTATTTTCTAAATGATTCATAATTGGAGAGACTTTTTATTAAGATTTTGACATATTTTGACTAAATAAGTAGAGTGGGGAGACATTTTTCTAATTTTAAAAAGATCAAGAGCTTAAAATAAAAAAAACTAAGATGAAAATCATGAAATAGCTATACTGCTATGACAACTGAAAGTCTCAATCTGCGTGACACCTCCTCTCCATAAGGAATGCTGACGTTATGCTTATACGCATTCCAACAACCTCCCTTACTGGAGGTTATTTACGAAAAGTCTTATGAAATTATTTAAAAACATTGTTCATACTATCTTGTACAAGTTAAGCTCTTATAATTATAAGATATTCTTACAAATATATATTTCTCAAAAGATAGTTTACAACATTTTCACATTTTCATATTATTTTTAATTACCTCGTTGCATCTTTATATGTGCAAAAATGGCCCTCTTTCACTGACTCACTGTCCATGACTCCATTACCATTCCATAAAAATTTATAATTTTAAAACTAATACTTTTTTTTGGCCAAGTCACCCACTGAACCTGAAAAATCGAGGATCTTACACTCTCCCAAATAATAAAGGAGCCAAGGTTTAAACTGATTCTCCACGAGGTGAAGAACAAACTAGACTACCCAACTAATTATTAAAACTAAAACTATAATGAAAGCCCAAGATATCCTTAATCTTCCTTACGCTCACTTCATCTCGCCACCCCCCCCCCTCACCTACAATGTATCGAACAACAAGCTTTCTTTTCATAAACGATATTTGTTTATAGTAAGATTTAATTTTAGTGTTCTTTAAAATAAACTATTGTTACAGATGAATTTATAAAAATATTACTCCTAAAATATATTAACATTCATATCATCACTATCATCAAAAACTTGAAGAATCATAGTTAACTTTCTGTCTTAGTATCATGAATATTACTAACAGATGTCAGCATTCCCGTTAAATGATGAAAAAATAACCAAAATGCCCCCTTTGATTGTCAAATGGCTAAAATACCCCTCGAGAGAGAGCATGGAGATAGGGAGGGGGGCTCAAGACACTTTGGTGGAGGCAGCTCCGACGATCAATCTTAGAGAGAGAGAGAGCATGGAGATGGGGAGGGGGGCCTGATGATCAGTCTTAAAGAGAGAGAGAGAGAGAGTAGGAAGATGGGGAGGGGGCTCCGATGGCCACCGCTACTACTGAGAGATAGAGAGAGACAGCAGGTGGCGAGAGAGAGAGAGAGAGAGAGAGAGAGAGAGCGAGCATGGGCTGGGGAGAGACTAAGGGATAAAGATAGAGAGAGCAGGTGGCGGGAGAGAGAAAGGTTGAGAGATAGACAAAGAGAGCAGAGGGCGGGAGAGAGACTAAGAGAGAGAGAGAGCAGGGGGAGGGGGTTGCGACAGAGGAAGGTGAGGAGGGTGGGGAAGAGAGAGAGAGAGCAAGGGCCACAGCAAGAAGGGGAAGGGGGCACAGGGTTGCAATCGGCGAGAGGCGGGATCGCGATGGAGGGAGGGAGAGAGCGCGAGAGATGAAAGTCGTTTCGTGTAGGAGCGACTTCAAAGGAAAGCCGTTCTCACACGGAACGACTTTCCTATCTCGTCTGCACTCTCTCTCTACCTTTCTTTCTCTCTCTCTCCCTCTCCCTCTCCCTCTGTCACTGTCGGAGGAGCAATGGGAGCAACGGCGGCAGTGGGATGGGGGTGGGAACGGTGGACTGGGGACGGCAAGAGAAAGAGAGAGGGAGGAGCAACAGGATGCATGGGCGGGGGGTTGGGGGCTGAAGGTCGACGTTGCAGGCGGGGGCAACGGTGGGGGTGGGAACATCGGATTGGGGACGGAAGAGAGAGAGAGAGAGAGAGAGAGAGGAGTTACAGACCGCGACGATGATTCTCTCTCTCATCCTCTCTCTCTCTCTCTGCGATTCTCTCTCGTCATCACTCTATCTCTCTATGAGTCTCTCTCCTCTCATCGTCCCTCTCTCTCGTCATCCCTCTCTCTCTCATACACACACTCTCTCTCTCCTCTCCACGTTTCTCTCTTTGTCGGACGGGAAGGCCATCCCTGCCCCCCGACACTCCCCTCACTTTTGCCCCCACTAGTTGGCCCCCACTTCTTCCTATGTGGCGTCCTTGGCCTGCCATCCATCACGTCGCCGCCGCCATCATTTTAGGGTTTGAAAACCCATCGAAGAGAAGGAAGAAGAAGATGATCCCTTAAGCGCTTCAACCATGAAATTTAATTCTTTGTTTATATATCCCTATGAAATGTGTTATTTTTACTTTATGATTCTATTTAGGGTCTTATCGTCAAATAACTCAGAAACTAAAAGAGATAACTATGGCCATTTTCATCTTTTCTTACATCTGGTTAGATTTGCCTATGGTTAAATGGACGGGTGACAACGGAGATTACAGTAATTAAAAATCTGTAAATCTTTCAAAATAATAGTGATATATATATTAATATGTTTTTAGAAATGATATATTTATAAATTCACCGGTAATAATTATTTTTTAAAAAACATTATTTTTATGAAATAGAACGCAATATTTGTCACATATTAAAGAGGATTAAGCATCTAGACATTTTAATACTACTAGCTTTAGGGACGCGCTTTGCACGTGTAATTTTTTTAGAACTTTTGTAATTTATAAATAATAAAACTTGCACTTAAAATGTTTTGTTGTAGAATTTTATGACTATGATTGATTGACAATGGGAGGAACAAAGACTAGAGTTAAAATGGGAGTCTATGATTTGAAAAGAAATTGGACCCAAAAAAAAGTAGAGAAATAATTATTTGTATCACATCAGTAAAATTATTATATTGAAAAAGAAGTCACCAAAGGTCCACAAAAACTTAAAAAAGAATCTGAAATAAGTTTCTACCAGTCATGGTAAGCTTATGCAAAGCAATGCACCTAATTTAACATCACGATATATTTTAAGAAAACATTGTGAGCTAGTTCATTTTAAAAAACAATGCTCTTCCATATGAGTTTCTTGACCATTCAATAAAAGTCGAGCATACATAAACCATATGAATGAGAAGATTGTTGTTGCTATTAGTTTTAAGTAATCGTCGACAGTCATATAGTTATTAGTTCAAGCAACGATCAAAAGCCGCGTGGAACAGAGAGCACGTTACAATCATTTGCTACCGATCTCCAAAAGGGGAGACATACTACAATCATTTATAATCAAGTTTTATCATGCCATTTTGTAGAATTATATTACTTTTATTAGTTTTAACAAATCAAAAAAAAAGATGTTACACAGCTATGGCCTTTCCGGCCACATCCTAAAACAATTCATCTTTATCTTTTAAAAAAAAACTCCTTTTCCCTTTTGATGCAATAGATTCTTAAAAAAAATTGAAAAGAAGCAAAGTTTGGTTAGCGTATTTGTCGTGGATGTCTAATTTGAAAATCTAAACATTTTTCAAACAGCGATATAGATTCGGCGAATTAATATTGTAACAGTGTTACGTTGTTGACATCTGTGTGTTATGTTTTGAATAGATTATCCAAAGTATCTTCCTCTCGTCCACACAAAAGCAAAGATTATTGATGTCGTTGAGGAATGGACCATGCCTATCACGAGTAGGCAATATTCCATCCGAGATCCTCCGTATAATAACCTTCACTTTTGAGTGTACTTTTAGTGACCCATATTTGCTAACCAAAACGTTGACACACACATTTGTTGGACATAAAGCTATATATACATATATCTCACTAAAAAATAACCACCTTTCTTCCATCTCCACGCCCACTGATTTATCTTACTGAGTTATGATACATAATCCAACAAGAAAAGTAGTAGTCTCCACGCGTGAGGTTTCTACTAGGGTGATTGGAGAGGAGGCACATTAATCATATTATCTAAGGGCCCACAAACTCGTCTCGCCCAATGGGTGATAGCCCACAAAAATATCCAAGGCCCACCTACTGGAAGCCCATACAAGACGGCTCAAGAAACTCCACTAGCCCCAGATGGACGTCCACACTAAGGACTCCCCAAGCTCGGGAAAGATCCCACCAACCGATGGCCCCGAGTGATCGGAAGGCTACCGAGGGGGCTCCTTTTGGAAGAGCGGCAGGGTAGGAATATCGCTCGAGAATTCTGACCCAGGAAGGGATTGATCTTTATCTAGAGGCGGACAACCCCATGTATGGGACCCTCTCTTAGCCTCGAGAGAGACCTGCCCCCGACCGGGCACCTATCTGATTTAACTGTCAGTGAACTCCCCACTAACAGAGTTGACCGAAGGACGTGGATGGATTAAGATAAGGGTAAGAGTCCCACCCCAGTAAGAGTCATTACCTGGGGAATGCATCTCCCCTCTCACCGACCTCTGCGGAGCCAAATAGGGAGTTCGTGGCTATTTATTCCTAGGACTTCCCTCCGTGAAGATCATCAGGTATTACCCATCTCTAACCCTTGATTGGTGAAGAGCGATCTCGTATCTTTAAACCCCCTCACCCTCTCTTGCTCTTTAGCTCTTGCCCGTCGCTGACCTAAGCATCGGAAGCTTTTCTCTGGATCCCCATGTCAGGCTCCACGATATTTTGTCTTTCTTGCATACATGTTCTTCAGAAGTCTTCGGCATGATCTCATCGTCAAATTTCCCCATACACCAAGGTACGAGATCGAGACTCTTCATTTGCCGTCGTATGTGGAAGAAGCCCTCCGTCTCATGTCTCCCATTCTATTATGCCGTCTCACTTTCTGTCACTTTCTGCTATGCAGGTGTAGGCGTTGGGATCCAGGTAACATCGGCGTCCTCATCCTCGCCGGCAATCACCATCTTCTCCCTGGCAGCAAAGTCGAGGGTAAGAGCGAAAACAATGAGAAGCACCGAGAAGAAGCAGCATGGAAGTGGTGGGGGAATGAGTGCTTCGCTCAAGCACCCGTAGTGACCTATTAAAAGACAGGAAGGGAGACGAAGTGCCCCCCCCCCCCCATCGAAAATGCACCCCATTACCCCACCTCTCTTCCCAAAGCAACATGCGCTACATTTCGAGTAGTCGTGATCTTCGGAAGGTCATAATGAGATTGCCCTTGGAAATAGGCGAAGTCTGTGCCCGTGCGACTTCCCAGGGATTGCACAGACGGAACCGACGCCTGATGTAATATCCTCCGCTTTTCGGATTATTTTCCGTAGGTTGCTGATTGTGCCTGTTTAGATTTTGGAATTTAGTATTGGGATTTTGGATCCCTAAACGGTATTTATGTGAATCTTATCGGGTTCGTATTTGCGCGTTGAGTGGTCACACCTTTTTCGAGAATTTTTTGGCTTGAAAATGTATTTTTCAAATATTTATAGATGTTAAAGCATATTTTCTAAATGGGAAAAGAATAAAAACTAATTAAACACTTTTTTTAACCCACGCCCCCCCGTTCTCACCCTCTTTCTCTCTTTCACGGTTCCACCCACATCCCACCATTTCTTCCCCTCTCACCCTCTCACCCTCCACCTCTCCGGCGACCGACGGAGCGTGGCGGTGGGCGAGATCGTGGACGGCTCGGGCATCGTGCGGTGGGGACGGATGCGAGAAACGAGGCATGATGGCACGGCTAGCGAGATTGTGAGATCGGTGTTCAAGATCACGTGAGCAGACGTTTTCTAGGTGGTTCGGTTTCCAAATCGAGTGATTTCTTCGCCAAAATGTAGGGGGATGAATTCCTCACACTCTAATCGTGATTCCTTGTGAATTTGTGTGATTAATCGCATGCTAGGAGGCATAATCTTTGGAATGATTTGAATGTAGAATAGCTTCTTTAATGCTTTTAATTTAAACCTGGAAATGCATGGATTTTTTCATATTTTTTGGAGTCAAATGAATGTATATGGGTGTATGATAGTAGGAATCAAGATTTTTGTAAGGTTTGCCCCTCGTTTGTAGCGAGTGGGGTAGGTTTTAGGGTAGTTCGCCCTCATCCAGATCGGAAGCGATATCACGGTCAGTCTTCCGACTGCGTTTGGCTTCCGATTTTTAACCGCAGTGTACCCACACACTGCGTCTAATCGTATAGGGGGGACTAAGTCGGTAACTAAATGCGGTGGTCAAACCGAACGCATTCAACGTTGACGCGACCCGTTGACCGACCGCGTCCATGTTGATCGTGGTGCCCTTCCGACCGCGTTAATGTTGATCATGGCACCCTTCCCGACCGCGTTCATCCGGAAGGTAGACCGACCCTAGAGGCCAGTCGACCGGGTTTCGGACCCTTGTAGAGTCCGGTCGACCGACCCCCTTTAGCCAGTCGACAAAAACCCCATGTTCTATGTTAGAAATTGGCCTCTTTGGCCCCGAGAACTTGATTTTTCGCTCCGAAACTTAATAAAGGTAATTTTGGATAAAATCATTTAGAATTTAGCCATGTCAACCTCGCGAAGGTTGTCTCATGGTGGGACGCCTGATGACTTGGTTTAGACTATGTGGGTGAATCCCATGGCAGGGGATTGTGAATAGTTTGTGCTTTTCTCGAGATAGTAACCTCGGCGGCCTTGTGCCTTGCAACTCAGTCTCGTGTTTCGTGTGACGTGCTTGTGGCCACAATCGGTTACACGTTGATAGTTTCACACCGGGTCCTTACTTGGAGTGATCTCTCTTCCACTAGTCGTAGCTTGCCTGGGTATGCTTGTGCCGACCCACTCTGAGACGGTTTGGGGTTGATTTCCGTAGGGCCTCCCATTGTGGCGGCTCGAGTCCGGGCCGGGAGGAAAACTAGCTAGATGGCCTGACGTAGTGCAGTCAGTCAGTGTGTGCACACGTGATTGGGGACTTCGGACGCTTACTGATGAGCACGACCCCGACTAGACCCTTGTCTTGTGTTCCGTGTACGGTATCTCAGTTTTCACCTGGGACGAGTAGGGAGACACATGAGGCTATGGACTAAGTCGTCAGTGGACGCATCCGGCCTTACTTCTAGTGGATAGTACTCCTGTCACTCGAGTGTGGCGACCCTAGTTTCTTGCCGTTGTGGCTTACTGTTTGGGCAACCGAGGGTATCCGATGGTACGATATCGATTCGTGGGTGACTGTGACTAGGTTCAAAGTTTTGCCTGCTTTGAGTCCTCGTCAGGCGTGATTGAGGCGTAGTTCTTTGCTATAACGACCCAAGATCCGGATACCGAGAAGGACCCAATACCATTCGAATCATGGTCCGTCGCCCACGAGCCGGAGGGCTCGGAAGGGCTAAAAGGAGTGTGGATGTACAAAGAAATAGAAAATAAAGCAGGACAATTCAATAATTAACAGAAATAAATAATCTAACTACAGAGTATAGTCCAACAAAAGTACAGTCTAGGGCAGAGAAATGTACCGAACACCGAGTAAACACTCGGCCCGGCGAGCTGACAACTAAGAACCTCTGCGCAGCACCCTCGAACCTCGAGGAAGAACCGCCACACCGAAAAAAGTAGGGGTGAGCGTCCTATCACTGGCTCAGTAGCGGTCCCGCAGAACCCCAACCGTAAACAACGACGGTAGCAGAAAGCAGCACCTACAGGATGAACAGCAAACCCGGTGGTCTGTGAAATCTTGGCACTACAGCTACTCCTACTGGAACGGAAACCAACACCCCGATATCACAGTCGGGGAAACACCAGTCTAATGGAAAGACCTCTAGCTACGCCGCCAGAAAACACACCACGACAACCCTGTCGTGGAGGCCCGTCTCACAGACAAAGGCCCAACCCAAGACCACGCAGTCTGGGAACAGTCACGACCTCGTAGTCGTGAACCCTACACTATCTAGCAAAAAGACCCTCGGTAACGCTTATCGGAAACCCTAGACCTCTACCTCAGAAACACACGAAAACTACACGCAAAATCGCGTCTCACATACGGGAAACGGAAGCTCAAGTCACAAGAAACTCACGTCACGTGATGGGAGTACCTGCCCACCAGAAGTAAGGCCGGATGTGTCCAATGACGACTTAATCCGTAGCCTCAGGTGTCTCCCTACGACACCCCAGGCGGAGACAGAGACACCGTACAATAACCAGGAACATAAAATAAGGACTAGATAGGGTCGCGCTCGTCAGCGCGGGTCCGATGCCCCCAACCACGTGTGCACACACAGACCATGCGCCCTAGGTCAGATCCTCTAGCTGATTCTTCCCCCAAGCCCGGACTCAGGCTGCGCGTGCTGTAAAAATCGTCTCTCTCAGCTAAGCCACTCCACCACTCCTTGGTGGGTCAACACACACGTGCTGTAAGAAGGCTATGACTAGTGGGGAGTCATTAACGTGAACACGGAAAGTCACGCACGCACCCATTGCGAGTAACACTGAGTACTAGGTGGCTCGGGGCCACCAGACTCTGGATGGTCCACTAGACCTACTAAACCCAACGGTCCTTGAGTCACGTGACTCGGGTCAAGACCGATGCACATGACGGCACAGCGCCGTTAATCTAGCCTAATCCCTAGGTCTGAAATCACGGTGGCATGATTCCCAAGGTAACTCACAAGCCGCCTAGTTAAACCCCTATCCAAGGGAAAAGCGGGAAACCTCCAGTCCCAGGTTGGGTGACTGGACTCACAGTCCAAGGGCCAAACTCATGGCCCACTCAAAAAATAGTTGCCAAAATACCAATGACGTGCGGAGATATCCCTCCGCACTCACGCCGACTTACGGCGACTCGATCTAGCAAAAGCACGAAAGCTTGTAACACAAGAGGGTCATCTGGACCCTTAAACCAATGGGCACACTAATCGAGATAACACGGTACCTCTAGACATCTCAAAAACACGGACACAGAACCCACGGGGTGTCCGGGACATCCACGAGACCGAAGGTCGACCACTGTGTCACAACCGGGTTGACCAGGGCCAACACAACACGAACGGAACACAGCTAACACGGAAACCAAGTGACGGTCCTCCCTGGACCGTCACATCAAGTGGCGGTCCACCCTGGACCGCAAGCCACCAAATAGCGGTCCTAGCTGCCCAAAAACACACGGTCAAGGGGCGGTCTTCCCCAAAGCCGCAATCGTAGTGGCGGTCCTGGCCTGACCGCTATTCAGAGAGTAGCGGTCAGTTGCGAGGCTGCTACTACACGGAACACAGACGAAGAAGTAGCGGCCAGCCCCCTCGCCACTAAAGCCATAAAAACGGTCATGCCCTGACAACTACTCATTGTTTGGCGGTCACCTCAAGACCGCTACTACTAGTGACAGTCCATCGCCAGCCCGCAACCCTCGAACCGACTTTAGGAGACATATGGCGGTCTCCAGAGGACCGCCTCATCAAGTGGCGGTTCCTGGTAGTAACGCTGCTTCATCCCGAGCGCGAAAACAGCGAATCCGGTGGAAAACCCCATTCCACACCCCGTTCACACCCATGTGAAGGGGAAAATAAGGAGAAACCATTCCCCAACCTCTCTAGCATCGGAAGGATCCATTTAAACCCCAAAAACACAATTAAAACGCGAGATCCGGCTCACACCCTAAAATCACACATTATGACCCCAGCGAAAAAATAAACCCTCTCATCTCGCCTCGGGCTACCAAACTCGCGGGAAATGAAGTACAGGGGTTCATGAACCATCCCCCTACCTCCACGGAAGATTCTGTGCATCGAGGACGCCGATCCGCCAAGAAAATGTCGCACGAACCTCCACGGCGCCCCGAACTCGCGATCGAGCTTCGCCGTGCCTCCACCACCTCGATCCTCGCCCATCCTCGCCGTCCCCTGCCCACGAACCTCGCCGGCTCGCCCCGTCCACCTCCGTCGTCCGCCGGAGAAGAGAGGGAGAGAAGAGAAAGCGTGAGAAGAGAGAGGGAGAGGGTGAGAGTTGTGAGGAGAGAGAGGGGGGTTTGTATAGAGAGAGAAAATCCAAAAAAAAATTAAAAAATGAAAAATAGAGAAAAATACTCCCCACGACCCTCGAAAAATGCACAACGTGTTGGTAACGTCCCGGAGCTAAAGAATTCAATAGTTCACCCTACACGGGGTTCCGAATGCTCGATAGGCAAAAACACGCGTAAACCATAAAACTCAATCCGGGACCCACAAAAGCGATCCGAAACCCACGGATCCTAATCCGAACAATATCCGAAAAATCCGGGGCATTACACTTGCTACCTTCGAGAACCTTGTTCCAGTTGTATAACTGCGTCCCTCCGTGGACATATCGAGAGTCTAGTTGGTAGATTAGATTTTAGTGTTCGTCCGCCCGTAGAGATGTTTCGAGACATGTTTCCTTGATCCAGACGTTAGTTCAAATTACGAGGAATTGGTGTGGCGTGGTTTGTGTTCGGTACTCGAGGTAGTTTTTGTTGTGCAGGCTTTTGGGCAGATAGTAGTTTGGCATGGTTGTGTGCACTTAGTGTTGATCTTTCTGCCTTACTATCTTTTCCTACTTTATAGTTCTTTATGCCTTTTATTTATTACGCTTCTCGTTACGCTCTGTTGTGTTGGGGATCCACGGGACCCCTACTGAGCCAATGAGATGAGACTCACCTCTTTTCTTTTCAAGTCTGGTGTGCCTCCTTGCCGCACGAGGCCTTGTGCAGCGCCGAGTGTCCTAGCGTCGCCAGCTTCTGCCAGCCGGGGTATGCCCCAAGGCTTTGTACTTTTCTTTTGTTAAGTTGTACCTTTGAGACTTGTGTATCTGGACTAAAAACTATGTAGATTGTGTAAATTTGTTTATAAATGTAAAATTTTAATTTAAGCACTTTAATTTCTGCATTTATTTTAGATTTCTGTACACTCCTGTGACACCTTTTGAACCCTTCCGAGCTTTCAGCTCATGAGTGGCTACTAGGATCTGAATAGTATCGGGTTTGACTCAGTATCCGGATCTTGGGTCGTTACACATGTAACACGCAAGATTGCTGGGTGAATCACACGACCCTATCGCAATGAAATACACACGCGCATATGCAAAAACATAGCAAAATCTCTAGAGAGAAGTTCATTCGATAAAGGGCATAGTTTGCTGGCCGCGGCTTACAAAAAGAAGGAAAAGAAAAAAAAGTACAAAGTCCACTTAGTCCAAGGAAATCAGAGAAGGAGCCTCGGGAGGTGGTTGGCCTGACTAGGCGGCAGGAGGTATGGATCCCTCGACGTCTGGGGGGACGTTATCACTAGTTGACAGTTGAGGTCCGGTTCCTGAGGGGGCTTCTTGGACCTGCACTGACCTCACAGGTGTGGGAACTATCAGGGTCATGAAATCACTCGAAGCGGCCAAGACAAGAGAATTCACCTTAAAGGAAGACACGACTACCTTGGCCTCCTCGCTCGAAGCCGTAGAGGGAGAGTCGGGAAGTTCGGGGGACACTGGGGGAGTCACCGTTTCCACCTCCGAATTTAATCAATGCTCCGGCTTAAACACCAGCTCCTCTCCAACCAGCTGCTAGGCCAGCCAAGCCGCTCGGTTAAAACCTTAGGTGAAGCCTTTCCTTAACCCACGTTGGAAGCCTGGCCTGTAACAAGCGTAGGCAGCCTTCATTAAGGCATCCTCGTACTCTTTCGACGACCCAAGGAACCTCTCGACCACTCGGACCTCCGGCTCTGCCAGGTCCTGCTCAGCCAACTAAAGGTGCCCTAGGAGTCCGATGTTTTCGGCCTCCCACATTTTTAAGCATGCCTCGTGGATCTGGCACTCGTTCTCCATGGTCTTGGCCTTCATGTCGGTCCGAGAATTGGCCTTCTTGAGCTGATCGGTCAGGGAACGAATTTTCTCCTGGTCCCCCTTGGATCGGTCCTGAAGGGACTTGACCTCACTATAGAGGGATGCGACGTCAGAAGAGTGGCAGGCACACTTCCTATCCATGGCTGATTTGTCTTGGAGTAGCTTAGCCTCATATTTCTACAGCTGCTCAAAAAGGTCCGCTATCTTGGACTCTAGTGAAGCCAGCTTGAGCATCCCCTCCATGGTCTCTCTCGACCAGCACCTGACCGCGTAGTTGTTGAAATTCCTCCCAACTTGACGGTGTCATCAAAGCCTTGCAACAATCGTAGGCAAACCGCCTGGAGTCGGACTGACCTTCTCGAACCAAGGGTTGGGCCCTACACGAAGGAGAAGTGGAAGGTCGTTCAATCTAGGTGGTCGACCTAGGAGGGGCGACGCTCGATGGTGTATGCTCCGCGGTTCCCAGGCCCGCCTTACTGGTGGAAGTGTGGAACTCAAGCCAATGACGGTCGCTGGAGCTGACGTAGAATCACAGATCGAGCGGGCCACCGAAGCGACAGGTGAAGAGATCTTGGCTGCTCGGCCGCAGGAGGACGGTCCAAGAGTGGCAGCAAGGCGACGATGGTCTGCATGAGCGAGTCTGCCGCTTTGAGCACCTTCCTCTTCTTTTGGTGACTCTCATCAGTCACCATGGCCTATAGGGAGTCCAGAAAAAGTACCTATTTGAAACCTTTCCGCTTGGAGCTCCTCCGCTCCCCAACTTCCTCAACAGCTACGATCTTGCCCCGATCACTCTCGTCAGTGGCAGGACTCGAGGGCCCCCTTGCCTCTCATTCTTCAGGCAGACTCCCTTGTGCCTCCTCGCCTATGGGCCCCTACGAGTCCTCCCCCGCCATAGAGGAGGTGCCTACAGCAAACGGCATCGAGGCTAAGACATGGTTGAGATTAAGGGCTGCTTTGAAACGAACTTAGCCTTACCTCGAGGTGTCTAGGGAGCCCCGACGTACCGCTGAATATTGTGCTCATCCAAGAGGTCGGTGGTAGACTACTTGTTACTTTGAAGCACCTTCGCCACATCCTCGAGTTCCTTGGTGATTGGTGGGGCTTTCAGGATATTTTTGGGCGAAAAATTGGGAATAATTGAGAAAAGCCAAGAGCGGGCATCCTTAAAGCGAGACACCAGAGGTATTGGGTCTTCCACCCCTTATGGGAAGAGTCCCGGGAGGCTAGGGCAATGCAGCTCTTGACCCTCCAAACTTGGAAAAAATAGAAATCCCTCTCGGCCTGTGTGTGCTCCTTCAGCTCGTAGAAAACATTGAAAAGATCGACAATGGCTGCAATCTTGTACTTCCTGTAAAGAACAATGAAATAGTAGATGATGGTATAAGAATTAGAGACCGGCTAGAATGGATCAAACCTGTAATGGTTCAGTAGGTTCACACCGAAGAAGTTGATGGGGAGGCGGAAGCCAAACTTCCAAACCAGGGCGTAAATGTAGAAGCAGTCCGATCGGGTGCTCAGGCTAGATTCGCCTGGTCGCACCGACGAGAAATTGTACACTCATGGTACATTGTACCGATTCAGGTGCTCCTCAACCTCCTTGGCGGTGAGCTCGTTGAAAGTTTGGTAGCAAGAAGGAGGCACATTATTTTCGACATCCTTTCGGCCTCACCACGATAAGAAGATGCTTCCCGGTTGGCCATGGGAGCAGAAGCGGAAGGAAGAGAAGAAGAATCAGAGGTGGGAGGTGGAGGAAGTGATTGAACGGCCGCAACAGTACTTGCAACGAGCTCTGTGAAGACAATGACATCCTCTAGTTCCCCTCTACGTTCATCCTCAGACATAAAGGAAAACTCGCCGAACTAAGATGCCTACATGCAAAGGCAAGAGCCAAGAGGAAAGAAGCTTAGAGACGAAGGCAACAAGGCGTGCCGATGACCTAAAATGTGGTGTTTATAGTTGAGCCCGGTGCCCCCTCATAAGTTCAAACGTCCCGAGCGGCAAGGCGAACCGACGTCGGCTCTGACACAAAAGGCATGATCAACGCTCTCGCCGCCTAAAATGCATCCGCATAGACGCGGTTGAGCTCAGTAGCCGCATCGGATTTCCCGAAATAGACTTGCAACATCAGGCACCCGGTATTGGAGGATGTCCAATAAAGAGGTACCCACCCTTGCTAGCAACCCGATTCTACCTTACTCACCGAGCCACGCTGTAATACCCAGGATTTTTCGGATCAAAATCCGTGGGTTTCGGAGCGCTTTGTGAGTCCCAGATCGTGTTTTACGATTAAATCAAAATTTTGGCTGTCGGGCCTTCGGACCCCTACGTAGGGTGAACCGATGTGTTTTTGGGCTTCGGGATGTTGCAAGCGCGTTGTGCGTTTTCCGAGGATCGTAGGCATGATTTTTTTCCTATTTTTTATTTTTTAGATTTTTAAAATTCTGAATTTATTCCTATAAATATAACCCCACCCCTCTCTCTCCCCTCATTTATCATTTCTCTCCCTCTCTCCTCTCGTTTCTCTCTTTCTCTCCCTTTCATGTCCGGGCGGCCGACGGAGGCGGAGGCTGGTGAGACGGAGGTGGCCCGAGGGCGGCGAGCGGCGAGGATGTGACAAGGAACGAGGCGGTGGTGCGACCTAGAGCTCGCTCGCTCGTTCGTGATGCCGACGGGGTTTCAAGCGGCATTTCTGCGAGGAATCGACGTCCTCGGTGTGGGAAATCTTCGGTAGAGGTAGGGGGATGGATCCCTAGCCCTTGTACTTTATTTTCCCGCGGTTTTGTCGGTCGAGGCAAGCTGAGAGTGGGTTTTCATTCATGTCGGGACGGTTTTCCATCTTTAGGGCGTGCGACGGCTTTCGCCGGATCGGGTGATGTTTTGCCCTTTTCTTTTGTGCATTTTGTGGTTTGGGACCTAGGGAATGGTCCCCATTGTATCCCCCCACGATCGGGATCAAGTGAGCGTGGAAAACGGACACCTAGGTTGGGTCCGGTCAATTTTCTGTCATTTTCGGTCGACCGTTCGACGTTCGCCACAGAAGGGCCCCCTGTGCGATCGTGATCGGTCGGTCGATCGCGTTCATGTGAACGCGGTCAGGACCCCGACCGCGTTATTGTCAGTCGATCGAGCCCTTTGGCCAGTCGACCGACCATGGTTGTGTTCAGCTTGGTCGCGGGTAGGTCTACCTACCCATGTTGGTCGACCGACCCTTCAGGTTGGTCGACCGAAATGCAGTTTTTTGGCCCGTTTTGGCCCCCGGTCGACCCGGTTGTGACCCTTTGGTCGACCTTTGGCGCCCTGGATGTCTCGGACACCCCATGGGTATCGTGACCATAGGTATCTTGTTACCTCGATTAGTGTGGCCGTGTTGTTTTAAGGGTCCGGGTGACCGCGAATGTTTCGGGCTTTTCTGTTTCGCTAGATCAAGTCACCGCGTGTCGGTATGAGTGTGGAGGGCTATCCTCGCACGATCTTAGCTTCTTCGAAAAGTGGTTTCCGCGTGGGCCATGCGTATGGCCTATGAACTGCGAGTTCTGTGACCCAGCTTAGGACTAGAGGTTTTTTGGTTTCCCTTGGAAAGGGAATGAACTCGGTGGTTGTGTGCTGCCTAAAGGATTATTATTGACCGTGGTTCCTGACCCTAGGAGTAGGGCAGATTGACGGCATGATGCCGTGTTGCACGACGGTCTTGACCTGAGTCGTGTGACTGAAGGGCCGTTGGATCTCGTAGGTCTAGTGGACTGTCCAGAGTCTGGTGGCACCGTGTGTGGACACCTAAAATTGCACGCACATATATCCTGCTCGGCCCAGCATCAACAACGGCACCGAGTGAAGAAACCCCGGAGAGACTAGTCACCCAGACTCCCCAAATATGCACACTGCCGTGAAGCTGTAATATCTTGGACCTTTCGGATCCTTCTTCGTGGGTCCCGGATCTGGTTTTCGGAGCGTCCAGTGCTGTAGTGTCCGAAATTTCATTTCGGACATGTTTCGTGTTCGGATCGGCGCGATCCGGAGTCATTTCAGAGTCCCGGAGGCGTTCCGCGGCTTTTCCGCGTGTGTTTTTCGATTCCCGGTATGTGTTTCGGCTTTTTCTTCGGAAGCTCGCTGCGGGCGAACCGGGCGGTTCCCCCAGGCACGAGTGGTACCGTTGCGATCGGTGCGTTCCGAGGATTCCGGAAATGTATTTTTCTATTTTTCGGTATTTTTTCCAAAAAATCGGATTTTCTATATATTTCCATTTCCTTTTCCTTTCCTTTTCCTTTTCTCTTTCCTCTTCTTCTTCTTCCTCCCTTCTCTCCCGTGTGTTTCCACCGTGACCGCCCCCTCTTCCGGTGCAAGCCCCGGCGCCACCCCCTTCGGCGGCGGTTGCGGCGAGGCGACGGCGTCGTGGCGTAGGCGGCGGTGTGGCGATAGCGGCGGTGTTCGGTGCTCGGTGAGGGCGTGGGGAGTTCGTGAAGCTTCAAGCGATTCTTGAGGATCGGCGGCGATCCGCCGCGTTTCGGGCAACCCCGAGGTAGGGTGACGTTCCTTAGCCTCTTGCCGATCTTTTCCGTGATTTATAGGCCGAGGGGAGGCCGAGAGGGGCTTGTTTGAGCATGCTTGGGGTTTTTCCATGTTTTGGGGAGAGTCGCCCGATCTATGGATTTGATGCATGAATTCGCGTATTGATGGCCTAGAATCATGCTAGGGGTCCCCGGGGGCCTTCCCCTTTGATTTCCCCCTCTCCGGTGGAGGTATGGGGGCGTGGATGGTGTTTTTGGCCGTTTCCCGCCGTTCTCGGTTTTCCGAGATGATAGCGATCTACCAGTGGCCGCGTTCATTGGTAGCGGTTGGGTGGGGACCGCCTTCACCAAGGTTTTCGACCGTTGGGGCTTGTTCTGTCGGCAGGCGGTCGTGGTCTCGCGACTGACCGCGACTGCTGGTGGCGGTCAGGGGGCGACCGCTTTGACCATGGGGTCCGGCACGGTCTTCGAGATAGTTTTTTGACCGTTGGAGTCTGGCCGCGTTCTCTTGGAGACCGCTATCAGGTGAAGACGGTCATCAGGCGACCGCATTCACTTTTCGTGCACCAGGGTGGTCGCGGTCCCAGGAGGACCGCGACTAGGTGGTAGCGGTCCTGGGTCGACCGCGACCACGGGAGGCGGTCCTCCGGTGACCGCGACTCCTTTTCCTTGCCAATTTGAGTCCCGGACGAGCTAGTCTCGATCCCTGTGCTGACCCGTAGTCCAACTGATGCGGGGCATCAAGTGGGGGCTACACGTGGGGGTGCCTGGGGTCCCGGGAGGTGGTGACTTCGGTTTGCGTCACCGTGCGTTAGTGTGGGTACAAGGAGCGTCCATCGTACCTGTGGTTGCGACGTTGTTTTCCGTGACGTGAGAGTCTACTCCTTCAGTGACCCTCCACTAGTCGTAGCCTACCAGTACGCGTGTGCTGGTCGCACCAGGGAGTGGTATACGGGCCGACCTTTAGAGACAGTTTGTGGACCGGTTACCGTTGGGCCCCACGTCTTGCAGCCAGAGTCCGACTGAGGGGAAAACCGGTCAGAGGGCCAGACCAGGGACGCGTCGTCTGTGTGTGCACACGTGGTTGGGGGCAGTTGGACCCACGTCGACGGGCGTGACCCAAGCTAGTCACTTGTTTGTGGTTACTTGTACGGTGTCTGCGCCTCGGGTAGGACCTACCACGTCAGGCGGTTCACCTGCGGTGCGGTGTAAGACGTCAGGGGACGCTACCGGCTGTGCTTCTAGTGGGTGGTACTCATGTCGAGTACGGAGTGACAGACTGTCAGTCGTGTGTTTCCGACCTTCGGGTTTTGTCGGGTTGGCCGTTGAGCTTCGGTCTTCTTACAGTGGCACGGGTGTCGGTTTGCGTGCCATGGGACCTTTGTCTTGTAGAATACAGGGCTCTCCTTTCCGAGGTACTCTCCTACCGCTAGTGTAGTGGTTTCTAGTTTTACGAGGTAGGGTTCAAGTGATCCCTACTGAGTCTTGTTCCGAGACTCATTCCCTGCGTGTTTTCACCGTGTTTCAGGTGAGGCGCCACCCCGGGGGAGCACGTCTGGGGTGCAGCGTGGTGCGGGTGCCCAGAGGTAGTGCCAGAGGTCAGAGCCGGGGTATGCCCCGTGTAGCTGTACTTTTCTTCCTTGTCACTGTACTAGTCGTGGACTATTGTTATTGTTGTTAATTTCTATTGTGGACCATGTAAAATGTTAATTTATTTCCTGCTTAATATTATAACTGTTTAATTTCTACAATTATTTGTGATACTTGTGTAGTCTCCACACCATCCTTTTAACCCTTCCGAGTCTTCGGGCTCGTGGGTGGCGGTGCGAGTCTCGGGTTATCGGGCCTTCCCGGTAATCAGATTCTCGGGTCGTTACAGAAGCCGTCTCCGGAGTCACGATAGTGAAGAGAAATCAACCACCAAGAGCCCCACAATCCATGGGCCTCGAAGAAAATCAAACGGGCCACAACTCGTGCGCACAACGGGCTCAAAACTACCCATTTAGCCGTTCAACGGCACGCCCAAGGTCCTTCAGCGACACGCCCCTGGCCTCTCTCAGCGGCACGCCCTCGGCCTTCAGCGGCACACCCCCAAGGTCCTTCAGCGGCATGCCCCTGGCCCCTCTCAGTGGCTCACCCTTGGCCTTCAGCGGCACACCCCCAAGGTCCCTCAACGGCACGCCCTTTCGGCCCTTCAATGGCACAGCCTTTTGGCCCTTCAGTGGTACAACCCTTTGTCCTTCAGGGGCATGACTTTGGTGGCCTTCAGCGGCACACTTTGGCAGCCCTTCAGCGGCACGCCTTTAGCCCTCTTCAACGACATGCTTGCTGTGTCTTCCAGTGGCACAGTGTCCAGCCCGTTCAACAGCACATCCTGATTCTTCTTCACCCGGCTCAACCGACAAAATGACGTGATGCCCACGCCCTACGGATTCTTGGCGCGCAATGGGGTTGCTGAGGTGTCGCCCGGGGAGAAAGCCACGATGCCTACTCCTCCTGCCACCGAGGACGGGGAAGTCAAATTCCCATTAATGCCGGTCGCTTCCCGCCTCTGTCGGTCGCGTTCGGGCGTTCCCGCCATGTGGGGTATAAAAACCCCCCCTCTTCGCTGCAAAAAGGGAGGATACACACATACACACAGGCAGAGGGGCTTCCCCCCTGGTGCTCCACCCACCATCGCCTGAGTGAAGAGAAGAAAAGAAGAAGACTAGAAGAGAGGAAGAGAGGAGCCTGCTACTCCGCCACCACCGTCCATGCGAAGAGAGAAAAAAGAAGAAAAGAGAGAAGATAGTGAGCTCTGGGAGGGGAGGAGTTAATGCTCTGTTCACCTCCCCACCGTGTCTTGTTTTATTTCTCTCCCTTTCCCCGTTCTCATCACGATGTATTAGCCCCTTTGGGGTATTCCTCTTATGAGCATGGAAATAAAAGGCTCGCCAAGGTTTTGTGTGTCTTCCTACATATGTCTCTTCCATGCTTGCATTCCTTATCATTCCATTCCCTTGGCGGTTTTCTAGCGACTACTTTTGAATACCATAGCCTTCTCTTGGGGTTTCTTGCCTTCGGGCTGCCTGGCCTTCAAAGCGTCACAAAGTCTATCCAATCCCATGGGTAGTGTCTCTGGCGTGATATCATGAGTCTGGCTCCCCCCCCCCACGGTTTCTGTAACGGAGTCAACCCCTTTCCCTGCACACCCTCAGACTGTCCTACCCGGCACTCCCCAGCTATGCCTCCAGCGGCACACCCTAGTCGTGCTGCCAGCGGCACACCCCAACCGTGCCTCCAGCGGCACGCCCCAACCAGCCTTTTACCGGCACACCCAATTTGCCCTCTATCCGGTGCACCCTCAACCCGTTTCAACCCAGTGTCTCCCATTTGCTGATTTCTCCGGGTTTTATGACGTTTTCTTAAAGGTGTTGCCGCTTTCGGGTGCCCAACTCCAATTGTCGGGTTCCGCCACTCCATGTGGACGCGTTCCCTTTATCTCCCTTACGCCCGAGTCAAGGGGAGATGCTGCCGAATTTTCGTTAGAAATAATAACACATTGAAGAGACAAAAGGGAGCAGCGAACAAGTAGAATAATAACACACAAAAAGGTAAAAGGATGCAACAAACAAATGGAATAACAACATATTAAAGGGGTTAAGGAAAATAACGAATGAATGGAACGCTCGGCGATAAAACCCTGCAACCAGAATAAGAAACTGTGGGCGACGTGAAAAGAATCAGATTGAACGACGGTGTGGCGGATTAGATGCCCAATTTATGGAGAGCAGGCTGTGAGGAAAGGGAGGAAAGACTTGTATAAAACTGCATAAAAACCAAAGAAAAGAAGAAAAGAAAAGCCTTAAAATAAGAAGAAGAAAAAAGAGAGGAGTGGGCCTTCATCGGCCTGCCTATTCCAGCCTTCGTCGGTACACACTATTAGCCCTCCAGCAGCACACCCTAACAGCCCTTTAACGACATACCTCCTTGGCCCTTCAGCGGCACACTCCTCCTCACCCACTCCCTCTCCCCCACCGTCTCATTCTCCCCCCTCACCGGTACACTCTCTCCCTCTCACCGTCTCATTCGCCCCTCACCGGTACACCTCTCTCTCTCTCACCATCTCACTCTCTCTCATCTATCTCTCCGTCTCACCTCTTCTTCCATCGTCTCTCCGAAGTGGAACCCAATGTACAGACTTGGCAAGTTGATACACGAACACAGCAACAAGCAATGTATAGACTTTGCGTGAAGGATTGCACAAATGCAGACATCGAAGCTTGTACATTGGAAATGGATGTTCAGACATGCCGTGAACGAATGCATAGGCCTAATATGCTTGTGACAACAATGTACAGACTTTGAGCTGGCCAATGTATAGACTTTGAGCTACAGCAAATGGACGATGTACAGACTTTGAGCTGGCCAATGTATAGACTTTGAGCTGCAGCAAATGGATAATGTACAGACTTTGAGCTGGCCAACGTATAGACTTTGGAATTGCAGTAAATAGACAATGTACAGACTTTGAGCTGAAGGATGTATAGACTTTGTGTGCTGGTTGCATAGACAATGTACAGACTTTGAGCTGAAGGATGTATAGACTTTGTGTGCTGGTTGCATAGACAATGTACAGACTTTGAGCTGATGGACGTATAGACTTTGTATGCATGCAACCATCCGATGTACAGACTTGATGTTGCAGCAACCAGCCAGTGTATAGACTTTGGGCTGATGGGCGTACAAACTTTGTGTGCATGCAGCCAGCCGATGTACAGACTTTGTATTGTAGGAACCAGCCAATGTGCAGACTTTGAGCTGATGAATGCAGCCAATGTATAGAATTTGGGTTGATGAATGTACAGACTTTGTGTTGCGGTGACCAGCCAATGTCTAGACTTTGAGCTGATGAATGGAGCCAATGTATAGACTTTGGGCTGATGAATGTACAGACTTTGTGTTGCAGCAATCAGCCAATGTATAGACTTCGAGTTGCAGCAAATGGACAATGTACAGACTCTGCGCGTGTGCGAGTAGACGTTGTACAGAATTTGAGTTAGCCCGGCACGCCCGCCAACTCCCTCCCCGGCACACTCTCTTGGCGCTTCTCCGGCACCCTCTAACCTACCCGGTACACCCTCCAGCCCCCTCTCCGGCACGCTCTCCCTGTCCTACCCGGTACACCCTCCAGCCCCCCAACGGCCCACTCTCTCTCCAAAAATATATATATATATAATGATAATAATAGTGATAATGATAATAACAAATTAATAAAAATTATGATAAATAAATAAACCTAAATATATATATGAAATAAATAAAAATGTGAAATAATAATAATCATAGTAAACAAAAAAGAGAAAATATGATAGTAATAATAATAAACAAAACGGAGAAATCATCCAGAATAAATACATAAAAAAATGCATTCGCATATAATTCAAAGCCCAGATAAAAATGGTAAAATCCGCATCGCAGCTCCGTCTCTCCCGTGACCCGGTGCTGAAGGAACAACACCGCCGCCCTGGCAGGCTAGGTCGGAGTCTTGGGAATTATCCCGAACTGGCCACGACCTGACCTCGCCTTGGGCCGACATTCCGATTAAACCGGACTCGTTTCTCAGGTCGGATCCCTTCCGAGCCACTACCAAAATTACCGCACGCTCGGAAGACATTTGAACGGGTTCGCCTCGATTTCCACCGCGTTTCTATTACGGACCTGTGTCCGAACATGAAATGGCCCGTGAGTGACTAGCACGGCCGACGACCCCCACTTCGATATGACCGTGATCCGACATTGCTCTGGGCCAATAGTTCATCAATTCCAACCCGTTCCTATTGGGATTCGTCCCCGCTCTTTCATTGAAATTACCGCGAACTCGGCATACATTTGTATGGGGTTGTTCCCATCTACGTCGTACCCTCGACAGGGACACTTGTCCGAATATCAAGTGGTCCGCAAGTGACCGGCAAAATCAGAATGGAACGAGACGGATCCTCGTCATCCCTGGACCCTACACATGGGAATATCAATAAGGCCTTCGTGGGCTATGTTGGGACCTCGGGTCCGTCCCGATTACGGTCACTGTCTGACCCATATCCTCGGCCTATAGCCCGCTCCCTTTGAACATGTTTTCGGTTTTGGAATCTAGTCCCGGGACTCTTCCTCGCTGCCCTCCGGCACCGAGAACATTAATGATGTCCACGCAAGCCCCGTTTGGACCGCGGGAGGCACCCCCGGTATGGTCCTGACTCGATCTTGCACCGGGCCAACAAATTCATTGGTTTCCTGCTACCCTAACCGAAGTTTAACCGAATGCTTTTAGTGCCTCGGAATAATATATTTACCGTATCCCGGCATACATACGTTCCGGGTCTTCCCGCGACGATTGCGATATTTTCAAGCCGGAAACCCGTCCGAAAATTAAACGGTCTCCCGAATGACCGACACGTTTCGAACTTCCACTTCCCTAGACACAGGGCTTTTCAGCCGATTCAAGGGATATTCCCTCGTTGTCCCTTGGCACCGAAAATATTAATGATGCTCAGGGGGGGGGGGGGGGGGGGGGGGGCACCGCAGTATGGTCGCAGCTTGCTCTTGCACCGGGCCAACATATTTATCGATTTTGACCGCTCCAACCGAGGCTCGGCCGAACGTTTTCCGCTCTGCCGAACAATAAATTTGCCGTACCTCGGCATACATGCGTTCCGGTTTTCCCGCGACGGTCGCACTTTTCTCGAGCCGGACATTCGTCTGAACATTAAATGGTCAGTACACGACCAACATGACCGCGAATGGTTTTCTTCTCGCCCTCGCGCGAGGATTTCAATACCTCGTAATAGACCTTTCATGCAATTAATTTCCTGGCCATGAGGCCCTTAATCCCGGCGATTAATCAAGGGTGTTCCCTCGTATGGGGGATGTAAATGACGCCGTGACCTTTATGGCGCGGCGGGTTTTGGTCCCGACACGAACTACACAATCGTCTGACGAAGTCAGATCGAGTGCACCATGGGCTCTTCGGGGCCCGAATAAATTGTCACTTTGTGACTGGCACGCCCACGCACTTAATAGACGAATCAACCATTCCCGAGTAGACGAGCATAATAAATGAACGAAAAGTGCGTCCACAAGTCGGGCACGCCCGGTGGGACCTAAACCACCCTTCATCTCTTCGCCGGGATTTAGGGCCTCATGGCCTCCTAATTAACGATGTTTGCCTGCTTTGATGAATGGCAGGTGCTGTCTTCGCCAGTCCTATGGGGAGAAAAGCCAAACTTGGTACAGCTGCCTTCGTGGTCTCGAGGATGCTGCTTCGAAGTATATGCAGCTTCCAAGAATCACGGGGGGTTGTTATAAAAAAAAAGGAGAAGAGAAAGAGAAGAGAAGGGAGGGGAAATCAACCCCCCCCCTTTTTTCATCAAAAAGAAAGAGAAGACAAGAAGAAAAGGAGAAGAGAAGAAGAGAAGAAGAGAAGAAGAGAAGCAAAGAAGAAAAGAAGAAAAAGAGAAAAGAAATAAGCAAAAAAAGAGAAAGAATTGGCAAGAGAGGGTTGTACGGACACGTCCGTCGAGTCCCGTGTTGAACAAAGATAACCATTGTGGGGTTGATGCGGTGGAGCAAACCACTCATCCCCTCCCTGAGGGGGTGAGCGCTCTCCTGCACCTCCACCTTGGTCAATCATACAAGAAGAAGAGAAGAGAAAAAAAAAAGAAAAAAATAGGAAAAAAAGAGAGAGAAAGA
Organism: Amorphophallus konjac; assembly: GCA_022559845.1. NCBI lineage: Eukaryota > Viridiplantae > Streptophyta > Magnoliopsida > Alismatales > Araceae > Amorphophallus > Amorphophallus konjac. Next base: position 20,081,033 of record CM040121.1, read on the forward strand.
GAGAAGAAAGGAAGAAAAGTTGGCCAACATCGCCGACTAAAAGAGCAAGAAGAAACCCGGCATCCCGCCCGACTCTAGGAGAATACGAGTCTGCGGTGCAATGACCCCGCTCGTTCCTCCTACCTACTGCCTCCATCCGGCATAAGACGGCCCCTCGAGTGGCTGTTAAAAGACCCAGCGAGCCACAATTGTAGCTTGGTGAATGGCTGCCCGCTGTGGGGAATGCTTTATAGCAATGAGGCCAAGCACGGCCACCACTCCCGAAGAGAGCATGCATATACCCCGCCATGGGGGATAAGAAGAAGATATATACCCTACTACGGGGGCATAAGAGGCAAAAAAAGAGATACACCCCATTCTCAGGGGCACACGAAGAGAATCCGCCCCGATTGAGGGGCACAAAGCAAAAGCTACGCCCCGGCTTCGGGGCATTTGAAGAAGAATCCGCCATGACCTGGGGACATAAGAAGAAATAGAGTTGCACCCCGGCTGAGGGCTATTTGAAGAAGAGAAATACACCCCGATATGGGGGCACATGAAGCAAAAGACATACCCCGCCATGTGGGCGTAAGAAGAAAAGAATTCACCCCGGCCTGGGGACACACAAAAAGAGAAACTCACCCTGGCTTAGGGGTATTTGAAGAAGAAATATACCCTACCTGGGGGCATAGAAGCCATAAAGAATACGCCCCGGCTTAGGGGTATTTGAAGAAGAAAGATACCCCGCCTCGGGAGACATTACAAGCAGCGATATACCCTGCTTGGGTGCACAGGAAGAGACAACACCCCACTCCTAGGGACACATGAAGAGAGTACACCCCGCCATGGGGGCACATTAAGAGAATTCACCCCGACTCGGGGGTACATGAAGCGACAAAGAATACACCCCGCCTTAGGGGAATTTGAAGAAGAAGCATACACCCCACCAACGGGGGCACAGGAGCCATCAAGAACAGACCCCACTTTCGGGGCACAAGAAGCAAACATTCCCCAGCGTGTCGGGGCAAAAGAAGAAGAATCCCCCTCAGGGGCATAAAAAGCAAAGATACATCCTCGTGCCGGGGGCACATGAAGAGAATACACTCCATCCCGGGGTCATGAGAAGCAGAAGGCGCATCCCACCTGGGGGCATATGAAGCGAAAAGAATACACCCTGGCTTAGGGGAATACAAAGAGAAGTATACCCCACTCTGGGGTAGAGGAAGCGGGAGAATCACACCCCCGCCTTGGGGGTATTTGAAGAACAAGTATACCTCGCCTCGAGGGCCTAGAAGCTATAAAGAATATGCCCCGGCTTAGGGGCATTTGAAGAAGCTACATCCCGCTTCGGGAGCATAAGAAAGAGAAGAGTACACCCTGTCCTAAGGACAATTGAAAAAGAAATATACCTCGCCTGGGGGCATAAAAGCCATAAAGAATACGCCCCGGCTTAGGGGCATTTGAAGAACCTACATCCCGCTTCGGGAGCATAAGAAAGAGAAGAGTACACCCTGTCCTAGGGACAATTGAAAAAGAAACATACCCCGCCTGGGAGCATAAAAGCCATAAAGAATACGCCCCGACTTAGGGGCATTTGAAGAAGCTACATCCCGTCTTGGGAGCGTAAGGAGAGAAGAATACACCCCGACTTAGGGGCATTTGAAGAAGGAATACATCCTGGCCCCGGGGGCATATGAAGCAACATACACCCCGCCTAGGGCATAGAAGCCATAGAGGAGACTCTCCGGCTCAGGGGCATCAGAAGAAGAAGCATGCCCCACCTGACGGCATAGAAGCCATAAAGAACATACCCCGCCCGGGGCACAGAAGCAAGGAGGCAGGATCCGCCCCACCATGGGGGCACACAAAGAGAGAAACCACACCCCGCCATGGGGGTATGAGAAGCAAGGAATGTACCCCGCCCTGGGAAGCATAAGAAGCAGAAGCCACACCCCGTCTGGGGGGATAGAAGCCGTGAAAGACACACCCCGCCCGGGGGCGCATGAAGAGAATATACCCCGGCTCCGGGCATTTGACGAAGAATCCCCCCCGATCCGGGGTATAAAGAGCAAAGAGTACACCCCGACTTGGGGGCATTTAAAGAAGAAACATACCCCGCCTAGGGACGCAGAAGCAAAGTGATGCGGGACGGACCACGGACTCGACTCGAATTAGGAATGAGATCCTTGGACTCTAGACGAGCTCGCAATTGTCCCTTAGCGAGGGAAACGTGGGACCGGTCACGGTTAAGAAACCGGCCGTGAGTCACGGGTATCGGCTTTCCGTGTAGACTCGGATCAAGTCACGGGACGGTAACACTCAAACTCACTCTCTCGCAGCGGTGATGAAATGATAATGGGCTAATAATCCTACACTCGCAGCGGCATTCAAAAGTATACGAATTGAGCAAAATGCAATAAGAGAGAGGTAGCGAGTTTACCTCCACGCTCCGGGCGTGGGGAAGACGTTCCCGGCCAGTTACGGCAACTCCCGGTTAACAACAGTTAAAAACTTAATTACAGCAGTAATTCTATTGCCCACTCCACGCAGGGAGGTAAAGGGCTACAGTGGGGCCCGGGAGGACCGACCCTGGGTTGACGGGCAGCAATCTGGAGGCGAACTCAGCACGAACTCGGCCTGCTGGTCCGACTCGGCACTATTGCAACTCGGTGCTGCGCCAACTCGGTGACTGACTCGGTGGACAGCAAGCAATCCGTTCCAAAGGAACGTCACCTTCTTGATGTCTTCTGGAGGCGCCGCTTGGCTGGGATGATGGCGGGATGTCCCGGATCGACTCCCTGAAGGGGCGGCACCCGAAGTTGAATTTTGATATTTACTTTTGATTTTCCCCCAAACTGAATTTTCGGACCTGCACACAGAACAGATCTGCAGGCTGCGGCGGCGAAAATCACTACGCTCAGATCTGGAGGCCGATCGAGGCGTGGCTGGTACCGATGGAAAGAGCCTCAGAGATATACAACATAATATTTTTTCAGCTTCATCTACCACACGGATTGAAAATTAAAACCTCTGCAAGCTGACTTTTTTTCTGACCCGGACTGACAGACACACAGGGCAGCAAACAATCTTCCTGAAACACACCCTTGACTGAGGGGTAAATGATTTTTTTAGACTCTAAGAAATTTATGGTGGAAGGGGATATACGTGGGGAAGACTCAATAATTTTTTGGGATTTTCTAAAAATAGATACGGTGGTGACAAAAATAGAACAAGACGACTCTATACTGTAGATCTACAGAATGACAGATTGACAAGGGTGGACTAGAAATTATGGCAAAAATATCAAACGAACTCAGAATGAGGCATAAGATATACGGATGGAAAGCTAACAAAGAGAGGAACAAGCTCTCAAAATTTCAGATCAATTAGACAACAGCATAAAAATATAGAACCACGGAGATGGGGTTCTGTCCTGATGGAGACAGAACTCCGGTGGCGGTGGCGGCGGCGCGACGGCGGTGCGACGGCGGGCGGCGGCAGCTTCAGAAAGGGAACTCAGAGGATGAGAGGGGGAGGTAGAAAGGGTCTCCTACCCTAGATTTCTGGAGGAAGGGGAAGAACAGCAAGGAGATAGGGGGAGAGGGGTGCACCCTCCAAGAGCTCTCTTGGGGCAAAATGCCAATTTTTTCCTTCATTAATTTCTAATGACACTATACATAGGCTTATATAGAAAATGGCAAGGGGTGGGGGGCTGATAATTTCGTGGGAAATAGGCCATTTTCTTCCCCCATGTGATCAAAAATCAAAAATAAATAAATTACATATGGAGGGGACACTCCTTTGACTAGGTAGATAAGGTAGGTGGCCAACTTTGACATTTTACACCACTTGTCTCCCATGTGGTCAATTGGCATTCAAACCTTCTAGATGGCCACCTAGGATGGTTGACCAGCCCCACATAGCTTAGGTGGACCAATGAGAAAGGGCTGGGGGCCCCTTGCTGGACCTACTGGCAAATTACATAGAAACCCACACAATCCTAGGGAATGACACATTGGCTTACAAAGCCTTACAATTGCACATATACTTTCCCAAGGATATAAAAGCAAATAAAAGGACTCAAATGCAAAATAAAAAGTTAGTACTCAGCGTCGATTCCATCAACTCTCCCCGGGTGGGAAGAACTCGACCCTGTCGAGTAAGGGGTGCGGCTGCTCGAGTAGCTCCGGCGGATCCGTCATCGTACCGTGAAGCACGGAGTACGCTCCACTCCAAGTAATCGACACCTGCTCATCCCGTATAAATTCGATATGCACATGCTGCCATGGGAATGGGGCTAGAGGTGGACACTCCGGGGTGGGGTCACTCTCAAATGAGGGAAGGCGGCTCGAAAACTCACTAGGAATCACCGCTTGTCCCTTATGTGACTAGATCCGATATGAGGTAGAACCGATCCCAATAGTCCGACAAGTCTCGAACTCGAAAGGGCTAACAACGCGAGCATACAAATCGACTTGACTCGACACATACATGGACACACAAGACCCTAGACACACCTAATGTTAGTCCGACCCGTACATGGGTGACGGCGGACCAGGACACCCGAATATGTGCCATGCATGCATGTTATGCAACCGGTGGTTGGTGGCATGGGGAACACCTAAACATCCAAGTATGACCCAATCATACATGGATGACCCTTTGGATTTGGGAGACTTGAGAGGGCTAGGGGAACCGGGTGTGGATGTATCGAGGTTGGGCTTGGTGGGTGTAGATGACCCGGTCCGTGGGGTTGGGATGTGGTAGTGATCTCCCTCGAAGAAGTGGAGGAGATGTGGTGGGTCAAGGGATTCACTGAGGAAGGGATCGAAGGGGTCGAAGAGTGTATGACCCCTTGTGGTGGGTTCCCACAAGTCACGGTCCCATGTGTAGAAGTCTTGAAGGTGTGGATGGTCACCTTCATGCATAGTAGGTGGGACGGTGATCATGTGTAGGATGTATGGTTCCTCCCTCGGGCAAAAGGATATGAAGTCAGGATCGGCCGATAGCGGGAGGAGTAGAAGAACCTCCGTGGTCACATGACCCACGGTGTACACGGAGGTAATGGACCCCAAGGCGGGGTGGGTGAAGCTACAACCGGTGGGTCGGTCGAAGCCTGGGGCCAACAAGTGCGTCAACTTCCATTGCGTGTCTAATCCCATAATAAGGTCATCCAATGTATCAACATGGTGATTAGACCGAAAGGTAGTGTGGAAGGAGTTGACCGGCACTAATGGTAGGGTGGGGTCCGTTGATGGATAAGGAGGCGAGACCAAGCCATCATTGAGCCAACTAAGTAGTGGCTCGGCTATGTAAAGTGTACCTGTTAGAAACACGGGTGGCTCAGGCTTTGGTGGCTCCAAATGAGAGGGCTCCGAAATAAGATCGGAAGGTGAGGGTGACAATGGAGCACTCTCGGGTGGTGAAGGCAATGGGGTAGGCAGTCCGATCGGCTCGGGACTCGGTTGGGAGGTAGATGTTTGCCGAAGGGCAGCCATGGCAGCGTCGGCTCGCTGTAGGTCGTCATTAAATCGAGACTCAAATGGCTCGACCTCCAGAGCGACCTTATAGGACTGCGCCAGAGAGAATGCGTCGCGGATAAGACACTCCAACTGGAAGTGAAGGCGTAAACCTCTCCGGAACTGAAATGCAGCCGTGGTGCTCTCCTCTCCCAAGCCATGTTCCAACCAATACGTATGATATGCCCGAATGTACTCAGACACAGACCTATCGCCTTGGACGGGTCGACAAGGGTTGGCCATAGTTGCCAAAATATGGGAATGGATCTCTAGGAATGGATATGCAAAGCCATGTGGACAAGACACTAGACCGACTATGCAATGTTGGGATGCATGCACACTAAGGACAAGACACTAAGACTCGGTACGTGGCGGAGATAACCGATCCGAAGATCACTCGCGCAAGTGTGCGGTCTTCCCGATAGGCGTAGCCTAACGCTCGAACAACACCTTTTGATATACCGAGTAAAGAGATGTAAATGTGACCCAAAAGACACTTTTTTTAATATTTTAAAACAATGATGGCCCTAAACACGACTTAGACAATGACTAATGACTAGACGTAAATGACACTTTTTTTTTGTTAGACACCCTAGACTCAAACTCGCTCTGATACCAAACTGATGCGGGACGGACCACAGACTCGACTCGAATTAGGAATGAGATCTTTTGGACTCTAGACGAGCTCGCAATTGTCCCTTAGCGAGGGAAACGTGGGACCGGGCACGGTTAAGAAACTGGCCGTGAGTCACGGGTATCGGCTTTCCGTGTAGACTCGGATCAAGTCACGGGACGGTAACACTCAAACTCACTCTCTCGCAGCGGTGATGAAATGATAACGGGCTAATAATCCTACACTCGCAGCGGCATTCAAAAGTATACGAATTGAGCAAAATGCGATAAGAGAGAGGTAGCGAGTTTACCTCCACGCTCCGGGCGTGGGGAAGACGTTCCCGGCCAGTTACGGCAACTCCCGGTTAACAACAGTTAAAAACTTAATTACAGCAGTAATTCTATTGCCCACTCCACGCAGGGAGGTAAAGGACTACAGTGGGGCCCGGGAGGACCGACCCTGGGTTGACGGGCAGCAATCTGGAGGCGAACTCAGCACGAACTCGGCCTGCTGGTCCGACTCGGCACTATTGCAACTCGGTGCTGCGCCAACTCGGTGACTGACTCGGTAGATAGCAAGCAATCCGTTCCAAAGGAACGTCACCTTCCTGATGTCTTCTGGAGGCGCCGCTTGGCGGGGATGATGGCAGGATGTCCCGGATCGACTCCCTGAAGCGGCGGCACCCGAAGTTGAATTTTGATATTTACTTTTGATTTTCCCCCGAACTGAATTTTCGGACCTGCACACAGAACAGATCTGCAGACTGCGGCGGCGAAAATCACTACGCTCAGATCTGGAGGCCGATCGAGGCGTGGATGGTACCGATGGAAAGAGCACTCAGAGATATACAACATAATATTTTTTCAGCTTCATCCACCACACGGATTGAAAATTAAAACCTCTGCAAGCTGACTTTTTTTTCTGACCCGGACTGACAGACACACAGGGCAGCAAACAATCTGCCTGAAACACACCCTTGACTGAGGGGTAAACGATTTTTGTAGACTCTAAGAAAATTATGGTGGAAGGGGATATACGTGGGGAAGACTCAGTAATTTTTTGGGATTTTCTAAAAATAGATACGGTGGTGACAAAAATAGAACAAGACGACTCTGTACTGTAGATCTACAGAATGACAGATTGACAGGGGTGGACTAGAAATTGCGACAAAAATATCAAACGAACTCAGAATGAGGCATAAGATATATGGATGGAAATCTAACAAAGAGAGGAACAAGCTCTAAAAATTTCAGCTCAATCAGACAACAGCATAAAAATATAGAACCACGGAGGTGGGGTTCTGTCCTGATGGAGACAGAACTCCGGTGGCGGTGGCGGCGGCGCGACGGCGGTGCGACGGCGGCGGCGGCAGCTTCAGAAAGGGAACTCAGAGGATGAGAGGGGGAGGTAGAAAGGGTCTCCTACCCTAGATTTCTGGAGGAAGGGGAAGAACAGCAAGGAGATAGGGGGAGAGGGGTGCACCCTCCAAGAGCTCTCTTGGGGCAAAATGCCAATTTTTTCCTTCATTAATTTCTAATGACACTATACATAGGCTTATATAGAAAATGGCAAGGGGTGGGGGGCTGATAATTTCGTGGGAAATAGGCCATTTTCTTCCCCCATGTGATCAAAAATCAAAAATAAATAAATTACATATGGAGGGGACACTCCTTTGACTAGGTAGATAAGGTAGGTGGCCAACTTTGACATTTTACACCACTTGTCTCCCATGTGGTCAATTGGCATTCAAACCTTCTAGATGGCCACCTAGGATGGTTGACCAGCCCCACATAGCTTAGGTGGACCAATGAGAAAGGGCTGGGGGCCCCTTGCTGGACCTACTGGCAAATTATATAGAAACCCACACAATCCTAGGGAATGACACATTGGCTTACAAAGTCTTACAATTGCACATATACTTTCCCAAGGATATAAAAGCAAATAAAAGGACTCAAATGCAAAATAAAAAGTTAGTACTCAGCGTCGATTCCCATCACAAAGAGACAGAGTACACCTCCACCAGGGGGCACCGAAGCAAAGAGACATACATCCCGATCTGGGAGCACATGAAGAAAGAATATACCCCGACTTAGGGGCGTCAGAAGAAGAAACATACACCCCGATCCAGGGACATAAGAAGCAAGAGAATACGCCCTGCGAAAAGGGTATAAGAAACATGAAGAATGTACCCCGGCCCGGGGGCACAAAAAGTACACTCCGCCCTTGGTGCATAAGAAGCAGAAGCACCTACCCCAGCCTGGGGGCACAAAAAATTACACTCCACCCTTGGCACATAAGAAGCAGAAGCATCTACCCCGACCCGGGGCACAGAAGCGAAGGGACATACATCCCGATCTGGGAACATAAGAAGAAAGATATACTCCGCCCAAGCGACATTTGAAGAAACAACACACCCTGCTTCGGGGACACAGAAGCCGTAAAGAGATACACCCCCGCCTCAGGGAGGGGCATAAGAAGCAAAAGATACACCCTCGTGCCGGCGACATATGAAGAGAAGCACTCCTCCGCCTTCAGGGGCAGAGAAAGCAGAATTCACCCCCGCCATGGGGGGGGGGGGGTCTAAGAAACAAAAGACACGCCCTGTGCTAGGGGCATATGAAGAAGAAACATACCCCGCCCGGGGGCATAGAAGCCGTGAAGAGTATACCCCGGCTTGGGGGCATTTGAAGAGAGCTACACCCCGCGTTGGGGGCATTAAAAAAAACACGTCCCGGTCTGGGGGCATAGAAGCCTTGAAAAATACGCCCCGCCTGGGGGCACAGAGACAAAGAGGCAAAACACACCCCTCAGGGGGATGCATACTAAATGAAGCTACACCCCAACCTGGGGGCACATTAAAAGAAATACACTCCAGCGTGGAAGCATTAATGAGAAAATAAGAGCATAATAAAGAAAAAGACACACATGAGGCATACGTGGTGTTCGAGTCCACCTCATCACACAAATGGAAAGAAGAAAAGAAAGAGCAGTCATGAGGCGAACATGGTATTTGCACCTGCCTCTTCACAAAAAAAAGGACACACGAGGCAGACGTGGTCTTCGAGCCCGCCTCTCCACAAAAAAGGAGAAGGACACACGAGGCATACGTGGTCTTCGAGCCCGCCTCTCCACAAAAAAAAAAAGAAAGAAAGAAAAGAGACATGGGGCAGACGTGATTTTCGAGCCCGCCTCATCACACAAAAGAAGAGAAGAAAAGGAAGAAAAGACACATGAGGCAAGCATGGTCCTTGAACATGCCTCTCCATAAAAAGAAGAAGAGAAGAAGAGAAAGAACAGTCACGAGGTGAACATGGTCCTTGAACCCGGCTCTTCACACAGAAGAAGAAGAGAAGAAAAGAAAGAAAGAGTCCCGAGGCAGACGCGGTCTTTGCACCCGCCTCTCCACACAAAAGAAAAAAAAAGAGAAAGAGTCACGAGGCGAACATGGTCTCTGCACTTGTCTCTCTACAAAAGAAGAAGAGAAGAGGGGAAAAAAGAGACATGAGGCGAACATGCTCCTTGCACCTGCCTCTCCATAAAAGAAGAAGAGAATAAAAGAAAGAAATGATCACGAGGCAAACATGGTCCTTGCATCTGCCTCTCCATAAAAGAAGAAGAGAAGAAAAGAAAGAAATGATCACGAGGCAAACATGATCTTTGCACCTGCCTCTCCACAAAAAAAAGAAAAAAAGAGTCCTGAGACAGACGCGATCTTTGCACCCGTCTCTTCACACAAAAGAAGAAGATAAGAAAAGAAAGAAAGAGTCCCGAGGAAGACGTGGTCTCTGCACCCGCCTCTCCACACAAAAGAAGGAAAAAAAAAGAACAGTCACGAGACAGACGTGGTCTTTGCACCCGCCTCTTCACAATAAAAAAGAAGGAAGAGAAAGAAGAAGAAGAGAAGAAAAGAAAGAGGATCGCGAGGCAGACAGGGTCTTTGAATCCGCTTCCTCACATAAAAGAAGAAGAGAAGAATGAGAAGTGAGCTTTGAGGCAGACGTGGTCATTCACCTTCGGCCTTTGGGCCACAAAAAAAAAGGAAAGAAAAGAGACATTTCACTTTGGTTCGGACCCTTCCCCGGCCAGAGAACAAAAGAGGACCCTTCTCTTCGGTTCTCGTATCCTGCTACTCGACGCCCTTCGGCTCAGTCATTCCGGCCAAGGCCCACTACCAGGATTAATCCACCCGTCCCACCGCACTCTCCGATATCTTGCGGCTTTATAGCCTACTTCTAACATCTCTCGGCTTGTCAGCCTGCTCCCAATATCCCTTGACTTTTTAGCCTTCTTCCCAATATCTTCAGCTCTTGTAGCCCGCTTCCCCCTACTTTGGCTCTTGCAGCCTACTATCCAATTTCGGCTCTCGCACCCCGCTTCCCATACTTTGACTTCTGTAGCCCGCTCTTTCAATTTCGGCTCTTGCGGCCCGCTTACCCAACTCTGGCTCTTGTAGCCTGCTTCCCAATCTCGGCCTTCCACGGCCCACTTCCTATAATTTCGGCTCTCGTAGCCCGCTTCCCAATATCTTCGGCTCTTGCAGCCCGCTTTCCCAATTCTGGCTCTTGTAGCCTGCTTCTCAATCTCGGCTTTCATAGCCTGCTTCCCAAATCTTGGCCCTTGCAGCCTGCCGCTCAGAATCTCGGTTCTTGCAGCCTGCTTTCCCAATTTCGGCTCACGTAGCCCGCTTCCCCATAACTTCGGCTCTTGCGGGCCGCTTCCCATAACTTCGGCTTTTACAGCCCGCTGCTCATACTTTGGCTCTTGCAGCATGCTTACCTTTGGCTTTTATAGTCTGCTCCCCAATTTTGGCTCCTGAAGCCTACTTCCCTTCAGCTTTCATAGCCTGCTTCCCAACGTCGGCCCTTGCAGCCTGCTTCCCTTTGACTTTTATAGCCTGCTCCCCAATTTTGGCTCTCGTAGCCTGCTTCCCAAAGTTCGGCCTTCACGGCCCGCTTCCTAGAATTCGGCCCTCACAGTCCGCTTCCCATATTTTGGTTATTGCAGCCTGCTTCCCAGAATTCGGCCTTCACGGCCCGCTTCCTAGAATTCGGCCTTCACGGCCCGCTTCCTAGAATTTGGCCCTCACGGCCCGCTTCCCAATTTTGGCTCTTGTAGCATGCTTCCCAACTTTGGCGCTTTGTAGCCTGCTTCCCAACTTTGACTCTTTACACCCCGCTTCTCAACTTCGGCTTGTAGCCCGCTTCCCCGACATTCTGGCTTCTATAGCCCACTCCCCTTTGGCCTTCGTTGTCTGCTTACCGATTTTGGCTCCCATAGCCTGCTTCCCCGATTTTGGCTCTCGTAGCCTGCTTCCTCGATCTTTGGCTCTCGTAGCCTGCTTTCCTTAATTTCGGGTCTTGCAGCTTGCTTCCCAACTTTGGCTCTTGCAGCCTGCTTCCCTTTGGCCGTCATGGCCTACTTCCCGATTTTGGCTCTCGATACCTTCCCTCCCAACCTTTGGCCTTTGTAGCCCGCTTCCCATAATCTCCCGGCTTTTACGGCCCGCTTCCCTAATGCCCCTTGGCTTTTCTGGCCTACTTCCCGGCATCTTTTGGCCCTTATGGCCCGCTCCCCTAATATCCCTTGGTTTCTATAGCCCGCTTCCCTAATCTCCTTTTGGCCTTTCATGGTCTGCTTCCCTAACATTTTTATTATCACTACACCTATACGCAACGACAATACATTCTTACGCAAAAAAAAAGAAAAAAGAAAAAAGAAGAAGAGAAGAAGATAGAATTGCTTGGCTACCCTGCTTGCATGTTTGCTTAATATAGAATAGTACACCTCCTTGGAATTTTCTAGGACCTTATTTCCTGCTAAATAACGATGCCCCGATTCCGGACGCACGTGAGACACGGCACGCGCTCGAAGAGAACCCAATTATGACGAGTGCACACGTCAAGGGGAAGAGTCATGGCTGAATTGCTAAGTCCAACTCACAAAATAAATCCGAGGCAACGCCCCCACACTCAGCACTTAATGTGTTCATTAGCTTTCGACTATAGGGATTACCCGAATTTCTTCTTAGCACTCTACGGAGACTTGAGTTCCTGCACTCGCGTGAAAGGTAATCGTGAGGAAAAAGCTGTCTACCCCCACTGTAAAAAAAAAGAAGAAGAGAGAGAGAAAAGAAAGAGAAAAAAAAGAAGAGAGAGAGAAACGCGGAGCCGAGTAGTCGGGAATCCCCACTGAAACAAATGAGGAGATTCGCGCGAAATGGTGAAGCGAATCACAATAAAGATGAATTTTAGTAGCCGGGAATCCCCATTGAGACACATGAGGAGACTCACGCCGAACGGTGAAATCCGCTACCAAAATAAACAGATGGGGGCTGTGTGAAGCTACCGAAAGTTGAAAGCCTGGAACTAATGTGTAGGCGCTAGAGTGATCCTCGAGTGTCACTAGGAAAACATGCATATCCCTATGGTTATGGCTCTTTGTTCACACATTTGCACTGCCATGCCACAGAGAATTGTCTCAGGTGAAATGCGTGAATTTAGACTATGCATGTAAGACATGCGATACCCTCTTGACGGGTGCACCAACCCTCAACTGTGCCTCGTGGCCCGCACCGTGTCTACGAATTTTGGGCGATGTCCCTATTCTATCCCCTATCGAGGGAGCTGACTTACTTATATTTATGTTATGTCTGCTAATGAATGCTTGCATGCTTGCATAAAAAATTTATAATATAAAAAATAATAAATAATAAAAATATGTGTATACAATAAACTCAATTTCGACTATCGAAGCCTACTTTCCCAGCTATGGCTCGTAGAGGCAAATCTTGGCCCCCATGGCCTACCTCTTGCCCTCACGACTCGTTAATCTCCCAACTCCGGCTTCTATAGTCTGCTTCCCCGATTTGGGCGTTCACATTTTGCGCCCCAATTTTGGCTCTTGTAGCCTGCTTCCCTGATTTGGCTTCCGTAGCATGCTCCCTATAATTTCGGCTCTTGCAGCCTGCTTCCCAACTTTGGCTCTTGCAGCCTGCTTCCCTTTAGCTTTTATAGGCTGCTTCCCCAATCCGGCCTCCACGGCCCGCTTCCCGTAACTTTGGCTCGTGTAGCCTGCTTACCTTTGGCTTTTATGGCCTGCCTCCCAATATCTTTGGCTCTTGCAGCATGCTTACCTTTGGCCTTCGCGGCCTGTTTCCCAATTTCGACTCTCGTGGCCTGCTCCCCGATTTGGCTCCCGCAGCCTGCTTCCCATAATTACGACTCTCGCAGCCCGTTTTCTGATATCTTTGGCCCTTGCAGCCTGCTTCCCAGAACTCGGCTCTCGTAGCCTGCTCCCCAGAATTCGGCCATCACGGCCCGCTTCCCATGATTTTGGCTCTTGCCGCCCGCTTCCCAATACCCTTGGCTTTTATGGCCTGCCTCCCAATATCTTTGGCTCTTGCAGCCTGCTTACCTTTGGCCTTCGCGGCCTGTTTCCCAATTTCGACTCTCGTGGCCTGCTCCCCGATTTGGCTCCCGCAGCCTGCTTCCCATAACTTCGGCTCTTGCAGCCCGCTTCCCAATACCCTTGGCTTTTATGGCCTACCTCCCGAATTCGGCTTTCATAGCCTGCTTCCCAACTTTGGCTCTTGTAGCATGCTTACCTCGGCCCCCATGGCCCGCTTTCCCAATTTTGACTCTGGCAGCCTGCCCCCCCAAATTTTGGCTTTCACAGTCCGCTTTCCTGATTTGTGGACTCACCTCATGTTTACGTGCAGGCGAATATAGAAAAAGAGAAGAAGAGAAAAGAGAGAAGAAAAGAAAGAAAAGAGACAAAGAGATCAATAAACTAGGTCAGCTACCGGCACCCTGTCGGCACTGATAAAGAAACAAAGAGACCAACAAACCAGGTCAGCTCCCGGCGCCCTGTCGGCACTGACGAAGAGACAAAGAGACCAACAAACCAGGTCAGCTCCCGACGCCATGTCGGCACTGATGAAGAGATAAAGAGACCAATAAACCAGGTCAGCTCTCGGCGCCCTGTCGGCACTGACGAAGAGACAAAGATACCAACAAACTCGGTCAGCTCCTGGCACCCTATCGGCACTGACGAAGAGACAAAGAGACCAACAAACCATGTCAGCTCCCGGCGCCCTGTCGGCACTGACAAAGAGACAAAGAGATCAATAAACCGTGTCAGCTCCCGACACCCCATCGGCACTGACGAAGAGACAAAGAGATCAATAAACCAGGTCAGCTCCCGGCGCCCTGTCGGCACTGACGAAGAGACAAAGAGACCAACAAACCAGGTCAGCTCCCGGCGCCCTGTCGGCATTGACGAAGAGACAAAGATACCAACAAACCAGGTCAGCTCCCGGCACCCTGTCGGCACTGACGAAGAGACAAAGAGACCAACAAACCAGGTCAGCTCCTGGCGCCCTGTCGGCACTGACGAAGAGACAAAGAGACCAACAAACTAGGTCGGCTCCCGGCGCCCTGTCGGCACTGACGAAAAGATAAAGAGGCCAACAAACCGGGTCAGCTCCCGGCGCCCTATCGGCACTGACGAAGAGACAAAGATACCAACAAAGTAGGTCAGCTCCCGGCACCCTGTCGGCACTGACGAAGAGACAAAGAGACCAACAAACCAGGTCAGCTCCCGGCGCCCTGTCGGCACTGACAAAGAGACAAAGAGACCAACAAACCAGGTCGGCTCCCAACGCCTTGTTGGCACTGATGAAGAGACAAAGAGATCAACAAACCACGTCAGCTCCCGACACCCCGTCGGCACTGATGGTGAAGAGACAAAGAGATCAACAAACCATGTCAGCTCCCGACACCCCATCGGCACTGATGAAGAGAAGAAGAGACCAACATGCTACGGCAGTTCCCGACGCCCTGTCGGTACTGATGCAAAAGAGAAGAAGAGACCAACACGCTACGGCAGCTCCCGACGCCCTGTCCGCACTGATGAAGAGGAGAAGAGACAAGCATGCCCCGTCAGCTCCCGACACCCCGTCGGTGTCGACGAAGAGAAAAGAGACCAGTACACCCGCGGGCACTGCCCGGCTCATCCTTTACCTGCGCTACCCGTGGGTGGGGGGCATTTGTGGACACCAAAAATTACACGCATAGATATCATGCTCGGCCCAGCATCAACAACGGCACCGAGTGAAGAAACCCCGGAGAGACTAGTCACCCAGACTCCCCAAATATGCACACTGCCGTGAAGCCGTCTCCGGAGTCACGACAATGAAGAGAAATCAACCACCAAGAGCCCCACAATCCATGGGCCTCGAAGAAAATCAAATGGGCCACAACTCGTGCGCACAACGGGCTCAAAACTACCCATTTAGTCGTTCAACGGCACGCCCAAGGTCCTTCAGCGACACGCCCCTGGCCCCTCTCAGCGGCACGCCCTCGGCCTTCAGCGGCACACCCCCAAGGTCCTTCAGCGGCATGCCCCTGGCCCCTCTCAGCGGCACGCCCTTGGCCTTCAGCGGCACACCCCCAAGGTCTTTCAACGGCACGCCCTTTCGGCCCTTCAGCGGCACAGCCTTTTGGCCCTTGAGCGGTACACCCCTTTGGCCTTCAGCGGCACGGCTTTGGTGGCCTTCAGCGGCACACTTTGGCAGCCCTTCAGCGGCACGCCTTTAGCCCTCTTCAACGACACGCTTGCTGTGTCTTCCAGCGGCACAGTGTCCAGCCCGTTCAACGGCACATCTTGATTCTTCTTCACCCGGCGCAATCGACAAAATGACATGATGCCCACGCCCTACGGATTTTTGGCGTGCAATGGGGTTGCTGAGGTGTCGCCCGGGGAGAAAGCCACGCTGCCTACTCCTCCTGCCACCGAGGACGGGGAAGTCAAATCCCCATTAATGCAGGTCGCTTCCTGCCTCTGCCGGTCGCGTTCGGGCGTTCCCGCCGTGTGGGGTATAAAAACCCCCCCTCTTCGCTGCAAAAAGGGAGGATACACACATACACACAAGCAGAGGGGCTTCCCCCCCTGGTGCTCCACCCACCATCGCCTGAGTGGAGAGAAGAAAAGGAGAAGACTAGAAGAGAGGAAGAGAGGAGCCTGCTACTCTGCCACCACCGTCCGTGCGAAGAGAGAAAAAAGAAGAAAAGAGAGAAGATAGTGAGCTCTGGGAGGGGAGGAGTTAATGCTCTGTTCACCTCCCCACCGTGTCTTGTTTTATTTCTCTCCCTTTCCCCGTTCTCATCACGATGTATTAGCCCCGTTGGGGCATTCCTCTTATGAGCATGGAAATAAAAGGCTCGCCAAGGTTTTGTCTGTCTTCCTACAAATGTCTCTTCCATGCTTGCATTCCTTATCATTCCATTCCCTTCGTGGTTTTCTAGCGACTACTTTTGAATACCATAGCCTTCTCTTTGGGTTTCTTGCCTTCGGGCTGCCTGGCCTTCAAAGCGTCACAAAGTCTATCCAATCCCATGGGTAGTGTCTCTGGCGTGATATCATGAGGCTGGCTTCCCCCCCCCCCCACGGTTTCTGTAACGGAGTCAACCCCTTTCCCTGCACACCCTCAGACTGTCCTACCCGGCACTCCCCAGCTATGCCTCCAGCGGCACACCCTAGTCGTGTTGGGTTCTGTGTGCCCCCTCTTTGTCTTTGACAATGGTTTTGATGATTCTAATATATTGTGTGTTGTTCATATATTTTAATGTGAAAATATTCTGTGTAAGTTTTGTGAAAACATGCACTGATCATCTTGATCTTGATGCTCACATGTTGCATCTTGTCTCGCAGGTTATCTCACTTATTCTTCACATACTTTGATCTGCATCTGGACTTGCATCGACCTCCTCTAGATTGCTCTCTTCATGTGCATCGTCGTCACCATGTTTACTTCTTGATGCACTTCATACATGATGTTTTTCATTGGTGAAATCATGTTTTCATAGTAGGTCATAAGGCCCTTGAGCCTTGTCTCTTGTTCGGGATTTCAAGGACCCTCTACTGATGTGAAAATGAATATCTATCACTTGGAGTTTCTTGTTGTTGAGCATTTGGAAGGATTGGTAAATACAAGAATGCTTTTTGTATGTTTGAGCTTCCATGGTTTTATACTCGAATGCTTAAGAGATTTAAAGTCTATCAAATGCCAAAAATGGTGGTTCATGTTTTACAATTCCATTTACTTGTTGCAATGTGCGTTTGAATGTGTATAGATATGGAGTTTTATGTGGAAGAATCAAGTTAAGGAGAACTCAATTTTTTGATACATAAACTAACTTGATGTTTGTATTTTTACAGGTTCACGGATGGTTTTTAAACCCTCTCATGTCAAGTGAACGATGGTAATATCTAACCATTTCTTATGCTTGATTTGAATGGGAGTTTTGGGAAGTTTTAGTTTTAACTTGTCTTCACATGTCTTTATGTGTGGATGATTTGCCTATGTCAAGTTTTCATGAAGAAACCTTGTCTTAAGCTTCATGGATGTTCATTTATGGAAGTTTTGCTCACATTGTGAAAATGAGGTGTTTGATGTCTACACTTGTTGATAACTTCATGTTAAAGGGTAATTGTGTGGGTTGTTTTCAAGAACATCTTCCATGACATGTTTTTGTCTTGAATGAGCTTCTTGCTTCTCTAAAATGAGATATTTGTGTTTTTCAAATGTGCTTATGTGATTCTCATGAATCTTGTTAAAACTTGGTTTGAATGGTCCATATAGTTTGTTAAATGCATGATAATTATATCATGATTTTTGGATGTGTTTTTGATGGTTAAACTTGGCTAAATTTGATGTTTTGTAAACCCTCTCTGCAGGGGTCGACCCCATAGAGGTTCTGGATGGACAGAAACTAAAAGTTTCATGCAAGGTGCATGGGTCGACCCCATGGGTCGACCCACACTGCATGGGTCGACCCATGGGGTCGACCCATGAATTTTGGGTTGTGTTTTTTTGTTCTGGCCGTCCTCTGGTTGTCCAGGGGTCGACCCATGGGGTCGACCCATTCCGGCACAGGTTTTGCGAACCCGTTTGGAACTCACTCTAAACCCTATCAAACTTTACCAAAACACCCCCCATTAGTTACTAATCATGTTTAGGTGTTTTTAACACACTTTGGGAGGGTTATATGTGTCTTTTCCCCACCCCTCTATATATATTGTTGTGAACTCCGAATTTCACAAGAGAGAACCCTAATGTGCTATCTTTCTCTTATCTTGTAGGTGAAGAAAGGGGGAAAAGGAAGGAGGAGCTATTACAAGGTGGATTTCATCTCCAACAAAGCATTTCTGGAGATTGTGGAAGAAGAGAAAGAAGAGCGGATCGACGAGAGGATCAAGAGGAAGCTTCAATCACCGTCATCCGACCTCCCTCCGAACCGGAAATCAAAGAAGATCGTTTTCAGCCCTTGGTACATATGGGGATTCATTTCTTCACTCTTTTCCCATCTATTCCAGTCATTTACTCTTCGTTTATGAGCATGTATTGAACATATCATTTATTTCTGAACTTTGACTCTGTGTGTGGTGAACCGTCTGCGTACGGTTGTGATTATATGTTGCCGCAAGTGTTGCGGTGTGTGTGTGTGGATTGATCCCGCTGTTGGATCGTTGGGGAGACGAAGTCTCCGTGTGTGTTGGAGTATATTCTCCGTGTGCTTCGTTGTGAAGCAAGTGAAGCCTCACCGGTTCGGTGAGGGGTGGACGTAGGGCGCCCGTCGTGGTCCCGAACCACCTTAAAATCCCCGTGTCCTGTGGTTGCTTGCTTGCACCTTTTCTTATTCCAACACATTCGAGTGTGCTCGGAGAGATTGAGTGAACTAGATTTATTTCTGTTCAACTTATTTTTCATCAATCTCATTAAATCTGCATATTGTTTAAAATCTATAATTTCGTGTGGGGGACAATTCAACCCCCCCCCTTCTTGTCCTCGTATATTACTATCTGGGCCAACAATTGGTATCAGAGCGAGGCCTCTGATTTTATTCAATCTCACGGTTGAGAAGGTAAGATTGTTTAGCAATGGATAGTAGGGGAATGATTCCTGAGGGACATTCTATACATAGGCCACCATTCTTTGATGGCACAAATTACCCCTATTAAAAAAATAGAATGATAGTGTTTTTGGGAGCATAGGATTACAATAGCTGGAAATTCATTAGTAAAGGTCCTCATAAATTGCCCGATAATGAGGATAGTTGGAATGAGGAGCATATTAAACATTCATGTGAAAATTTCAGGGCTATGAACATAGTGCAATGTGCTACTCATCCGAATGAATATTCACGTATATCTATGTGTTCCTCTGCGCAGGAAATGTTGGAGAAGCTCCGACTCATATACGAAGGAACGTCGGAAGTAAAGGAGACAAAAGCAAATCTATTGGTCCGAGAATATGAACTCTTCATGATGAAGCCGCATGAGACCATCTCGGACATGTTTGCTAGGCTTATGGAGATCTCCAATGGGTTGAAGGCACTAGGAAAAGAATATACGAATCAAGAGCTAGTAAGGAAGGTGTTGCGGTCCTTGTCACCACAATGGCATACAAAAGCGACCGTGATAGAAGACTCTAAAGATCTCACTACACTCAAGCTAGATGAGTTGATTGGGTCCTTGATGACCTATGAAATCAGCATTGAGAGGATAGAGGAAGAGAAGGGCAAAAAGAAATCAGTGGCATTTGAGGCTCACTCAAAATCTTCTGAAGAAAGTGATGAAGGGTCAAGTCTAAATAGCAGTGAGGAAGAACTTGTGAATGTCATCACTAGTAAAGCTAGAAAATTGTTCAGAAAGGCTAGACAAGATGGCACTTCTCTTGAAAAAATTCCAAAGAAAGCATTGAGGAACAAAAGAGAGATTAGATGCTATGAGTGTGGAAAAGTCGGCCATATGAGAAGCAAATGTCCAAGTTTTCAAAAGAAACTGAAGAAAGAAAAAGTGGAGAAGCCCAAGGCCATGAAGGCGACTTGGAGTGATGAGGACGAGAGCGAGTCCAAATCCGAGAAGGATGATGAGCTGGACGAGGTGGTCCAGAATTTATGTCTAATGGCCGATGAGGAAAATGACACTGAGGTAAACTCCGATAACGAAAACCTTACTTGTGAAGAATGGGAAATAGCTTATGCTAAAATGTATGAAAAGTGTAAGAAGTTGAAACATGAAAATAAAAATCTGAAAAAGAAGTTTCTTGATGTTTTACATTCTAGTTCAGCTTCATGCACTAAATGTAGTTTGCTTGAGTTAGAATTTGAGAACATGAAAGATGTAAATGAATTGTTGGTGTCTAAAGTTTCTCTTTTTGAGGATGATATTTCATGCCTAGAGATTGAAAAACAACATGCTTATGAAGATGTGAAAATTCTAAAAACTGAAAATGAACAACTGGTAAAGGAGTTGGATGAGCTTAAATCAAGACTATGTGAATGTGAAAAATCTAAGAAAGAAATTGAAACCAACTTCAATACCATGCAAGATGAATTGTAGAGATTGAAAGGTCTTGTTGAAAAAGAATTGAAAGGAAAACAAAAAATGTCTGAATATGGTGAAACTAGCAATGCAAATGCTAGGAATGAGAAGAGAGTTGTGGGACACTCACCCACAAAGAAAAATTCCGTTGTGAAAAATAGATTTCAAAAATCATGTAGTTCATATGGCTATACTCATGTTGACTCATGCATGAACTCACATGTTGATAGATCATATATGCATAGAAGTCATTTTAGAAAGCCAAATGTCACATGTTTTTACTGTGGTATGTTCGGCCACTCTATGTATGTGTGTGACTTGATGAGGGCCGATGATGAGTGGTTTGAAAGGAAAAACAAAATGTATTTTGGTCATGCTAGAACCAACCCCTCGGGACCCAAGATGGCTTGGGTACCCAAAATTTTGAAATGAAAATTCTACTTTGTAGGGGTGCCTTGAGACCAAGAAGATGTTGGTAAATGATGGCTTCTCAAGGCAAAGGTAAGAGAGCTCAAGTTCTGAAATTTTGTGTTAAAAAAATTCAGGTTTGAATGTTTTGGTCTGCACATAAAGTCTTTCACATTTTCACTTACATCCTGCAAATAACAGTTCACTTTTGCATACTTAGTTGCATGATACACATTGCACATATCATACACATCTTTACATATTTGTAAATAAAGAAACTCTTCGATCATCTGTTCATTTTCTCACATACACTTGCATATCATTGCATACTTCTGTGCTTGAATGCCATGATTGTTTGGTATCTCAAATGGTGAGATATGGAAGGGTGGATTACATCCATCCGGAAGCTTTCACTATGCGTGAGGTGGTCTTCGGACCTATGTACTCTGTCCCGTACCGAAAATCATATTGCATGAATTAATTTTCAAAATCCTTATTTGCTTGCATGTATATATCTCTAGATAACCATTTTCTTTAAAATCTTCTAAGACCTCACCTCCTTGATAAATAAATTACAGTGTTCTTGATCTTTTGTGAACCATGGCATATACAAAGGAGGAGGACTTATTTCCAACTGTGCATACATTTAGGGGGAGTCATAACTATGTCTAGGCAAATTCACTTTCTACATTCAAAACAATCACCCACATTCTTTGTTCAAAAATGATGCATATGACTTTGATTGATAAGGATTTCAGAAATTCCTTTTAACACTTCAAGGGAAACAAATTTCTACATGAAAATTAAGAGAATCGTGAGGAAAAAGCTACCTACCCCGCAAGCTTCAATAAGTGGATTGTCTAACCAAGTAGCCGGGAATCTCCACTGAAATAAATGAGGAAACTCGCGTCGAAAGGTGAAACAAAAATTCACATTGCATGATGAATCCTAGTAGCCGGGAAACCCCATTGAGACACATGAGGTGACTCGCGTCGAACGGTGAAATCCAATAAAAGAAAAGCATACAAAAAGGGGTTGTGTGAAGCTACCAAAAGTCGAGGATCGAAATGGAAGTGTAGGAAGGAAATAACCCTCTAGTGTTTTCTAGAAATTTTGTTCATATCCATATAATTTTAAAGTTCATTACTCATTTACACAAATTTTAATTTTGGGTATTATTGTGATGACTGTATATCTTGAATTTATTCTTGTCATGGTCTATGTAGTACCTCGAGCATATGCATGCACTATCTTTTTTGATTAGGCTTCATGTCTCACATTTCGATTTAGAATGAACTGTTCACTCGTTATCCTCTTACCCCACTGAGGGGGAGTAATATAAATATTTATTTGCTTGACTCTAATGCTTGCTTGCTTGTCTGCTTGCCTGCATAAGTCATGTCATACTTTAGCTCCCATAGATGCATCATTAGATCATACATGTTCATATCAGCTTTTGTACCCCCCACTTTTTGATAATGTCAAAGGGGGAGAGAGTTTTTATGGTCACAATATATTGTCATCATCAAAAAGGGGGAGATTGTTGGGTTCTGTGTGCCCCCTCTTTGTCTTTGACAATGGTTTTGATGATTCTAATATATTGTGTGTTGTTCATATATTTTAATGTGAAAATATTCTATATAAGTTTTGTGGAAACATGCACTGATCATCTTGATCTTGATGCTCACATGTTGCATCTTGTCTCGCAGGTTATCTCACTTATTCTTCACATACTTTGATCTGCCTCTGGACTTGCATCGACCTCCTCTAGATTGCTCTCTTCATGTGCATCGTCGTCACCATGTTTACTTCTTGATGCACTTCATACATGATGTTTTTCATTGGTGAAATCATGTTTTCATAGTAGGTCATAAGGCCCTTGAGCCTTGTCTCTTGTTCGGGATTTCAAGGACCCTCTACTGATGTGAAAATGAATATCTATCACTTGGAGTTTCTTGTTGTTGAGCATTTGGAAGGATTGGTAAATACAAGAATGCTTTTTGTATGTTTGAGCTTCCATGGTTTTATACTCGAATGCTTAAGAGATTTAAAGTCTATCAAATGCCAAAAATGGTGGTTCATGTTTTACAATTCCATTTACTTGTTGCAATGTGCATTTGAATGTGTATAGATATGGAGTTTTATGTGGAAGAATCAAGTTAAGGAGAACTCAATTTTTTGATACATAAACTAACTTGATGTTTGTATTTTTACAGGTTCACGGATGATTTTTAAACCCTCTCATGTCAAGTGAACGATGGTAATATCTAACCATTTCTTATGCTTGATTTGAATGGGAGTTTTGGGAAGTTTTAGTTTTAACTTGTCTTCACATGTCTTTATGTGTGGATGATTTGCCTATGTCAAGTTTTCATGAAGAAACCTTGTCTTAAGCTTCATGGATGTTCATTTATGGAAGTTTTGCTCACATTGTGAAAATGAGGTGTTTGATGTCTACACTTGTTGATAACTTCATGTTAAAGGGTAATTGTGTGGGTTGTTTTCAAGAACATCTTCCATGACATGTTCTTGCCTTGAATGAGCTTCTTGCTTCTCTAAAATGAGATATTTGTGTTTTTCAAATGTGCTTATGTGATTCTCATGAATTTTGTTAAAACTTGGTTTGAATGGTCCATATAGTTTGTTAAATGCATGATAATTATATCATGATTTTTGGATGTGTTTTTGATGCTTAAACTTGGCTAAATTTGATGTTTTGTAAACCCTCTCTGCAGGGGTCGACCCATGGCGTCGACCCATAGAGGTTCTGGATGGACAGAAACTAAAAGTTTCATGCAGGGTGCATGGGTCGACCCCATGGGTCGACCCACACTGCATGGGTCGACCCATGGGGTCGACCCATGAATTCTGGGTTGTGTTTTTTTGTTCTGGCCGTCCTCTGGTTGTCCAGGGGTCGACCCATGGGGTCGACCCATTCCGGCACGGGTTTTACGAACCCGTTTGGAACTCACTCTAAACCCTATCAAACTATACCAAAACACCCCCCATTAGTTACTAATCATGTTTAGGTGTTTTTAACACACTTTGGGAGGGTTATATGTGTCTTTTCCCCACCCCTCTATATATATTGTTGTGAACTCCGAATTTCACAAGAGAGAACCCTAATGTGCTATCTTTCTCTTATCTTGTAGGTGAAGAAAGGGGGAAAAGGAAGGAGGAGCTATTACAAGGTGGATTTCATCTCCAACAAAGCATTTCTGGAGATTGTGGAATAAGAGAAAGAAGAGCGGATCGACGAGAGAATCAAGAGGAAGCTTCAATCACCGTCATCCGACCTCCCTCCGAACCGGAAATCAAAGAAGATCGTTTTCAGCCCTTGCTACATATGGGGATTCATTTCTTCACTCTTTTCCCATCTATTCCAGTCATTTACTCTTCGTTTATGAGCATGTATTGAACATATCATTTATTTCTGAACTTTGACTCTGTGTGTGGTGAACCGTCTGCGTACGGTTGTGATTATATGTTGCCGCAAGTGTTGCGGTGTGTGTGTGTGGATTGATCCCGATGTTGGATAGTTGGGGAGACGAAGTCTCCGTGTGTGTTGGAGTATATTCTCCGTGTGCTTCGTTGTAAAGCAAGTGAAGCCTCACCGGTTCGGTGAGGGGTGGACGTAGGGTGCCCGTCGTGGTCCCGAACCACCTTAAAATCCCCGTGTCCTGTGGTTGCTTGCTTGCACCTTTTTTTATTCCAACACATTCGAGTGTGCTCGGAGAGATTGAGTGAACTAGATTTATTTCTGTTCAACTTGTTTTTCATCAATCTCATTAAATCTGCATATTGTTTAAAATCTGTAATTTCGTGTGGGGGACAATTCAACCCCCCCTTCTTGTCCTCGTATATTGCTATCTGGGCCAACAAGTCGTGTTGCCATCGGTACACCCCAACCGTGCCTCCAGCGGCACGCAACAACCAGCCTTTTACTGGCACACCCGATTTGCCCTCTATCTAGTGCACCCTCAACCCGTTTTAACCCAATGTCTCCCATTCGCTGATTTCTCCGGGTTTTATGAGGTTTTCTTAAAGGTGTTGCCGCTTTCGGGCGCCCACCTCCAATTGTCGGGTTCCGCCACTCCATGTGGGCGCGTTCCCTTTATCTCCCTTACGCCCGGGTCACGGGGAGATGCTACCAAATTTTCGTTAGAAATAATAACACATTGAAGAGACAAAAGGGAGCAGCGAACAAGTAGAATAATAACACACAAATAGGCAAAAGGATGCAACAAACAAATGGAATAACAACATATTAAAGAGGTTAAGGAAAATAACGAACGAATGGAACGCTCGGCGATAAAACCCTCCAACCAGAATAAGACACTGTGGGCGACGTGAAAAGAATCAGATTGAACGACGGTGTGGCGGATTAGATGCCCAACTTATGGAGAGCAGGCTGTGAGGAAATGGAGGAAAGACTTGTATAAAACTGCATAAAAACCAAAGAAAAGAAGAAAAGAAAAGCCTTAAAATAAGAAAAAAAAAAGAGGAGTGGGCCTTCATCGGCCTGCCTGTTCCAGCCTGCGTCGGTACACCCTATCAGCCCTCCAGCGGCACACCCTAACAGCCCTTTAACGACATACCTCCTTGGCCCTTCAGCGGCACACTCCTCCTCACCCACTCCCTCTCCCTCACCGTCTCATTCTCCCCCCTCACCGGTACACTCTCTCCCTCTCACCGTCTCATTCCCCCCTCACCGGTACACCTCTCTCTCTCTCCCCATCTCACTCTCCCTCATCTATCTCTCCGTCTCACCTCTTCTTCCATCGTCTCTCCGAAGTGGAACCCAATGTACAGACTTGGCAGGTTGATACACGAACACAGCAACAAGCAATGTATAGACTTTGCGTGAAGGATTGCACAAATGCAGACAGTGAAGCATGTACATTGGAAATGGATGTTCAGACATGCCGTGAACGAATGCATGGGCCTAATATGCTTGTGACAACAATGTACAGACTTTGAGCTGGCCAATGTATAGACTTTGAGATGCAGCAAATGGACGATGTACAGACTTTGAGCTGGCCAATGTATAGACTTTGAGCTGCAGCAAATGGACAATGTACAGACTTTGAGCTGGCCAACGTATAGACTTTTGGTTGCAATAAATAGACAATGTACAGACTTTGAGCTGAAGGATGTATAGACTTTGTGTGCTGGTTGCATAGACAATGTACAGACTTTGAGCTGAAGGATGTATAGACTTTGTGTGCTGGTTGCATAGACAATGTACAGACTTTGAGCTGATGGACGTATAAACTTTGTATGCATGCAACCATCC
Source organism: Amorphophallus konjac (assembly GCA_022559845.1). Classification (NCBI taxonomy): domain Eukaryota; kingdom Viridiplantae; phylum Streptophyta; class Magnoliopsida; order Alismatales; family Araceae; genus Amorphophallus; species Amorphophallus konjac. Next base: position 20,107,233 of record CM040121.1, read on the forward strand.
GATGTACAGACTTGATGTTGCAGCAACCAGCCAGTGTATAGACTTTGGGCTGATGGGCGTACAGACTTTGTGTGCATGCAGCCAGCCGATGTACAGACTTTGTATTGCAGGAACCAGTCAATGTGCAGACTTTGAGCTGATGAATGCAGCCAATGTATAGAATTTGGATTGATGAATGTACAGACTTTGTGTTGCGGTGACCAGCCAATGTCTAGACTTTGAGCTGATGAATGCAGCCAATGTATAGACTTTGGGCTGATGAATGTACAGACTTTGTGTTGCAGCAATCAGCCAATGTATAGACTTCGAGTTGCAACAAATGGACACTGTACAGACTCTGCGCGTGTGCGAGCAGACGTTGTACAGAATTTGAGTTAGCCCGGCACGCCCGCCAACTCCCTCCCCGGCACACTCTCTTGGCGCTTCTCCGGCACCCTGTAACCTACCCGGTACACCCTCCAGCCCCCTCTCCGGCACGCTCTCCATGTCCTACCCGGTACACCCTCCAGCCCCCCAACGGCCCACTCTCTCTCCAAAAAAATATATATATATATATAATGATAATAATAGTGATAATGATAATAACAAATTAATAAAAATTATGATAAATAAATAAACTTGAATATATATGTGAAATAAATAAAAATGTGAAATAATAATAATAATAGTAAATAAAAAAGTGAAAATATGATAGTAATAATAATAAACAAAATGGAGAAATCATCCAGAATAAATACATAAAAAAATGCATTCGCATATAATTCAAAGCCCAGATAAAAATGGTAAAATCCGCATCGCAGCCCCGTCTCTCCCGTGACCCGGTGCTGAAGGAACAACACCGCCGCCCTCGCATGCTAGGTCGGAGTCTTGGGAATTATCCCGAACTGGCCACGACCTGACCTCGCCTTGGGCCGACATTCCGATTAAACCGGACTCGTTTCTCAGGTCGGATCCCTTCCGAGCCACTACCAAAATTGCCGCACGCTCAGAAGACATTTGAACGGGTTCACCTCGATTTCCGTCGCGTTTCTCTTACGGACCTGTGTCCGAACATGAAATGGCCCGTGAGTGACCAACACGGCCGACGACCCCCACTTCGATATGACCGTGATCCGGCATTGCTCTGGGCCAATAGTTCATCAATTCTGACCCATTCCTATTGGGATTCGTCCCCGCTCTTTCATTGAAATTACCGTGAACTCGGCATACATTTGTATGGGGTTGTTCCCATCTACGTCGTACCCTCGACAGGGACACTTGTCCGAATATCAAGTGGTGCGCAAGTGACCGACAAAATTGGAGTGGAACGAGGCGGATCCTCGTCATCCCTGGACCCTACACATAGGAATATCAATAAGGCCTTCGTGGGCTATGCTGGGACCTCGGGTCCGTCCCGATTACGGTCACTATCTGACCCATATCCTCGGCCTATAGCCCGCTCCCTTTGAACACGTTTTCGGTTTTGGAATCTAGTCTCGGGACTCTTCCTCGCTGCCCTCCGGCACCGAGAACATTAATGATACCCACGCAAGCCCCGTTTGGACCGCGGGAGGCGCCCCTGGTATGGTCTTGACTCGATCTTGCATCGGGCCAACAAATTCATTGGTTTCCTGCTATGCTAACCGAGGTTTAACCGAATGCTTTCAATACCTCGGAATAATATATTTACCGTATCCCGGCATACATACGTTCTGGGTCTTCCCGCGACGATTGCGATATTTTCAAGCCGGACACCCGTCCGAACATTAAACAGTCTCCCGAATGACCGACACGTTTCGAACTTCCACTTCCCTAGACACAGGACTTTTCAGCCGATTCAAGGGATATTCCCTCGTTGCCCCTTGACACCGGAAATATTAATTGTTGGGTTCGATGCAAGTATTCAGAGGGGGGGTGAATGAATATAACCCTTTAAAAATTTTGCCCAAATAAAAACTTATGCTCACAAGACAGATTTAGACAATCTGAAGATCTAATTGAATTCTCTTATAAGCCACTAAGCAGAAAAGTATGGAATTTCAATATCACACTCAAGCATATAATGGGCACAGTTCGCTTAACTAGACAAACTTGAAGTCTAATAAGCGATGGCAGAAATAAACAAACACTCAGTGTGCAATCAAACTAAGATTTCGCTCACTTGATAACTGGAATGCTAACAAGACAAATTAGACACTCATCTACTGAACCTATGATCAAACACATGGAGAACCCCTATGCAATCATCTAGCGGAAGCAAACAGATAGAAACATCAAACCACTGCACAAGGGGTTTTTAGGTGGTTCGGTCCAACAGACCTACATCCACCCCACACTTAACCCGAGTGTGGCTTCCTGCTGACTCACAGCTTGAACAGCTGGGCATCACAGCTTGCCATACATCAGCTGGGCAACACAGCTTGCCGTCCGAGGAATCCTCCTCGCCCGCTGAGCAACACAGCTTGCTGTCCAGTGGAATCCACCACTGCAAACCGCTGGGGATTACAGCTTACCCGTCCAGAGGCAGCACCTCTGCAAACCGCTGGGCAATACAGCTTGGCCTTCCAGTGGAATCCTCCACTGCAAACGCTGAGCCTCACAGCTTGCTCCGCTGACAAACAGCTTGAAGAAATGTATAGAGGAAAATGAAAAATAGAACAAGACAGCAATCGGAAAGCTGTGAATGAAAAACACAATATAGCTCTTAACAGAGCAGACTGGCCTGGATTTGATTCACGGTCCAGTAAATGCAGATCTCTCTCGATCTCACTATCTCTCCTCTACTTCTTTCTCTTCTTCTTCTCTCGATAGCTCTCTATCTCTCTTTTCTCTCTTCTCTTCTTCTGCTCTCTTCACTCTTCTTCTGCTCTCTTCAGCTGGATCGAAGTCTCTGCACTTCTGCCTTTTCTTTCACTCTCTGCTCTTCTCTTCTTTTCTCTTCTCTGTCTGGATCGTGGCTCTCTGTATGGACTTCACCTCTCGCCAATTCGATCAACCTCCTTCAGACAACGGAGACTACCCTTTATAGCAGCTCGAGCAGGGGCAGCACTAAGCGCGTGTGGCCTCCACATTTCCCGCCCAATCGACTATGCCACGTGTCAGCATCTCAGCTCCTTGGATCACGTGCCAGACACCTGCAAGACAAATGAGGAGTTCAGTCGATTAACAAAATCAACTGAAGACAGTGTACAGACTTTATAACTCATACTGCAAAATGCAGTGTATAGACATGAAATGAACGCTGCATGATCGAGCCTAACCAATGTATAGACATTGCAATGCTCATCCACTGAATAGACTTCACAGTGCTCAATCAGACTTCACGATGCTCAATCAGACTTGAAGATGTGAGCGAGACAGTGTATGGACTTAGCCAAGCAATGTACACACTTGCAGAGTTGACGCTACATGAAACACTGAGTTGACGCTGTATGAAACATGGACAGTGTACAGACTTTACCCACTGTATGGACTTCATGCAATGCAAACGAATGTGTAGACTTCACTATGTAAATGGCTGTACAGACTTAGTCCAAACACGATGTATAGACTTTGGACTCCAAGGGCGATGTATGGACTTTCACATGAGAGGCTGTACAGACTTTGAAAGCTGAGGCCAATGTATAGACTTGCCAAGTGAAAGGGATGTACAGACTTTGACTTCAACAGAGACGCTGCATGATACGTTGAAGTCTGTATAGACTTTAACAGTGAAACGATGTACAGACTTCAACAGTAAGACACAAATAGAGACGCTAAATAAGACGCAGGATGCACTATTCAGACTTGGCCAATGATGTACAGACTTACTCGAGTGAGACGATGACCAAGACGATGCAGCTACAGTGATGTACAGACTTTAAGATGTGTAGACTTTGCCAAAGAGCTGGACGATGTACAGACTTGAAACAAGGTGAAGTCTGTACAGACTTGAAGATTCACAGTGTGTAGACTTTGGCAAGGCAACGTCGGTAAAGCTCCCAATATACAGACTTCAGTTGAAGCCAACCGAAGAGTGTATAGACTTGTGAGATGCATAGACCACAGCGATGTGTGGACTTCACCAAGCCACTGCATGAACAGTCCGATGTATGGACTTGGCAAGCCTAAGACGTTGAATGAGACGGTGGGGTCTGTATAGACTTTGCTCAAAGCCTTAGACGCTAACAAAGACGGACGTTGTGCCCACTTTAAGTCCAGTGTATAGACAATGCCTTAGACTCTAAATGAGATGCTAATAAGATGCATTGTATGGACTTTGAGAAATACTTCAAGTGGATGGCTGTACAGACTTCATGAATAGAGATGCATTGTACACACTTGTGATGCATGAACAGGCCAGTGTGCAGACTTCATGAATGTGCAAACTTGTCAACGAAATGCACAATGTATAGACTATGCACATGCATGAAGAGTGTATAGACTAATGAAATGCTTTACCCTGCAGTGTATAGACTTGCTAGTCATCAAACTACATGCAGATAGAAAAGTAACGCACATAGCAGAAATCAAGCACTATATTAGTCATACACATGCATTCTCCACAAAACAAGTTATGTTGCTATCATCAAAACACAATCTCATAAAGCACTCACTGTGTTACAATCATCAAAACAAAACAGCATTGCTATCATCAAATCAACATAGCACATGCTTGTGCCTAAGGGGCACAACATTCTTCCCCTTTTTGATGATGGCAACACACTGTGACAGTGAGTCACACACAAAATTTTTTCCCCCTTTGACATAATCAAAAAGAGAAAAAATAGTATAAACAAGAGTGCAAAGTGTAGACGACAAAAGAGTGTCGTCCACCCTCGTGAAGAAAAGAAACAATGATGCAAAGTAATGATGAAAAGGTGATTGCCAGAGAGGTGGAGACGGCAAGGGACGTCCACCCTCGTCTGTCCTAAGAGATGGAAATGACGAGGTCAACTCAAGAAGAGAAAGAACATAAAGGAGAGAAAGGAAAGAAGGATGTGAAACGAACTCCGGTACGTGGCGGAGATAGGGGTCGGAAGACCCTCTCGCGCAAACTAACCCCTTCCAGGTAAGCGTAACTTACCGTTCCACGAGCAGTTTTCCATATACCAGGAAATTCAAGAATCTAAGTAACAGAAATGGGGGGGCACGAAGACTCAGAAACTGCAGCGGTGTATCGTTCTCCAGAAAATTACAAAGACAATACGAACCAAGACATACCACCACAAGACATTGGTCTTTGTGGGGTTCTAACAGCGATGCAGTAATATCAACACTAATGAATATATATATGTACGTATTAGGACCACCGCGAGACATTGTCCTTACGGGATTTTTATTGCAATATAGATAATAAACATGAGTATATATACATAAGACCACCGCGAGATATTACTCTCCGCGGGGTTTTTACTGTAATATATATAATAAAAGGCTTCGCGAGAAATTACTTCCGTCACGTGTACCTTCGCGAGGAATTACTTCCGTCGCAGGGTTTAGACAGAAATTTAAAGAAATAAAATGACAGAATGAAAAAGGTTTCGCGAGGAATAACTTCCGTCACGTACACCTTCGCGAGGAATTACTTCCGTCGCAGGGTTTAGACAAAAATCAAAGGAATAAAATGACAGAATAAAAAGGCTTCGTGAGGAATTACTTCCGTCACGTACACCTTCGCGAGGAATGACTTCCGTCGCAGGGTTTAGACAGAAATTTAAAGAAATAGAATGACAGAATGAAAAAAAAGGCTTCGCGAGGAATGACTTCCGTCACGTACACCTTCGCGAGGAATTGCTTCCGTCGCAGGGTTTAGACAAAAATTAAGGGAATAAAATGACAGAATGAAAAAGGCTTCGCGCGGAATGACTTCCGTCACGTACACCTTCGCGAGGAATGACTTCCGTCGCAGGATTTAAACAAAAGGGAAATTTGACAGGAAAGAAAGTGGGAAGGGGATGTGATCGCCAGGGGCTGAGAGCCCCACAGAAAATGTCTTATCGCGTTTGGCCGCTGAAACGGGAGCAATGCGGGTCCTCTCTTCCTCTTTAGTCGACCGGCCGACGAAGAGGGCCTTCTTTGGTTACCCGGATTTTATTATCCCTTTTTTTTATTTTACTTTTTGTTATTATATATTTTTTGGGGGGTTTGTGGCTTTTATTATTTTTATGTTCTTATATCTTTTTAAGAGAAAGATGAGAGAGCAAAGAGAGAAATCGGGTGATAGATGGTAGAATAAGATAGTACGTTATAGGAAAAGAATACTAAGAAAATATAGACAGGATGAAATTTTTATTTTAGATAAGACAGAGAAGAACGGAGATGGAGTTTTAACGATATATAATACTAATAAGGGAGAGGAGATAGACTTATTGTTAAACGAAACGTAAAGGAGGATGAAGATGGAAATTTAACAACAAATAATAATGATGAAGGAAAGAATTAGGATAGATGGGAGAGACAATAGCCGGGTACCTCAAAAGGAGGGATGACCTCGTACTCTTTTGGTTGACGGAAGAAGCGGGATCCCCAACTGGTTAACCCTGCACGGAAAACAAATGAAGAGAAACAACAACGAGATAAGGACGACGGTGGTGTAGCATCAATTTTTTAGAAGCTGATATTGAGAATAGCATAAGAGAACACTAACCTGGTTGGTATTATTTAAAAACTCCTTTTAGACATGAAAAGGTAGGTAGATGATATGATGAATGAACAAAGAGGGGTCTCTCAGAAAGAGAGACACTATATGAACGACAAGTAATGCATGCATATGTAACTAACTGAATGAAAACCAGACACCAAGGAGGGAGAAAACTTATTCAGAGATGGATGATGGGCTTTGGATGAGCTTCTCCGGCAAGGTGAGGATGAACCAGGCACGCAGCACAGCAGAACGACTGCTTTAACGTCTCTTTTCCACTTCAAATCAACACGTGCATACGTTCACAGACACGTACCCCTACACGAACACACACATACCCATATACATGAACGGGAATACATCTATAAAGAGGGGGATCGAAAGAGAGAGGGTTGAAGAGAAAGGAAGAAAGGGAGAAAGAGGAGAAGAACTCTTTTTTTTTATAGAGATTTTTACTTTAGTTTTACATATATAGCGTATATAGAGAGAGAGAGAGAATATGAACTATATAAGATATATATATAGTATATGTATATATGTTATATATACATAAGAGAGGGAGAGTGACCCGAGAGTGAGGGATGAAGGGAGTTGGTGAGAAAAAAAAAGACAATAAAAATAAAAAAAAGGGGGGTGGCGAAGGTAGAGAGGGGAAGAGAGAGTGAGAGGGAGAGAGAGAGAGAGAGAGAGAGAGAGAAACAGGGAGAAGGGGAAAGAGAGAGAGTCGGAGAGACGGTGGTGAGAGGGAATAAAAAAGAAAGAAAAAAATGAGAGAGGGAGATCGAGAGAGAGAGAGAGGGGGAGAGGGAGAGTGAGAGGAGGGTGGTGAGATGCAGAGAGATGAGAGTGAGAGAGGGGAAGAGAGAGAGAAAGCGTGAGAGAGAGAGAGAGAAACTGGGAGAGGGAGAGAGAGTGAGAGAAAGAGAATAGATGGGGAGAGAGAGAACTGAGACAGGGAGAGAAATCGAGAAGGCAGAAAGAGAGAGGGGGGGAAGAAAAAAAGATAAAAAAGAAAAGAAAAGTGAGAGATCGAGAGGGAGAGATTAAGAGAGAGGGAGAGAAAGAATAGAGAGAAATCGGGAGAGATGAGAGAAGGATAAAAACAAAATAAAAATAGAATGAGAGAGTGAGAGAAACAGAAAAAGAGAGAAAGAGAGATCGACGAGGCAGGAGGGAAGAGAGAGAGAGAGAGAGGAAGAGAGAGGGAGAGAGAGAGAGAGAGAGAGAGAGAGAGCCGCGTCGCGGCGAGAGAGAGGGGGGTCCGACGGCGACGGCCGGAGCCGCCGGTGCAGAGGCGGGAGGCGGCCGACGGCGAGGCCGGAGGCAGCCGGAGGCGAGGGCACTGCGGGCGGAGGACGGCGCGGAGGTGGCCCGGAGCGACGGCGCAGGCGGGACCAGAGGCGGGGGGCGGCTGGAGCGGCGGGGCTGGAGGCGGTGGGAGCGGCGCAGGCGGGGCCGAAGGCGGCCGCGGGCGGAGACGGAGCCGGAGGCGGGAGCGACCGGAGGCGGTGGCCGCGGGGGGTGCGTGCAGGCGACCGGAGGCGAGCGGGTGCACTGCGGGCGGGCGACGGCGTGCGAGCAGGGGTGCCGGAGCACGTCTGCAGCGGTCCGGTGGCGGGAGCGGCGGTCGAGGCGGGCCAGAGGCAGGAGCGGCGTCGGAGGTGGGAGCGGCACGGTGGTTGGAGCGGCGTCGGAGGCGGGAGCGGCGTCGGAGGCGATGGCCGCAGCGGACCGTTGCGACTGCGCAGTTCAAAGGGGGGGGGCACGGGCGACGAGGCCCCCCCTTGCGAACCCAAAAAAAAACCTTTTTTTTAAATTTTCCTTTACACGAAAGAGAGAGAGAGAGAGAGAGAGAGAGATTGAGGGAAAGAAAAGAAAATGGAGAGAGAGGGAGAGCAGAGAGATGGAGAGGGAGAGAGGAAGACGAGAGTGAGAGGGGGAGCAGAGGGATGGTGGCCGGTTGCAGGTGGGGAGAGGAGGGATGGTTGTTGTTGGGAGAAAAGAAAGGGAGGGTGGAGGTGGACGTCGTGGGAGTGCTGCGATGGTGGGTTAGCAAGGGTAGGAGGTGGGAGCGTAGTCGCGGTCGAGCACGGGGGTAGTGGCAAGGTGGACGCGGCTGGAGGTGGAACTTAGCAGGGAATGGGAAAAGAGAGGAGGGAGGGGAGACGGTGGAGGTGGTTGTCGTGAGGAGGAGGATGGCTGGAGGTCCAGGGGGTTGAGAGGGTGGAGAGTGTGTGTGGTGGGTGGAGGGAGAGAGGTCGACTGTGGGGGGGCTGCGATGGTGTTAGCAGAGGAAGGGGGTGTGTGTGTATTCCAGGGGCTTCCGATGGGGTGGTGGGTTACTGAGGAGGTGAGAAGGGGAGAGAAAGAGAGAGTGTTAAAGAAAGGGGGCAAGATCCTAGAGACCCGGGAGGGGAGTGAGGAAATAAATTATGTAATAAAAGATGGGGCCATATCCATTAAATTTTATTTATTTTTTAGAACAAAAGTGGGCCAAGCCCATTAGCACACATCTATATATATATATTTTTATTTTTGAATAGGAATGGGCCAAACCCATTAGCACAAATATTTTCTTTTGGTATATTTTTTGAATAGGAATGGGCCAAGCCCACACGATGAACCTTCCCCCTTTTTTAGGATTAAAAAGATGGACCAAGCCCATTAACATTTTTTATTTTGTGTAGGAATGATCACAAGCCCATTAACAAGAATTATTCAAGAAGCCACAGATTATTAGATTAAATTAGAGATTACTCAACTAACTTAACCGTGCGAGCTGCTTTGGGGCGTCTTAGTGTAATACGGGATCTGCTCAGCATAATGCTAAAATGTCGTGTCTACAGCTGCCCCGCCTTGGCGTCTGCTTTGCAGGGGAATGACACGGAGTGGAATGACATAGCAGTGTAATGAAGTGGAGTGGAGAATGGACTGAAAAGTGGATGCCAAGGTGTGATGAGACACGTTTTTAACACTATGTGATTGGAATCTTTCCTGAGTTTCAGCAAAACAACCTTGAAGAAGGTCCTCCGAAATCAACGACTGTTTGGCTGGACATAACAAAAGACTAATAGAAAGAGGGACCAACTTCTCGGCGTGGAAGTACCTGAGTCGTAGACCCACAGGTTTCACCTTGGGGAGCGGTTACCAGCCAATGTGGAAGTGCTACGACCAAGGTGGGTCCAATGGAGTAAAAAAAGGTAGCTGATAAATCCAAACAAAAGGTCTCTTTCGGCCAA